>LR749639.1:1332298-1569464 GCA_902729485.2 Mus minutoides | reverse complement strand
ATGTTATGTGAGTTCTTTTGTGATTGGGTTACTTCACTCAGGATGATGGCATCCAGATCCATCCATTTGCCTAGGAATTTCATATATTTATTGTTTTTAATAGCTGAGTAGTACTCCATTGTGCAAATATACCAAATTTTTTGTATCCATTCCTCTGTTGAGGGACATTTGGGTTCTTTCCAGTTTCTGGCTATTATGAAGTAGGCAGAGTTTTAAGAACAGATATGAACAGTCTAAAAGTATTCTATCTCAAATTAACTATAAGTGGGAAAATAACTTCACAAAAAGAAAATCAGGCAGGTACCACTTTAATCTAGGGTCAAGGTCAACACACCCAAAGGACATAGTGAAATCTCACATCCTGGATATGATGTCCTCAGACATTCTTGACTAGAATCTATAACCAAAAAGTTCTAAGAAAGCAAAATGAACTTGTCTGTGTGCACTCTTCAAATTACATGAGCTGTACTCTTCAAAAGCATGGAGGACCGTGATCATGGTTGGAAGATGGAGCATCCTCTACAGGCTCTCTAACTGGGAGAGGGCTATAGGAGGTGGAACAGATGTGCATGCTGCAGAAGGTGGTCCCAGCCCTCATTTCTCATTGCGCTCTGGGCTCCTCTCACCACACACCCCAGCTGCCATGGCATGCTGCCCACATACATACATGCAGCTGAGCTCAGAACCCATGAGCCAAATAAAACTCTCTGTTAAGTTGTTTTGTGTTTGAGTCATGAGGATGCAGTAGGGGATGCAGTGGAGCATGCAGCAGAGGATGCAGAGGAGGATGCAGTAGATGATGCAGTGGAGGAGGCAGTAGAGAACACAGTAGAGGAGGCAGTGGAGGATGCAGTGGAGAATGCAGTAGAGGAGACAGCAGAGGAGGCAGTGGAGGATGCAGTGGAGGAGGCAGCAGAGGAGACAGTGGAGGATGCAGTGGAGGAGGCAGCAGAGGAGGCAGTGGAAGATGCAGCAGAGGATGCAGTGGAGGAGACAGTAGTGAGGTACATCCATGACACCTGAATGTGGGCACAGGAAAGCATATTAGAGGGGAAACAGATGAAATTCAAATGACGTCCATGATTTTGTTTAAAAGCTGACTAAAGGAGATGTGTAAACAACTGGAACTAGGACCCAAAGGGCAATTTAAAATATCCTTTAGAATAGAGTATTGTAACAGTCTTTAAAGTAGTAAAGACACATAAAGCCCTGGGTCTAAAGCTTCCAGATAATAGAATGAAATGCCACTTACCAACTACCACTATTTTTAATTTTTAAGATTCGTCTATTTTGGGCTGGAGAGATGGCACAGCAGTTAAGAGCACTGACTGCTCTTCTGAAGGTCCTAAGTTCAAATCCCAGCAACCATATGGTGGCTCACAACCATCCATAATGAGATCTGATGCCCCTTTCTGGAGTGTCTGAAGACAGCTACGGTGTACTTACATATAATAAATAAACCTGTCTAGGATTCATCTCTTTTATGTGTATGAGCATTTTGCCTCCATAGATGTATCTGCTCCACATGCGTGCCTGGCATCTGGAGGAACTGTAATGGGGTGTGAGACTCCCTGGACCTGGAGTTATGGTTGTTCATGAGCCATTATGAACTGGAGAGCAAGCATAGGTCCTGGGCTAACCACTGAGCCATCTCCCAGCCCTCTGAATTTTTTAATGTGGCTAAAATTGTCTTAATATGTGGTACCAGAAGTGGATATTACAAAAAGGGGGAAAACAGAGGTCACATTTATTTGTGGGAGTGAATTTTTAAATAAGTAAAACTGTTAAAAATTAAACTTGTCCATATGAAACAGAAAAACATTTTTAGAAGTTCAACACTTAACAGAGGAGTATGAGGATCGTTCCACATCATAAAGTCTAGTTAACGTCAGGAACCGTGAGTGTTATTAGACTTGCTTCTGGGTATACTGTTTTTATTCCCCTGATAGCTGACTGGGGACATGTCCTACTCAGCTGCCACCACAGCCCCCTCAAGGTCACCTGAGGAATCTGCTCTGTTCTAACCTCTAAGATTTTACTCTCAGATGTCTGCTCAAGATGACTCACAACCACAATCCTACATCAAGAAGTGAAGGTGTGAGAAAAGTCAGGACACACAGTGGAGCACTCCACACACAGTTCAGAAATTGGATAATGCTTATCCAACTGTGGGTGGCTGCCAGAGAGACCCAGTGTAGGCTAAGTTCGAAGCCTTCTGTTGTTTTGAGAGACTGAATTTTTATCTAATTGTGGCTTTGTTTTCTCAGCTATGGTTTCCCAGGAATGTGGCTCCTTTTTCTGGATCTGAGCATGGTGCACCACAGAGTATCAGAAAACAGACACACCCTAAAGTACCCCTAACTGTATTGAGAGGAGCTTTGCAGGTGCCATTAGGGTGCCGACAAAAGCGGATGGAGAGACTGTTCTTGACTGGCCTTGCCTAATCAGATGATCCCTTAAAGATGGGCAGGGCTCTTTCAGGAGAAGATAATTGATTATGAGAATTGAACATGAGGAATGGCCCTTCAGGTGGCTTTGAAGACACAGGAGGCTACATAACAAGGACTTCCAAATAGCAAGTGATCTTGAAACAGAGCCTGGCTGATAGCCAGAGATGAAGGCACATGGCCCAGGAACCGGCTTCTGCCATCAGCCACACGAAAACCTGAAAGAAGATCCTGAAGTGTGGCAACTGACACGACCCTTCTCACATCACTGGCAGTGCCCCTGAGGTCCTGAGCGGAGAACACAGTTGGTTGCTAACCTGTAAAACTGATAAGATGGTAGACAGGTGGGAGGCATCCAAGCTGTGGGGATCTGGGCATAGAATATAACACACTTTCTCTCTGTTGAGAGGAGCAGGCTTCACCCAAGTTGATTTTTTCTGTTCAGACTCAAGGGATGGAATCGTGATGTCTGGAGACATGGATCCTTTTATGTGGGTTCTGCTTGTGGTGGCAGTGCAAAACAATAAGAGAATTTTGGGCCCACTGGATAGACACAAACAGGGAGACAAAATTCCATAATGTCCCACAAGTGAAAAGTGCATGGTGGACCTCAGCTCTAGATGTGAAAGGGAGAAGGTGCAGGTGCTGGGATAGGGTCACAGGATATGTGTGACTTTGTGAAGGCTATGAAAGGAGATGCACTACCAGTCAGCATAAGAGTGATAAGTGGAATCACAGGAAATCAAGGACCTTTCCTGACTACAGTGTTGATAAAAGAAGCTGGAGGGTGATGTGTAGAAACCTGAAGCAATGAAGGTAATGCAGGGTGCACCTCTGCACTTCACAGAGACCAAGAGTGATTAGGAAGGGAAAGGGAACCCCACGGAAAGTCCACAAAAGGCTTGGTGCATCCTTCTGTGGAATGATCAAATTGGGAGCAGGCAAGAGAAAGTCTTCACCCTCGCTGCCATGGGGAAAAATGACAGCTTGATTGCCGTGAGCTAGTGCCACACACAGAGACCAGAGAGACTGGAGAGCACCTGAGAGTGGCTGTCCCTCAGAGAAAACGGTCCGAGAAATCGTCCACTATCACCAATTCAGACCCCAGATCCAACTTTGTGCTGGTTTGTGTTGGCAGAAAGCACACACACACACACACACACACACACACACACACACACACTTTGATGGGCATTTGCAAGTGTCCCTAAAATCTGACCAATATATCGAAAAAGAGAGAGAGAGACATCAAATATCCATAAGTTTTAAAAATAAATCCTATATTTCAACAAGAAATACCAGTCTTACTAAGAATTTGTTCACTGACTGTCTAGGCCCTGTGGCCTCCTCTGGCTCTATGACACTGGCTCAAGCTGCCAGCCTATCCCAAGAGCCACCCAGTAACCCACAAAAGCACATCTGCTCTGTGTATAAGGAGGTACCAATAGACAAGAGCACACAAAAGGGTGACACTTGGCAGAAGCAAAGTCTCTATTGGATATGGATGGATGGATGGATGGATGGATGGATGGATGGATGGATGGGTTGGTGGGTGGGTAGGTGGATGGATGGATGGATGGATGGATGGATGGATGGATGGATGGATTGATTGGTGGGTGGGTAGGTAGATGGATGGATGGATGGATGGATGGATGGATGGATGGATGGATGGGTTGGTGGGTGGGTAGGTAGATGGATGGATGGATGGATGGATGTGTGGTGGATGGATGGATGGATGGATGGATGGATGGATGGATGAATGGATTGGTGGACAGATGGATGGATGGGCAGATGGATGAATGGGCAGGTGGGTTGGTGGGTGGGTGGATGGATGGATGGATGGATGGATGGATGGATTGGTAGACAGATGGATGGATGGGCAGATGGATGAATGGGCAGGTGGGTTGGTGGGTAGGTGGATGGATGGATGGATGGATGGACGGATGGATGGATGGATGGATGGATGGATGGACAGGTGGATGGATGGACAGGTGGATGGATGGATGAATGGATCGGTGGACAGATGGATGAATGGGCAGATGGATGAATGGGCAGGTGGGTTGGTGGGTGGGTGTATGGATAGATGGATGGATGGACAGATGGATGGAAGGACAGGTGGATGGATGGACAGATAGACAGATGGAAGGGTGGGTGGGTGGGTGGATGGGTGGGTAAGTAGATGACTGGAGGGTGAAGTGGAAACTTTAAGGGTTCTTTGGAAAGTCAGTTGTGTTGGATGGTGTTTTGCTGGGGCAAACACGTGAAAGAATGTTCCATTAAAGTGGACACAGGTGAAAGGCTAAGGGAGAATCATGATGGAACATTTCCCTGAAGCAGACACAGGAGAAAGAATGTTCTGCTAAAGCAAGCATGTGGAAGGACACATGATGTTTGTAGGTATATAAATAGAACTCAACAGACAGTGACCAAGGCTGAGCTAGGCTTGCTGATAGAACTTGCTATACAATGCTTGTGAGTCTTCACTGGTCTTCACTTCCATGAGAGAACATTTCCTGGCATTCCCGTTGGCTCTGGTTCCTCCTGCTGACTGGTGCTGAGGCTGAGGCCTGGCTGTCTCTGCTAGGTAGTGCCACTGCTGCTGATTCTTGTTTGCTATCCAGACTCTACCAAACTGGACTGCTGGTGTATCCATGAAGTGTTTGCTGGTGACCTGTCAACTGAACTGTAAATTTCCAAACAATACAGATGGGAGTTGCTCCAAAGAACCTTTCTAAACAGGTCCACTTTTCCTGTATTCTTTCTTTTTTACTTCCTCTGGTGGGTGGTGAGCTACAAGGGAGGTTAAAGCATTTAAGAACTTTCATTTAAAATAGGATTGAAAAGAATTAAAGTTACACGAGTGAGTGAGGTGAATAGATGACTAGATAATCAATGGATAGATGAATGGTAAATACCTGAGTAGCTAAGTGGATGAAGAATGGATGGAAGGATGAGTGATGAATGAATGAATGGGTAGATGGAATGGATTGAACAGATAGATAATAGATAATAAGATAAATGTGTGGATGGCTTACCAGATGGATAGGTGAGTAGATGATAGGGCAATGGATGAGTGAATGGACAGATGAACATATGATGTACAGACTAGATAGATGAATGGTAGTGAGTTTGATGACTACATGACTGTAAGATGTATGGATGGAATGGAGAGATGATAGACTGATAGATGGTTGGATTGCCAGAAGGATGGATCGATAGAAAAATGGATGGGTGATTGAGTGAGAGGATAGACACATGAATTCTAGGTAGGTAGATGGATGATGTTTGAATGGATGATGGATGGATGGATAGGTTGTTGTATGGGTAGATGGTTAAACAAATAGATGAATGAATGGATGATGGATGTATAATAGATTAATGTATTATCAGATGAATAAGATGGATGGATGGATGGATGGATGGATGGATGGATAGATGGATGGACAGATGGATGATAGGTGGGTAGATGGATGGATGTTTGTATGGATGATGGATGGGTGGATAGGTTGTTGTATGGGTAGATGTTTAGATGCATAGATGAATGAATGAATGATGGATGTATAATAGATTAATGTATT
This sequence comes from Mus minutoides, assembly GCA_902729485.2. Taxonomy (NCBI): domain Eukaryota; kingdom Metazoa; phylum Chordata; class Mammalia; order Rodentia; family Muridae; genus Mus; species Mus minutoides. The sequence goes on along the minus strand of LR749639.1, from coordinate 1,563,439 downwards.
ATCAGATGAATAAGATGAATGGATGAATGGACAGATGGATGATAGGTCGGTAGATGGATGGATGTTTGCATGGATGATTGATGGATGGATGATAGATTGATGTATTATCAGATAAATAAGATGGATGGATGAGTGGATGGGTGGGTGGAGTGGGTGGGTGAATGGGTGAGTGGGTGGGTGGGTGGATGGCTGTATGGGTGAGTGGGTGAATGGGTGAGTGGGTGGGTGGATCGATGGAAGGATGGGTGGATGGCTGATAGACGGATGGATGAATGGATGGATGGATAGGTGGATAGGTGGTGGGTGGATGGGTGAATGAGTGGAAGAATGGACATGTGGATGATGAGTGTATGGATGACAAGGGATGGGCTCTTCCTGAAGCTGAAGCCCCCATTGGAATCTTTCATTGGGTAATGGAATCCCACAAACAGCTCTCTAAGCTTCAGCAATTCTAGCAAATGAGCATTTACACTGGCAGGAAGATTCATCATTTTTACCCTTTCCAACAGAAACAATATTCTCAGAGTGTCCAAGATAAGCCAGGACCAGCAGCAGTTACTTCCATTAACTGATGGAATTGGGAAAGATTGCTTTCAGGTCCCCAGCTTGAGCTCTTAAAAAATATTCCTGTATATTTGTATCTGTTTTGTGTGGATACATGCACATGTATGTAGTTGCCCATGGAAGCCAGAAGGTTTTGGATCCTCTGGAGCTGAGATGCAGGCAGTTGAGAGCCACTCAGTGGGGGTTCTGGAAACCAAACTTTAGTCCTCCACAAAAGTAGCAAGCAGTCTTAACCACTGGGCCATCTCTCCAGCCCCTCAGGTTCCTCTCCTCTGGAAGAAAAACAGAAAGCAAAGAAAAACTATCCAACAAGTATTTGATACAGTAAAATAGAGTCAGCAGCTGGCTTCTAAGAGTTTCCTGTGAATGTATTAAAAGTGAGTGTGTGTCGACAGATAGCATAGGGGAAAAGGTAGGTGTGTATTGTTGGGGCAGTAGCCTCTATGAGGAAGAGCTCAGCCAGTGACCAGAGGACAGGAGGTGTCTTGGCATGGAAAGGCTACATCCAAGAAGGCTGGAAGCTCCTAATCAGGGTGGGAAGGTTCAGCAGAGAAGGCAAAAGTCACAGATCCCCAACCTAAGGAAGGAAGGAAGGAAGAGTCCACCAGTTTCTGGAAACAGTTCACTGCATGGCATTTTTAAAATTGCCATCCAAACAAGGCCAGCCACAAGGTTCCACAGACCTTGCGCCCACGGAGGTTTCCACAGAGACCCACCACTGGCTTGTTGCACAGAGCATTAGTGGGTTTTGTGCATGCCAATAAAAAAGTAAAAGCCGCTGTTAAAATTGAAGCCCTGGCACATGCCTGGTTCAGATCACAGGGGAGCGGGGCTTTCGCCCTGGAATTTGCAGCATCTGTCCCAATTAAGTCTTGTTTTTTAGCTTAAAGATATTAGTCCGATCACTAGTGTTCTGTTCAGAACATGAATGGTGCATTGTTCTGTGCGGAGCGGCCCTGCAGACACTCAGACACCATTAAACGGCTTTGCGGCCCAATTAGAAGTGGAGGTGGGCTGGCTGTGGGGCAGAGGCTGACCACCATGGCACAGCACTGGACAGACATGGTGTGGGGGAGGGGTGACTAACACGGTCCATGTGTGGAGAAGGTGGGCTTCAGCATGAAGGTCTCTGGCTCCATGATGACACTCATCCATCCTGAAGTGACCACTGCTCAAATGTGGTGGCCGGGTGGGGAGCTGCAGCAGTGTGTGAGACCAGACCAATGGCTCCAGGCTAGCTGAGGACCCAGCCGGCATATGCCCACATCTGCTGATCTAGTCACCAGGCTCTCCCATCCCGCAGCAGCACCCAGACACACTCACACTCAGAAATGCAGGCATGTGCATGGGCACACACTCACATGTATGCATGTGCAGTCTAACGCTCCCAATCATGCACTCACACATACCATTTACACTGTGCATGTCATACCATATGCACGCCTGTGTCCCTGGTTAGAAGAACATCACTTTATGGCCTGCCTGATTTCCACCATAATGTCAACCATAGAAGCATAACTTGGTGTTTCCAAGGTTCCTGACCATCGGAGTCTACAAACAGCTTTCTTTGTTCATCTGGCCGAAACATTCCATTCCTAGAACCAGCATGGACCCGTTTCTGAACTGGAAGGCCTGGGCAGACTGTGGATCCTCCTCACCCCAGGGCATCTTGCTCATGGACAAAATTAAGGCTTTGCTAACTCCACATAGAAAGTGGAATTCCCACCCAGGAGCTGGTGACACACATGCTCAGTTCATGACTGTTCTCTGAGCTGCTCACTTAGGGAATGTGTGCCTTCCCACATGACAGCCAGTTAAACATCAGAATCCCAATGCCCCTGTAGTAGACTTAACTGTGCACTTGGTTAAGATCCACGTTCATCATGACTTGGGCAGATGAGCCTGTGACCAGTGTCAGGGTGTGTGATTTGCTGACCCAACTTCTCTGAGTAGTGGAGAGTGGGTGGGCAGAGCTCTCCTGGAGAAGCCCTTGATGAGGTGTCCTAGCCTGTTCTGGATAACCCTTCTCACCATGTTAGTAATCACCACATGCAGCCTCATTCCACAGCTAAGCAAATGGAAACCTGTCTTCATCCAGGACCACATAGCAATCTAGGATCAGGTCAGAGTACACTGCCCTCCGCACAAGCCCCATTTCTGGATTTCGGGCTGCTCCTTAAAGAAGTTGCTTACCCTGACACTGACTCAAGGAGCGCTGTGCCACCTAAAGCTACCGTACTCACCCACACACTCCACTGCAGCACAGTGGAAGGGACTAGCATGTGAGATACCCTTCACCCATCCCACAGGCTGTGCCCCACAGAGGGAAGCCTCAGCTGGGCTGCTAAGCTGCCAGAGGCCTTCACAGCCGCTTTGCTGCCAGGTTGGCGTTTCCTGCAGAACTTTCAGGACAAAAGTTCTCATACTGTCATAGAAACAGCACTAAGGGACAGCATAGCACCAATGTGTATGGATGCACGAGAGAGAGGGAGAGAAAGAGAGAAGGAGAGAAAGAGAGAGAGTAGATAGATCACAGATATTAGGTTAAGCCATATGAAAATACCACTTTTCTCATTTAAAGAGATTGAATGAGACTTAAAGAGATAAATGTCTATAGTTTGATAGGAGCTGGCTAGATGCCTGGCTTGTTGGATGGATGGATGGGTGAATGGGTAGGTAGGTGGATGGATGGATGGATGGATGGATGGGTCAGTGGATGGGTGGATGGGATGGGATGGATGGATGGATGGATGGATGGATGGATGGACAGACGGACGGATGGGCCAGATGGACGGGACGGTGGATGAGTGGGTGGATGGATAATAGATAAGTAGGTAAGTGGCTGGATGGAAGAAGGAAATGAAAGGAAATGATGAATGGCTGATGGATGGATCAATTACTTGATAATTTGATGAGTTGTATGAACTATAAGTAGAGACATGTTATATAAAAATACAAGTAAAAGATAAGGTTTTTAAAAAATGTTTTCTATTCCCTCCATTGTCCTCTATAGGAAGTAGATAGATGATAGATGATAGGTAGATATATAGATAGATAGATAGATAGATAGATAGATAGATAGATAGATAGATAGCTTCTATAGTAAGCATACATACATATCTATACATTTAGACATAGAAAGATAGGCAGGCAGGCAGGCAGGCAGGCAGGCAGGCAGGCAGACAGACAGACAGATAGACAACCTTCATTCCAAACTCTGGAGTGAAAGCATTGGCCTCTCATTCCTGAATCTAGGAAAAGGAATTCCAATACCCAATACCAGGAAGCTGGTCTGTCCCAGCCTTCAAGTCTGAAACACAGGGGCCTCTTTCTTCCCTTGCTCTGTCAGCCTCTGCCATGACATCACCCCCATAGTGTGAAACTCGAGAAGCGCAGTGGGAAGCGCTGGAACTGATTGATCTGTGAGCTGGTGTCCAGGAGGCTGAGGGGCCAGCCTGAGACAACAGCTGGCTGTTGTCTCTCACCAGTGACAAGGACAGGAGCTGCATGCGTCTTCATTCCGCAGTCTAAAAACTGGAAGGAGAACTTGGTGAGTGCATGTTACATCTCTAGTGAGTATACTAGGGACTGGCATAGCCCTGGAGAAAACACATGTATGAGCATGGTCCCTTCCCAAGGTCTCCACTCCCTTCATTCCCACCCTATCTGCCTGCCCCTGCCTGGCTCCTTGAGTGGGCTACAGTTGTTGTCTTTTCTTCACAGAAAAGGCAGAAGGCAGGGAGGGCTGCGGGAGGCTGTCTAGGTACCCATGGATGCTGAAGCGAGACTTACGAGTCACCTGCAGTGGGCACTAGCCATCCAGGCTACTGGACTCACACCTGGAGAGAGGCCTAGCTGCTACTTTGTTTACTGTTCCATTGTTGGGGTCAGATTATGAGTGGATTTTTATGAGGGCCAGGGCAGGGGGTCTCAGAGATTCAGGCACATTTTCTCACTCTGCTCTTGAGAGCTCTCTGGAAGCCTCAGAGTTACAGAGTATAAATAGGAGACTGTCCACCCAAAAGCAATCAACTGGATGCCTAGATGCAGTACATGACAGCCTCGTGGTTCTGTCTGGACCCCCTCCTCCCTCCACCAGGTAGGTGTGACGTTCTTTTCATCCCTACTGGATACTCTGTGACAGGTCATTCTCTGTTACTTTTTGTATTACCCAAGTTCTTGGTGAGTGAGTCCCATGGACATCTTGTTACAAGAAAGGCAATCCTGATGGCTCTGTGGGGCCTCTGTCAGAGAGATCTCTTGTGATTTTCAGGACTATATGGCAGTACTTGGGTCCAGAAATGCCCCTATTCCTCAAAGTCCTTGACTCTCTCCACCCTTGGTCGTCAAGGTAACCAGATGACCACACTCAGCACTAACATTGGAGCTGAGCTGCTTCATGATCCAATACACCGAGGTAACCAGATGACCACACTCAGCACTAACATTGGAGCTGAGCTGCCTCATGATCCAATACACCGAGGTAACCAGATGACCACACTCAGCACTAACATTGGAGCTGAGCTGCTTCATGATCCAATACACCGAGGAGGGCCCAGGACCTTCCAGAGAGCCCCAGCTAATTCCATGGAGGTTTCTTTTGCCACTTTGAGGAAGGGTCTAGCGTGGGCCAGCTCCATTTCCTGACTTTCCAAATGACTCTGAGCCCAAAACAGTTATAGGCTCAATTTTTCAGAGGAGCTGGGCTAAGAGAAATGAAGAAAGACAGTTAATGCCGCACAGCTTCTGAAAGTAGCGCAGGGTCTTGTAGGATTGCTTCTTAGCATATGGTGTCTCTAGAGTCGGGTGCAGGCCAGGGCACTGTCCCAGTCACCCCAAGGAGCTTGCCTGCTGCCCTGCATTAGCTAATGCAACACACAAAGGGATGCTAAGAAAAAAAAATCAATTTACAGTGGAAGGGCCATCTATTTCAGAGTAAAAACAATCACCTTTGTGTTCCAGAGAAATGGGAGAAAGCACTTATTTAAATTGCTGTCTTAGAACTACACGGAAGCTATTTTCAGAAACCCCGTGAATGCCTTTTCCTTCCCATCCCACAGAAACCCACTGCCAATCCACCCTGTGTGCCTGCTTAGGTCTGCAGAGACCCTAGACCCCCGAGACTCGGCACCAGGCTTCCTCCATCGAGCAGGGCTGGCCATCCATGGCCCAGGCAGGCAGGGCGCTCGCAGGGCTTTTCTGAAGCCATTAAAATCGGGAATTTGGAAGGATTGTGGAAAGCATTGCCTTTGCAAAATGGCCAGGAGGGGAGCGACAGGTCAGGCCCCCTCGCTGAGGCAGTTAAAAAGTAACACAGCCCCAAATCACATTAAATATGTTAAGCAAACCCACGGCAGGCGGCGGGATATTAGGTCATTTCTCATAAATATTAATACCGGGGACTTTTCCAACGGGCGAAATTACAGAAACAAAGATGCCTCTTCAGGTGCAGTCTCGCTCGCTGGTAGTCCTGGACCAGGCCCAGCGGGGGAGGGGTCAAGTCAACCCTGCATCCAAAAAGACTTCTTGGCACACTGGCAAATGTGGACCTCCGAGTGATACACAGAGGCAGAGGGAGGGCCAGGCACCAGTGGTGCCAGACCAGTCCTCCCCAGGCCGTGGACCTGCACTTCACTAGGACTTTAGAATTCACACTTACCATCATGGGTGCCCAGCATCTATACCTGACACCTCCCCGGCTGAAGGACAGTGAAGGAAGTCACCCAGTTGGCCATCTTGTCCTCACTGTCCCCTTCTTCAGTAGCCAGGACCCCTGTGTGTCTAGAGCAGGAGTGGCTTTCCAGGAGCAGCTGGTGAAAGATCTCAAAGGCACAAGGAACGCTCCTCTCTCTCCTCAGGGTTCTCTCACTGCTGTCTACCTGCCAGAGAGCGTAGTGCTCACCTGGACCCCACAAGCATAAGAGAAGGTGGCCCCTCAGCCCACAAGCATAGGCAAAGGGGTGGGGATTGGTCTGTTATCTGGAGCACAGCTCAGAAAGACTGTCCTGAGAGGCTGGGGTCCTGAGAGGCTGGGGTCCTGGGAGGCTGGGGTCCTGGGAGGCTGGGGTCCTGAGAGGCTGGGGTCCTGGGAGGCTGGGGTCCTGGGAGGCTGGGGTCCTGGGAGGCTGGGGTCCTGGGAGGCTGGGGTCCTGGGAGGCTGGGGTCCTGGGAGGCTGGGGTCCTGGGAGGCTGGGGTCCTGAGAGGCTGGGGTCCTGGGAGGCTGGGGTCCTGAGAGGCTGGGGTCCTGGGAGGCTGGGGTCCTGGGAGGCTGGGGTCCTGGGAAGCTGGGGTCCTGGGAGGCTGGGGTCCTGATAACCAGACAGCTTGTCTTTCTACCTCTTTGGTCTGAAGTAACCTGGAAAGGGACAGAAGATGCCATCTTCAGCGACCACCAGCCATCAGAACTGGTAAAGAGCAACTTGGTGCAAGCTCAAGCTGACACGATACAAGTAGGAAAAGATGAAGGAAACTTTGCTGTAGACATTCACAACATCTGTCCAAGGGCTTTACTGTCCCCATAATGCCATGGATGTAGAGGCTCCCATAACTCCTTTCTCCTCTTCCGGGACTCCGTATTTTATTTGTGTACAGGACAAATTCTTGCTTTTTGTGGGTGGGCCTGGGTTTTTGGAACCCACACCCACTACCCATAACTGGTACTCTGGGCTTGGCACATCTTACTAGGGTGGTAGAATATCTATAGGCACAGCACATGCCCTGAATCTTCATGACAACTTGCCAGACAAGTGAGCCGGACAAGATAACACTCCGTGCCACCACTCTGATCGGTGCTTTCAGGAGACTTGGTGATTCAGCAGAGGTAGAGAGAAATTTTCAGCTGTGACTCAGCTCCAAGTCAGCAACAAAGAAGTGAGGGAGGGCTCAGTGGGCAAAACGCTGGCCTTACAGGAACCATGAATTGAGTTCAGTCTCCAGCAGCAACATTAAAGTCAGATGTGGTGGTATGCACTGAAGAAGTGGAGAAGGAGGGTCCATGGGCTTGTTAGCCCAGTAGGCATACCATAGTCAGCACTTAAAAGACCAATAAGAGACCTTGCCCCACCCCCCACCCTAGAAAAGTGGATGACATCCAAGGTTAACCTCCAGACTAGACACATATGTGCACATGCATCCATACATTTCATCATGTATACACACACATGTGGGGTTGGGGTGAGGGGAGGACTTCTATAGTGAGTCCTTTGCACTGGATAGTTTCGTGTCAACTCGACACAAGCTGAAGTCGTCTGGAAGGGGGCAGAGCCTGGACTGAGAAAATGTCTCCATAAGATCGGGCTAGCGTATGCCTTTGATCCCAGCACTCAGAAGGTAGAAATAGATGGATCTCTGAGTTCAAGATCATTCTGGTCTACCAAGTGAGTTTCAGCACAGCCAGTGCTACACAGAGAAACCTTGTCTTGAAAAACAGAGAAAAAAAGGAGGCGGGGGGAAATGCTGTAGGCAAGCTTGTAGAGCATTTTCCTATTTTGTGATTGGTGGGGGAGGGCCCAGCTGGTTGTGGGTGTGGCCACCCCTGAGCAGGTGGTCCTGGGTTTTATAAGAAACCAGGATGAGCAAGCCATGGGGAGCAAGCCAGTAAGCAGCTTTCCTCTCTGGCCTCTACATCGGCTCCCGTCTCCATGTTTCTGCCCTGTTTGAGTTTCTTCCCTGACTTCCTTCAGTGATGAACAGATATGGAAGTGTAGGCTGAATTCACCCTTTCCCCCTCAGGTTTCTGATCACAGCAATAGACCCTGGCTAAGACAGTCTTCTACCACTGAGCCATGTTTCCAGTCCATGAAGGACTCAATGTACTGCAAGAGGCCAGTAGGCCAGGCAGAAGAAACTCAAGCACAACTGGCAGCCCTAACTTAGAAATTAAACTGTATCATGGTATATCTATCTATGCAGGAGAAAGAGTACTACGTGTCCGGTGTCTGGCATACTCTGGGCATTGGAAGCATCCCCGTGGATAAAGCCCAGTATCAGTTTCATTTTTACAGAGTTTTAGGAAATGTTAACTCAGAAGCAACAAGAAGACCAGCAGTTGTGTGTCTGGTAGAGGTGAGAGGAAGAACTAGTAGTGGTCAGAGGAGCTAAGCAGTGAGCACCCCGACATCTCAGGCCATGGTGTCTCACAGGCCGATGTTTGAACACCAGGGTATGCTGAGGGCAGAGTGCAAGGACGGACCCACACTCAAAGCCCTTCAGAAAGGGTAACTTAAGCAATGACAACAGTGCTCCAGCTAAGTACTGAAATCAATGACAACAGTGCTCCAACTAAGTAGCGAAAACAAGGTCACACAGTAGTGCCTGGCCTACCACAAGGCACAGCTGATAAATTTGAACACACAGGCAAACTTCTGTGTAAGGAGCTGAATGAATGCATGAGATGTCCCCTTTTCCAGCACTGACCCATCCTACAGGTGTAGCTCAGGAAGACCGAGGTCCATTAGGAGAAACCCGGCCAACCCCAGGTCTGGCTCCCTCTATGCCAGCTCCCTCGAGGTGCCCCCTGTCCAAGCCCTGCCACTTGGAAAGACTCTGGGAACCTCACTCTTGCTTGGTTATTTTTGGAAACTGCTAATGATTCTGTTTGCCTTTCCAATGACCTCAAAAGTTCCACTGCCCCAGACCCCTCCTCCTGCCATCCATGCCCAACTGCCCTGCCCTCCTCTTCCCAGAGAGACTGAAAGCAAAGAAGTTGAGGACTGGAGACACCACCCCCTTCCGGGCTCCCGCCTGCTCCTTGGTATGTGAGCGATGTCTTCCATAACAAGAAAAGGACAAAAGACATGTGTCCAGTGGCACCCTCCTCTGTCTCTGTTTACTTTCCTAAACAGTGGGGATAGGCCTGGCCTGGCCGCTGGAGGTGAGAATGACAGTCATGCTGGCAGCTGTGGGCACTGTCACCGTTGGGGGTGGTGTAGAGATACCGGCTTCGTCTACAAGCGATACAAGCTGGGTATAGAGATACACAGCAGGGATAGGGCAGAGAAGGGGCCTGAACTCCCTCAGACTCAGGGGGCTTAGACTGTGTGCATGGGCCAAGCACAGAGCGACTGACTGGCTGAGAATGTGCCAGTAGCCCGCCCTTGGCTTTCGGGGAACGTGGACATGGAGTTTTATGGCCCAAAGCCGCTTTCTCCTTGATTTCCAAACCCATGTGTATTTATAAAGGAAATTTAATCGGGTTGTTTTTAATTCTCTCACACTTAACTCATCAAAATGCTATTTGGTGAGAGCAGGGCCAGACCAAGGGTGCCTGTAGAGCCTCTGCTTGCAGGGGCTGCACGGCAAGGCACAACCTCTCTTGGAGGATGCTAAAGGTGGCACTCTATGAGAGTTGCTTCTTCCTGCTCCCTGGGTATGCTCCCTCAGGGATGTAGGATGGAACCCCTTTTTTCTACAGAGAATCAGGGATCCCAGAATCTGGACCCCATAGCTTCCCCAGCTCCAGCTGTTGAGGGGGCTGAGAACACAAAGTAGTATGAGGGGATGGGCAACAAACCAAGTCTGCCTCCTTGACACAGCAGATGGTCTCAGGAAGGATGGGAGCCATGGAGGTACATGAAGTCCAGGCTGGGGTACCATCAGGTAGACATCCCTGTACCCACTAGGAGCCGGTGCTACTGGGTATCATCTAAAGCCAGCACCCACTGGGCAGCACACTCCTACACTTGACAACTGTTCTGCTGAGACTGATCAAAGTCTCTGCTGGGAGGGGGCCCACTGGCAGGGGGGCCCAGGAGAGGAGACAGAAAACACATTCCCATACCCTGGGGACAGGGTGACCAGGAGGGACACCAACATACCCTCGACCCGAAGCAGCTGCAAAGCTGCTGGAAATGGGGCGTGAAAGCATCTGTAAATGCAGAGGCAGGGAAGCCATGGCTGACAGGCTCCTGGGGGCCGCCCCTCAGTGTGTGTGGGGTTACTGGGGAGAAGGGGCTGGCAGGGATGGCCCTTGTCTCTGACATGACCTCCCCTCTTGCCAAGTTGGTCTATACCTGCCTCCAGAAAGCAGTCTCCAGTACTCAGTTGGCTCTTTAGTGACCACACAGCCCCTCTGACATTTTTTTTAGCTACCCCTTCCTCCCGCATTGCCCTCTCTGCCAAGAGGGGACAAAGAGGGTGTAGGGAAAGCCCTAAATGAGAACACATGTGGTCATGTGGGCCCAGGGCTAGAGGCTGCAGTCTGGGGGTTCTGGAAGACCCAGCAAACCCCATCAGAACAAACCAGCTTTCTTATGACTTTTACTCCTTTCCCCGGCCCTTCTGGGCGGTGCAGTGACTTCACCTGACTTTAGAGATTGGGCTAGAGATGTCTTTTCGATGGTGGTGTCCCGGGAGGGTCAGCTGAAGATGATAACATTTTGATGGGGTACAGCAAGCGTCAGAACTGGCGCCTCAGAAACCCGAGCATGGTCAGTCCAGTTGCTCCGCTGGCTCACCCCCAGAATGCTGTTGCTCTCCCTTTTTCTCTGAAATATGGGAGGCCTTTGGAAGGAAACACCAGCCTCCATGATGATCTGGTAGCTTACCTGTGCAGAGAGGGACCAGAGGCAAAGTGACAACCCAAAGGCTGCCCACCCAAGACCAGTTGCCTCGTGTAAACTATAAGAGAATACCTTCCAGATTCTGATCTGAAGTGCTCAGGTGGGCCCAGGGCCAGAGGTTACATCTGGGGGATCTGGAAGACACATAAACCCCCATCAGACCATGCTTCAGGGTCTAAGTTAAGGGCCAGAGGTTACATCTGGGGGATCTGGAAGACACATAAACCCCCATCAGACCATGCTTCAGGGTCTAAGTTAATACCTAGACTTCAGGTAGAAACCGATTCCAATATCTGACAAACGGGCTCCAAGCCCAGGCCTCAATAGACAGTGTCTAGGTGAGCATCAGACCCCAGGGAGACAGCAGACTCCAGGTGCACAGGAGGCCCCAAGAGGATATGAAGCCCCCAGTGAATGCTTATATAACAAGTAGATACTAGACCCCAGGCAGACACCAAGTCTTAAGTAAATATCAGGTCCCAGTAGAAATTCAGGCTGCACTTGGACATTTATGCTCACACCCAGGCCTCACTCTGGGAACCTCCATTATGGAGAGCAGAGGTTCCTATCAGACAAATATGTCAGCTTTCCTTCAAGGTTCTCACCTGAGCCAATACCCAGCTGTCAGGTCCAACCCAAAGGGCCTGAGTCTAGCCTACCAAGAAGGCAGGTGGGAAGCTCTGGCGGGAGCACTGGGATCCAGGCTCTGCCAGGTTCCGTCTGCAGCCACCGTGCTCTGAGCAGCCGGGCAGGAGGTACCCAAGGAGCCTCAGTCAATGGGCTTTTCATTTCGTCTGATTTCACCTCTGCTTCAGGCTTGCTCCCTCTCCCCAACAGAATTACTCTTATCTGCAAGTGATTTAAACTCTAAGGTTTACTGAAGATTTAAAGACTGTGAACACAGTTGGAATGTTTTAGACCAACAGTGCAAGTTGCATTTTAAGAAAATAATTAACTCCCGGGGGAGGTGTGGGTTTTGGAGCCATGACAGACCCTCGAGGCTGCCTTCCCTATATGGAATTTCCAAATAATAAAATATCTTTGATTCCCTGCTGATGTCAGACGAGAACCTGTAAGTGTGTGAGCAAACTGTCATTTTTTAAAAGAGGGCCCATTAGTGTCTTAAAGATGCAGAGCCCAGTCTGCAGAGGGCAAAGGGTTTGTTCAAAGTGCGGTGGGGGGTGGGGGAACTGCTATAGTTTCATGATGCCCGTATCTCACCTTCCTGCCTTCTTCCCTCCTCTAACTTCATGCTGTGGAGACAACCTGTAGGGCACTTTCATTCTAGGGCCTCAGAGGTTGAGTCCTTACCTACCAGGATGTCTCCCTTATACACAGTAGCAATGCCCACCCTCCAGTCCCAGCCCAGGGCACAAACCCACCAAGGTCAGTAGCCTGGCACTAAAGTGTCCACACAACCATTAAACTCTAACCATGGAGAGTATTAACAGGGTCTTAGGGAGCTGGACATTAGCTGTCCCACCCAGCACTGGTTCCTGTATGGTATTGAGTCAGGTGCTGAGCTGCGTATCACTCACTGCCCACTGAAGCTCCAAAGTGGAGATTTTCCTTTGCATTGCACATACGGGAAGGGGAAGGGGTCACTCAGCAGGTTAGAGAACGCTCCAGAATGTTCAGTGCTGGCCAGAAACATGGAGCCCATCTACCAACCTTGGCCTGCCTCACAGAATGACCTATCTTCCCTTACCATGAAACAGCAGATCATCAGCTGAGAAAACTGAGGACCCCACCCCCACCCCCCGCTGCCAGCAGCATTGCTCCCGGTGCTTAAAGTCCAGGAGAAGGCTGATCCAGGAAGAGAGCAGGTGGAGTGGGTACCCCAGTGGTCTTCACTGACATGGCATTAGGAAGTGGATGTCACTTTTATCAACAACAACAGGTGAGGGCTTTCATCCTACCTATCTAGCCATTTTTGGGGTCACCAACCCTGTAATGAGTTTGACGTTTTCATTGCAGGAACATCCATCAGGAATACCCACCTGTGTGCCCCCTTGGGACAGTATAGTATGCCTTTTTGTCATTTTGTACAGCTTTCAGCCATACCATTACCATCCTCTCTGGCCTCATTGCCTACCTCCAAAGACAGGGCATCACAGAGGAGAGCCTACTCCTTCCGAGAACACCCTGCAGCTTTCCTGACCACGAGATTAGCCAGTGGCCCCTGATCACATCTTCTCTCCTCTCAGGGACTTTCAGGTGTCCCCTAGAAGGAGGAATGCCCATCACCAACTCCATCCTGGTACCCTCCCTTCTTCAGAACTCCAGGACTGGCTAGAATGCAGGTCAGTCCCAGCTGTCCTTTGGAGGAGGTACATGCGTGGTCATACATACCCCTAGATTCTCTAGCTCCTTGTCTCCAGAATCAGTGATACCAACTCCTAAGATATACTCAGGATATGTTCAGGGAAGGACTTCTGCTGCCAAGACAGCAGTCCAGATTCCCACCCCAACCCTGGCTTGGAGAAGGAGGCTGAAGAGAGAGCTGACCACAGCCCCACTCTAGGAAAGCAAGTCGTATGAAGAAGAGATTAGCACCCTTCCTTCTAACCTGCACCTTACCCTGGTCTCAGGAGTGGCCCAGCTGGCCACACCAGCTGTCCTCTGTGCCTGTAGGGACAGACAGAGACAAACATTGCTGGCTGTCCGGTTTTCTAACACCTTTCCAAAATCTCTGCCTCTCAGGAATAATTCTTTCTGGTAATTTACTTGCAAAACATTTGGCCGTTAACACCCAGCCAAGAGTGGATGGCAGGTCACAGACTATTAAAAATATCCACACCTGGGCCCTCAGGCAGCCCATTTAACCACTGCCCTGGGCAGAGAGTCCAGCCAAGGGATCCATGTGCCTGCCAAGCGAGTTTTATGAGGGCAAGAGGACATCTGACCAAGTCTGTCTTGGCCTTTCAGAGTCCTCTGCTGATGTCATCAATGTGGTCTTGTCCTTTGTCAATGGCTTGGGGCATGCATGGGCATTCCTAACCCCAGTGCCCAGGAAATTACCAGAGGAGCAGGGAGTGCTGAATGTTCTGGTTTGGAGTGGCTCGTGGGAAGACTAGGACATCCCAGCTTTGCCTAGATTCTACCCATGGCATAGATGAAGAGTTTCTTCAGCAGAGGTACTTTAGTGTCCCTCAGAACCCATGCCCTGGCTCATCACCGCACCTGACTCAGGCCTTTGAATCTGAAGTAGGTAGGGCTTGACCTCTTTGGAAGGACAAGGACCCTGTCAGTCTGTGCTCACGGGCTCTTTCCACACCAAGAGCATCTACAACAGAGCAGCTCCACCCCTTCCTCTCCCCTGTGTCCTGCCTCTCCCTTGCTAGCACCTCCCAGCTGCTCTGCCCAGTAGACAGAGCAGTTAAGGAAACAGAGGCATTAAAGAAAACCATCCACCACCTCAGAGAAGAGCAAGGGCTTGCACCACGTCCTGGCTTTCAACTCCAGGATGTGGCTGTCACAGTTACACATAAAACACCAGCCACCTTCTTCAAAATTTCCAGAATGTGGTCCCTGAAAGTGTGTGTATGGATCCCTCATGGGCCTGGTGAGGAGACTTTTGCTCTGCTCCAGTGGGTAACCAAATTCTGAGGATTTCTATATGGACGTGGGAGCTTGGGAGCTTGGGAGCTTGGGAGCTTGGGAGCTTGGGAGCTTGGGAGCCCAAGAGCCCAAGAGCCCAAGAGCCCAAGAGCCCAGCCCTACCTACCCAGACAGAGCCTTGTCAGCCACACCCCAAAAGAGAACAATGAGGAGCACACACACCCCCACCCCCGCCTCTCCATAGTACACCTATGTCTTCTTCCAGGCAGAATTCCTGGATGAGGACGCTGAGCAAACCCAGCCCAGCTGGGCCTGAGCATGGTCTGAATTTCCAGAGGGACAAGAAGCTAGCAGAGCTTTGGGCAGAGCTGATGGGATGATGGTGATGGAGTGGGTAAAGGTTGGGGAGAGAAAAGATACAGGGGAGAGGCAGGAAGGACACAGGGGAGAGGAAGGGGAGAGGCAGGGCACAGGGGAGAGGCAGGACACGGGAGAGAGGCAGGACACAAGGAGAGGCAAGAAAGACAGGGGAGAGGCAAGACACAGGGAGAGGCAGGAAAGACACAGGGGAGAGGCAAGACACAAGGCTGCAACATCTGCCAGGGGTCTTGAAGTTTCCAAATGTGGTTTTGCCCCTCGGGCACCCTGTGTAAATTTTGTACCCTGCTCTTAAGAATTGAAATATATTATTCTCTTTGGTCTTGAGGCTATACCCAGGAGAAGGTGCAGAGATGTGTGAAGTGTATAAAGCAAAGACTTCTGCTGGACACTCCCAGCCTCTGTTCTCAGGCTCACGACAGGTAACTGATGTTTTCTAAGCCTGATCATTAGCCTTGGGATGAGGGTCAGATGCCACAGTGTCTAGTTCAGCCCTAGTGTCTCCTTCCTTGTTATGCCCTACCACTTCCAAACAGAGCCACCCAACACTCATGACCACATGGTCTCAGGCCACCCACAGTGTAAAGATGTGTCCATCTCCTTCCAAGGACATGTGTGGGACTCTGGGGAGTCTACCCCATTCTGTTTTGAGACCAATGTCCCTATTCACAGGAAAATGTGCCCTGTTCTTGTGGCCATCACAATGGTGCCTGTTTCCACACCCATGAGTCTGGGACAGAGGCAAAGGCCCTTCAGTGTCAAACTCTTGGAGTTGCAAGAGGCGGGAACCACACCCTACCCTACGCTTGGAAGAACCAGGGTCGTTAAAACTCTGAGGTGATACTCTAGGGTTCAAAAGCTGCATAGTCCCCGCTTGCACTGCTTCTGCTTCTGCCTCACAACAGCATGGATGGCAGAGCTGTAGAGGTCAGGACTGGACATGGACGATCCCTCCAAAGGGCACTGGGCCTTTCCTCCAAGAGAGGAAACGGATGCTAGAAAGTAATACTGAGTCCAGCCAAAGTTCCCATTCCCTTCTGGACTCCCAAGCCAGGAGCCTGACTACAGTGAATCTTCCCAGCCCCACCTGCTGGTGGTCAGCATAGGCTTCAGAAACCAAGTGCCACCCTGAATCACGGGCTCTGAATCTTACCCTTCTCTCGGGTTCTGAACACTCGGGTGATTTCTTGTCTCTACTCCACAGCCAGTGGCCAGTTTCCACACTCCAGGAGAGCTTTATTCGTGTGGCGGTTCTGGGCTGCACCCTTGAGACAACTCCACTTGACCCCCGAGCATTTTCTGGTAAGTTGATAAGCCTGAGGAAAAGATGGTCCCAGACCTAGGTTCAAAGACCCAGTGTGTCTCAGTGGTGACCTACTGGCAGTTCTAAAGACTGAGTTGAAGCCCGACACACCAGCTCAGGCACAGGAGGGCAAAGCTGAGAAGAGACGAAGCAAGTTTGGCCTCCGCCTCCGGGAAAGGCTTTTTCCAGCCACCCCACCCCCAACTCCTCTTATCCCACCCTCTGGCCCCCACTCCACCAGGCCAAAGAGGTTTATAACAAACTGTGCGGCGCACCAGAGAAAATGCCCCTATCATTAAGGGATTTAACGACAGCGTTGGCCGATATTGGGGATTTGTTCTGTCTCTCATTACACATTTTAACAAGCGCATTTCTTCACCACGCAGCCCCGCATCCTGGACTGCCTGCCTCTCTGTGTGTGTTACTTTCATTAGAAGGCGTTTTATGAAGCCACCGATCACAGATGCACATACAACCCACAACTGCTGGCCTGGTGTCCTGCGTTGGGTGGCCAGCAGTGTGCCTTTGGCATGCCTGTGGTGATGTCTGCATGCCCAGGCAAGGAGAGGGCCCCTCTCCTTTCATACTTGCCCCCAATCAAAGTCCTTAATGAAGGGGCAACTGAGAATCGGGGGCAGATTCCTGAAGAAAGTCGGAATATCACCAAGTCACGCCTCTGAGACTCCAGCTCCATTCTAAGCCTCGGTCTCCTGTTTGTGAGGCTAAGAAGATATCCAGGCTGACAAGTGTCTTTCAACTTATTTTAGCAGCAACTGTATTTTCCCACAAACCACTAAGTGGTATAAAAACAAAACCAAAATATAAGAATAAAGCTGATTCCATACATGTAAAACATAGCCACGAGATCCACCCACTCCACTCCACTCCAGGAGGCCCTGAGAGCACCCAGATTTCCTGGGAGTCTAGAAATGGTTGGCCCCTCCTCTAGTTCTATGGCTGGAGCCCCCCACTGGCACAGAGAGTCCTACAGTCCTTGAGGCAGCCATGAGCTCCAGGCTTCCCAGCAGGAAGAAGATGAATCTTGTCACATGCCCTCCGAAACCACCCACCTGGTATCTGGGTATGTGGCTGGTTTTGCAGCCATGTGAATCTGAGTTGTGCCAAGTGGTGAATATCAGCCTCCTGGGGCAGTTAGAGGCCAGCACATCTTGGGCTGAGGGCCGGCTCTTGTAAGATACCTCTGGACAAATTAGGGTACAGAGCTGATGGAACCTTGAAGGAGGAACATCTACCCCAGATCTTGGAGCCCCTCATCTGTAGCCAAACAGCCCCATCTGTCTGTCTCTCCACCCTGACAACTGGTTCACACCCATATATCCTTATGAGGGGTGTTAAGGTGGAAGACTTTCAGCTCTACAGAACCTCTGTATTTCTTCCCTAGACAGAGCACAGTGTCTGATCTGAAGATGTGTTCAGACAGTTTGGGTGCAGCTCTTGGCCAGCTCACTGAGGCTCAGAGAAATCAGGGAAATAAGACAAGACACAGGACACAGGCTGGGTTGTATGTGAAGAAGAGGTGAGAGAGGACAGACGTCACCATCCTTAGGGCCAACGAACCTCCTCGGTAAATGGATATGCAGAAACCGGGTCCTGCCATGGGTCACCTGGTTCCCCCCAGACAAAAAGCCACAGGCTGGAGCCTGTTGAATCTCAGGAGGGAGCAATAGATATGCAGGGAGGTGTCACAGCCCCAGCTGAGAAAGGCTCTCCCTGCCCCCAGCAAGAAGCAAGTGGGCTGGTAAATAGCAAGCCCTCTGTGTCCTGCTCTGCCGCCCATTTGGCTGCCCGGCCTGTGACTGTGGCCACAATGCCTTGCTTTCATTATGCTCCTTAAAAATGGCCTTGTGTGTCTGGAGAACAGGAAGTGGCCCGAGTCCCCCGTGTAAAAGCCATCTGAAGGCCTGGACCAGGTATGTTCTCAATCAGGAAGCAGGCAGTAAATAAACATTTACGTCCCGCGGCCGCGCACCGCCTGCCCCCGGGCTGCAGAGGAACACGGAGAGCGGAAATTTGCTTAGTCCTATAAAAGCACAGGCCGTATATCAATAAATGATTAAAAATGGAAACGGAGCCGGCTAATGGACGGTATTGATTTTAATAAGCGTTAAGTACATGGGGTTTAAAGATAAGAACCGCCTGCCCATCTCTCCACGCTCCAGGAAAGTGACTCATGCAAAGAAGAAAAAAGGGGCCTCTTTTCTAAGTTAAAACTCCCTCCCGTCCCATCGGGATGGTTTCCAAGCCGGCATCCACCTGAGTGTCACTGTGGCACAGATATGTTCATTTACTTCTGCTGTGAGGACTGCACGTTGCCCTCAGAGTCGGGGGACATGTAAGCCTGGAGCATCCTGTACAGCCATGAAGCCCAACTCATCCGGTTACCGGGTCTAGCCAGGCCATTGCAGGCCAAAGAGTGCACTAAGTGTCCGCTCACCATAGGGTGGTATGGGAATACCTGGTACCAAAGATGACCTGTGCGGTGCCATCTTATTTTGTCAGAGAACACTTGTTAGGACATACCCATGCTCATCTGGACTTTTATTCTAATTTCAAAAGTGGTATGGATCCCTGAGAGGTGCAGAAGGTAGAGTTAACTTTTCTACCGGGAGGATGTTACCTGGACGAAACTCCCTGGGAGGAAGCTAAAGGTGCTGCTGATCTCCTGACCCCATAGCGCTCCCGTCACCAGAAAGATGATGGCTACCAACCGCACAGATGCTCACAACCTGTAGCTGCTAGCTGGATAAGAGGGCTGGTCATTGGGAAGCATCTGGGAAAGTGTGGTACCTCTCGATTCACAGCTGTTTACAGCCAGAGGGGGAAAGGTGGGGTCCAACTGGGAAGCCATCCTCTGGTCACCTCACTGCCACTGGGATATGGCCATCACTCCTCCCAAACTTCCTGCCCATGTTTCCTTGAGGGGAAATGATTGCTGTCTGTTAGCTCCCCACTGCCAGGGTCCACAGTGACCCTGGCCCTGACAGGTGGCATCTCGGAGCTCCAGATCCACCTGGTCTGTCAGGTGTGCGTCCTCACAGAATGTTTTCAAGCAACACGGGTAGAGGCTGCTTGAGGCACAGCTGATAGTTGTCTGCCTATCCACTGGGCTCTTAACCAAGCTAGGACTAAGAGTCAATGGCAGAAGGGGGAGTCCAGCCAGGCAGTTCCAGCTGGAAGGCACCTCCCCCCAGAGCCCCATCCCCGGCTGGGAAAGACTGCACCAGGCACATTCTAGCTGTGACCGAAGGCCGCTTGGAATTTTCTGATACATTATTTTGTCTAGCCAGCATTCCAAGACGACCTCCTTGGCCTCCGAATCCCTTCTAAATCATCTGCAGGAGTGAGAAACTGAATCCCCCACCCCAAGTCTCAGTGCTGAGGCAGGCAGGGACCTCATGAGGGACATCTTATCCTCAGAGCCAGCAGGGGAAGATCTTCATCAGCGTTGCCAGAGTGAGCAGCCAGAACTTGATGGTGGAAGCTGTGGGGGTCAGGAAGGGGCACAGGTTGAAGTGGCCAGGTCAAGGTCCCTAGAGGCAGATTGTCTTAGACCATGAGGATGTAGACTGGGAAAGGGCTGAATGGTTAAAGAACTTACTGTGTAAGCATGAGGACCCAAGTGTATATCGCAAGAAACCCATGTAAAGGCTGACTGGGCCAGGAGCAAGCTGTCAGTGAGACTAACCATATTGATGCACTCTGGGTTTGATTGGGAAATTCTGCCTCAATAAATAAAATGGAAGGGCAATCAAAGATGATTCTAGACATCAATTTATGGCCTGCACACTCATGTGCACACACACATTGACACACACATGCATTGATACACACTTGCACACAAACCACATGTATACATGTGCACACACTCACTGACACACATGCACACACACATTGACACACACATGCACACATATACACACACGCACACACATCCACGTGTATACATGCGCACACCACATACAGAAAAGTTAAAAAGAAGATAAAAAGGACTTGAGCATAGGTAGTTTCCAGTAAGTGGAGAGATCAGTTGTGAAGCACCTACATTCTGCTAAGCCAGTTCTGCCCCCTGCATCCCAGTGTGAAGAAGTTGAGTCTCAGTGATGAGCTGCTGCATCCTGGGCCAGCAGTGGCCCCGTGCAAGGTGACCATGCCCAGCAAAGGAGAGGCGAGCCTGAGCTCGGGGTTGCTTCCCAGGGGTCACAACGTCAGTTACTGAAAAGTGGGTGCTTTGGAACAACAGAACACCGTTCTCCATAGTCTGGAGACGAGAAGCAGCACACACTGAAGAATCTGTGGGGCCAGAAGTTCCTTCCTCTCCCCATCCAGCTTCTGGGGCTCCGGCCAGCATTTGGCATGTGCAATCACTTTGACTCTGAGCTCTGTCTTCTCCATGTGTCACCTCTGCAGCTCTAAGTCAATTCTGTAAGGATTCTATCTAGTCACTGTTTTTTTAATATCCACCTGAATCCAGCATGGCTCTTTTTAACTAGTTACATCTGCAACACCCTAAGTTCTAGATAAGGGGCCACTGTGTGTTTTCAGGGACACTGCTTATCTGAGCATGGGGGACTCAGCCCTCCCCCAGGCCCCTGCTCTACTCCGGCTTTAGCACACAGGCTCATGTGTCATGGACATGAGCCTCAGCTCCACATGGTCCTGGCCTTTCTCCATGCTTTGCCCTCCTCTGACCCAGGTCTAGAGGTCACCTTAATCCAGCCTCAGCCTCATAGCCATCCTGTGTGACTTCATCCTTCAGCAAGTGTGGGTCTAACCTCCACCTCAGCCACCAGGACATCTCTGGGGTGTTTGTTTTCTCTTAATTTTTCTGGGAGTTTTTTTTTTTAATGTGTATATAAGTATTTTGTGTGCATGTGTGCTCGTATGTTGGCAAGTCAACATTGGGGATACACACGCATGTGGGGGTGAAGGTCTAAAGATTGTGCCAGGTGTCTTTCTAGTCACTCTCTACTCTGTGTGTGTGTCAGAATGGGCGAGTGTGGCTACGCCAGCTTGCTCCAGAATTTCCCTGTCTCTAACCTCCCACAGGTTTGGATTATATCCTACCTGGCTTTTATGTGGATTCTATAGATCTGGACACCAATCCTCACCTTTGTGTAACAAGGGCTGAGCCATTTCCACAGCCTCTTCTGTTAGCTTGTGAAGACAGAATAGGTCGTATGTATACATTCCTCAAAGCAGAGAGCCATCTTTTAGTCCTGCAGTGTGCCCTGAGCCAGCCAGCATGGAGCTTGGCAAATGGACCCTTGAGTAACATCTGCTGAATAAATGTGTCGAGCGTGAATGTGTGGACAGCTGGGGTGAGCTGGTGGGTGAGTGGGTAGGTGGGTGGGTGGGTGGACATATGGAGAGAGAATGATGGGTAAATGAGCTATGAGTGAATGAATGGGTAAAGTGATGAGTGGATGGGTAGTGTGGAGGAATGGGGTGTGGACAGAAGAGTGGTGTGAGTGGATGGGTGGATAAGAGAACGGGTGTGTGGATAGTAGTAGATAGATGGATAAATGATAAGTAGATGTGTGATGGACAGGTGAGCAGTGGATGTTTATTTTTAGGTAGTACGTAGAATGATAGATGATCATAGATGGATTGATGGATGGTAAATAGATACATGGAGGCAAGTGGGTGAATGTGTGGGTAGGTGAATGGGCCGGTGAATGGGTAGGTGAATGGGCAGATGAATAGGTAGGTGAATGGGTAGATAAGTGGGTAGATGAATGGGTAGATAAGTGGGCAGATGAATGGGTAGGTGAATGGGTAGATGAATGGGTAGATAAGTGGGTAGATGAATGGGTAGGTGAATGGGTAGGTGAATGGGTAGATAAGTGGGTAGATGAATGGGTAGATAAGTGGGTAGATGAATGGGCAGATGAATGGGTAGGTGAATGGGTAGATAAGTGGGTAGATGAATGGGTAGGTGAATGGGTAGATAAGTGGGTAGATGAATGGGCAGATGAATGGGTAGATAAGTGGGTAGATGAATGGGTAGGTGAATGGGTAGATAAGTGGGTAGATGAATGGGTAGATAAGTGGGTAGATGAATGGGTAGATAAGTGGGTAGGTGAATGGGTAGGTGAATGGGTAGGTGAATGGGTAGGTGAATGGGTAGATAAGTGGGTAGATGAATGGGTAGGTGAATGGGTAGGTGAATGGGTAGATAAGTGGGTAGATGAATGGGTAGATGGACAGATGAATGGGAAGAAGAATGGATGCAAAGATGGGTTGAATGGAAGGGTGGGCAATTGTCTTTGTGCTTCATCTTCTTTCTCGGCACACACACTGCATATGGAAAGTGCTCAGGGGACATGCAGGCAGGGAGGAGGACAACAGATATATGGTTAAGTTCAGGACACAGAGAGGGTCCTTCCCCCAGATGTTCATGGGGAAACACTTTTGTTTCCTTGTGCTAGGATGCCATCAACTCAGAGCTCTGCAAGGCCACAGATGCCTCAAGTTGTAGCCAGGTGATGAGGGGATAGCATGCTTTGAGTCAAGATTTCCTCCCCTTGGTGGAAAGAGTAGATGGATGGATGGATGGATGGATGGATGGATAGATGGATAATATATATACTGTTGAAGGCACTCTTGGCTCATGGCTGTTTGAAATAGCTATTTGGAATAGCAGTGAGCTAGATTGGGTTAACAGGATGTACTTGAGGACCCTGGCTAGGAGTAGTATTCTCTCCCTAACATTCTAGGATATGATGTCTGTGTGTGCTCCTTCTAGGAAGACTTTCAGGATC
The DNA here is from genome assembly GCA_902729485.2 of Mus minutoides. NCBI lineage: Eukaryota > Metazoa > Chordata > Mammalia > Rodentia > Muridae > Mus > Mus minutoides. The sequence goes on along the minus strand of LR749639.1, from coordinate 1,540,291 downwards.
TGATGCTGGCATTGTCCTTCTTATCCTCCAGAAGTCCCAGATGAGGTAAAAATAACCCTTGTAGCAAAGACCCTCAAAGATAGGTCCCCATGGTCTTCATGCTCAAGCAGGTTGGAGGGAATGTCTGCCCCAGCTGCTTCCCCAGGGTAACTCTACCTGAGGCCATAGGTGGGCTTCTGGCACCCCAGCAGTGTGCACCCTAAGGCCTTGGCTGCAGGACAGTGGTAAGTCTTGCCAGGACATTCTCCCAGCAGGTAAGAGAACTCTGGTCACATCATGTCATCAGCACCCCTTTTTGGCCAGAGAAGTCACAGGGGCCAAACCTCAGTGCACAGCAGGGAAGCTGCCCCACCCGGCAGCAATGGGAGGCAACAAGTATCTGCTAAGCAACAGTGCTAATGATCGCATATGTTCTCATTAGCTCCTCTAAGTGACTATTAATTCCACTAATAGCCCGTCTGCTCCGTGAGGATGGGAGCTTGTGTGTTACTCACCTTTACAAAGCTCTGAGCAAATATTTGCCTGACCAGCGAGTGACACCCCGTGTCTGGATCCTGTTTACACTACATGATTACACCACCCCCTCCCACCCCAGCGCCATCACTCCTTGGCAGCTGTGCCCGGCACCAGAGACTCTTCTGTTTGGCCCTCTAGGTGGGGGCATTGGTCAGCTCTGGCCAGGCAGAGTGAAGCATTGCAGGGTGAGTGATCTGCCTACACACGGTGAGTGCTCACAGTCCTGGCATCTTGGCATATGCAGGCGAGGTATGGTGGCACCAGCTTCTCCCGAGATCTCTTTCTTTGGCTGGTAGAGTCTGTCTTTTCCCAGGGTCCGTAAATACTCTTGTGGCTTCTTCTCATACAGACACAAATCTCAGGCCCAATCTTTGGCCTGTTTTAACAAGAGTAGTATTGAAAGGACATCATCTCAAAGTACAGCCATTTCCTAGGGTTTTAGTGGGGCTCAGAACTTAAGCAGGTGGGCAAAGGAGTTTACTTCAGACCATTATAAAGAAACTTGATGAAAGGTGACCTCTGACCCTGAAATGGATATGGAGAGTCTCAGAACCACTTAATCTATCTTTGCTAATGGAGTTATAGACCAGGCAGGTTTCCCGAGATCTACTACCATCACATCATACAGCCCATCAGAGAGAGGACAAATGTCCAACCCAAGTCCAGTGAGACCCAGGGCATGACCAGGACCATCACAGTACATACAGATTGTCACCCTACACTGGATTTCTTGTTTCATGGCCAAAAGTAACTTGAAGGAACAGACATTTATGGTTGAAGTATGCAAACCAGACCTTCCTATGTCAATGTAGCTTGACACCAAATGGCCATAAGTAAGCAGGGAAAATGGAGGAGTCACTCAGAGACCCACCTCACAGAGGCTGGATCTTCCTCCCGTGAGCAAGGGCCAGGGATGCAGATGCCTACAAACTATCCACAGCCATAAGACTCAGGCTCCAAAAAAGTACATGGTCTTCCAGGTTCATGGCCTTCCAGGTTCATGGTCTTCCAGGTTCATGGCCTTCCAGGTTCACGGTCTTCCAGGTTCACGGTCTTCCAGGTTCACGGTCTTCCAGGTTCACGGTCTTCCAGGTTCACGGTCTTCCAGGTTCACGGTCTTCCAGGTTCACGGTCTTCCAGGTTCACGGTCTTCCAGGTTCACGGTCTTCCAGGTTCATGGTCTTCCAGGTTGCTGCGACTCCTGGTAGAAGAGGCTTTGTCTTATCACGTGTGACATGAAGTTTTCTGTTTGGGGATACATTAGAATCATGCCTCTCCAGGAACTTTATGTCCCCAAGAGAGGGGTATCTACAGGAGGGCTTGCAGCAAGCCCTCAGATGTCTACTAGGAGAAATGTGGGGTGAACCTTAGTCCTTCAAGGCTTGCCTTACCTGTCCTTACAGTTTCTCATTTATCCAGATTTTAAATAAAAGCTGGGGCTTCAGGGTAGGCCCAAGTGTGTGCCCTAGGGCCTGGGCATCCAGACAACAGTGACTCTTATAAAGAGGCATCCCAGGGGGTGACAGTGATGGAGGTAAATGTGTAGCTGTTTCTAGGCTGTGTCCCGTCTAGTCTCCTTTTCTGAAAGTGATATCTAAGATTAGAGTCCTGCCCAGGCTCAGGAATTTACCTGAGAAGTCACCAGATCATAGCCATTGCCAGCCTACACCACAGCAATGGAGGAGGGTTCTGAAGGAATGGTATAGGGCCCTGGACACAGGCCCTTCCCAGGCTCCTCGAGGCCAATGCGAGCTGGAGACGCCTCTGAGTAGGAGATCCATACTGTTGGTGAGTACCTGCAAGAGTAGGAAGTGGAATTTGTTAAATGAAGTCATGATTTTTGCCTTGCCACTCTGACAATGCAAGAGATAGATACTCCTTCCTCCCCTGTGCCTGATCCATCTGCTGACCCATGAGGAATGGCTGTCAGTGATGTCACCAGCTCTGCCTCTGACCACATCGTTCACAAGCACAGGTAGGAGGAATGCCAGCATGATTCACAATCTACCTTGTGAATGAAAGACACACAGGCCATCTCCAGTCAGAGAACTGGCCTAGGACAGTCACATGGTAAAGTCCTGAGGCTTCCAAAAGAGCTAGCCTTGGCTGCTGTTCAGTTCCATCTGTAGGGCTAGCCTGGACCTCAGTGCAGTTGATCCAGAAGAGCCTGCGATGGAGCTTCTGACATCTCCTAAGGTTAGGCAGTCTTTATACTCACCTTCAGAGGTGGCTGGTAGATTGGTATGCAATTATTTTCTTAGAATGTAAATTTTTGGCATCAAAATGATGCTGAGTTCAGAGAACACATTGAGGAAGGAGATTTCCTGTTCTGTTTCCTGGAGGTGTTTGTGGGGCCGCAGCCATTCCTAAGGGTCAGACCAGAGGCTTTCTTTGTAGGATTTTTCATTTCTCAGCTGCTGGCTGAGACTGCTTTGCTTGCTTTTTATTTTCTATCTATTTTTCTCTTTATTATTTTATTTCTTTTGCTGCCTTTGGTTTCAGAACTGGTTTCCTGCATTTATAATTGATTTTCAGTCTGTCTTTCTTTTAGTGTATTAACCCCTTCCCACCCAGGTATAATACATTTTATTGTTATTAGAATTTTAAAACTTTTGTTTCCAATGTGATTTCTTTAGATGAGGAGCTATTCTTAAAAATAGCTTTATAAATTTCCAGTCTCTCAAGATTATTTATTGTTACATTTGCTTCTCTTTTCAAATAATCATAGTTCCTTATGATCAGACCACATTCTTTTCATGATTTCAGTTCTTTAAAGTGCTGAGATTTGTTTCGTGTTCTTGCATAATCTTAATTTTGTAAATACTGTGTGTGTGTGTGTGTGTGTGTGTGTGTGTGTGTGTGTGTGAGAGAGAGAGAGAGAGAGAGAGAGAGAGAGAGAGAGACTTTACTTAAATTTTTGTTTTCTCTCTATTTTTTAAAAAGGTCTTATTTTTATTTATGGGGTTGTGTGTTTTTGAGTGTGTACATGTAAGTGCAGTACCTGTGAAAATGAACTCTGGTGAAGAGGTCATCACAGGTGGTTGTGATCCACTGTGCGGGCTTGGAGCAAACTCTCTGAACCACTGGGCCATCTCGTCAGCCCCGATGTTTTCCCATTCTAAGGTGTATTTATGTACATGAATTCAAGTTGCAACTGTGTTATTTAAGTCTTCCATATCCTTAGAGTTTGTCTACTTGTCCTGCTACTTGCAAAGTAATTTGTGTTAGAAAAATCTGTTTTTGTGCACCCATCATCAGTCTCTTCCTTTTATCCTGTTATCTTTTGCTTTATGTATTCCAAAACTATTATTGAGTGCATACATATGGACCTAAAAATCCATATGTCTTCATGGAAAAGTCTTTTCTTAAATCAAAAAAAAAAAAAAGATTCTTCTCTCCTACACTACATCATGACCGTTTCCCCTGCTCCCACTCCTCCAAGCTCCCCCGATCTTGGCTCTCCCCCAGATCTGCTCACCCTCTACCTCCCTTCAGAAAAGACAACAACCAAACTGACAGGACAAAATACAATAAGACAGGGCAAAAGCCCTCACACTGAAGCCGGGCAAGGCAGCTTGCCCAACAGGAGGAAAAGAGCCCCGAGAGCAGGCAAGAGTCAAAGACAGTCACTCCGACTGTTAGGAGTCCCACAAAAACACCAGCCAACAGCTACAACATACACACAGAGGACCTGGTGCAGACCCCTGCAGGCCCATATGCACCCTGCTTAGTTGATTCAGTAGGTCTTTTCTCCTGGTGTCCTCCATCCTCTCTGATTCTACAGCCTTTCTTTGCCCTCTTCCATGGGATTCCCCAAGATTCAAGAGGTGGGACCCAATGGAGACCTCGAATTTAGACTCTCTCCACATGGGCTCCCTCAAGTTAAATGAGACACTGGTTGGACACTCCCACAGTGTCTGTACCACGCAGTACATCTTGCAGGCAAGACAGACTGTAGGTCAAAGTTTTTGAGGCTGGTACGTCCACGTTTCTCTTTCCATAGCCTTAGAGTGCCTTCCTGTACCAAAGAGACTAGGACATAGGGGAGAAGGCTCCATGCAGGCACCAGCACAACCTCTCCTGGTTCAATGAGCCATGCAAATGTTGTCATCCACAATGGAGTTCTGCTGTCAGTTTGTGGAAAGCATCAACCTGGGGGAGGGGGACAGCTCTCAGCCAACAATTTCAACTGAATCCAACCCAGTGTCCAGAGCAGTGTAAGCCTTGCCTGGCTACATGAGATGGCAAACTCCATATTCTCCATTACTAGGACTCTTCCCTAGGGTCCCCCACACAGATTCCAGGAAGTTTCCACAGCACTAGGTTCCCATGCTGCTCCCCAAATGCCCCCAATTTCAGCCATCTCCCCCCTCACGCGATCCCTCACACTCTCATCCTCACCTGTCCCCAGTCCACCTACAAATCTATCCTATTTCCCCTTCCCTGGGAGAGCCAGGAGTCCCCCTTAGAGCTCTTCTCTTTACCCAGCCTCTCCGGGTCTATGGACTGTAGCCTGGTCATCATTTACTTAACAGGTAATATCCACTTATGAGCAAGCACATACAATATTTGTCTTTATGAGTCTATCATACCTCACTCAGGATGATTTTTTTTCCCATCCATTTGCCTGCAAATTTTTCATGATGTCATTTTTTTTAAACAGCTGAGTAATACTCCATTTGTGTGAGTGTAGCACATTTTCTATTTTGCCCAAAATAATTGTTTTATCTTGAGTGATAGATTTTTATTTTTATTTTTCAAAAACAATTTTTATTAGATATTTTCTTCATTTACATTTCAAATGCTATCCCAAAAGTCCCCTATACCCTCCCCCCACCCTGCTCCCCAACCCACCCACTCCCGCTTCCTGGCCAAAATAAAATTTTAAATGACCAAAAAATAGCCTCTCAAAGACATCCAGAATATTGTTTGATCACATATCTACTACCTAAACAAGATGGCACAGAATCGGATACCACAAATGTGTTTTATTCAATATCCATATGTAATCTGCTTATTGTTTCAGTATGAAAGAATTAATATATCATGTAAAGAACAGAAACAATCTCACTTATAAACATTTGAGATATCACATTACAATGCACACACTCACATACACAGTTGCACACTTATGAACACAGTCACACACACAATCACATGCACATATATCTCATGCATAATGATGTTATGTTTAGGTGTATATTATATTTTGAATATTTAGCTAATTCATACCTAGAGTTTCTTAGCAAAAAAAAAAACAGCCTAAATATTACTGAGTACACATTTTACAGTAGATAATCTTAGTCAGTAGAGTTTGAGACAAATAGAATATCTTTGATAGTATAGGGATCATTACGTGACCAGTTGGAAAGCTTAAAAGGGCTTGGTCCTGTAGAGGATGAGGAAGAAATCCTGTGCCCCTGTAGCCTTCCATCTCACAGCTGTAACTTTATACATGTTAGCATTCTCAGCCTTATAGCCTGCATATTTTATCCTTGACAACCCAAAAAGAATGTGACACACTTTCCTAATCTATCTCTCTCTTAATTCCAGCCTAGAATGTGTATATGCATGTATAACTTTGTACTACATTTTCTGTATCCATTCTTCAGTTGAGGGACATTTAGATTGTTTCTAGTATCTGGTATTATGAATAAAGCTGCTATGAACATAGTGGAGCATGTGTCCGTATGGGAGGGTGAAGCCAAAGAGTGGTATATTTGGGTCTTGAGGAAGATCAATGCCCAATTTTCCGAAGAACATATTGATTTCCATAGTGGCTCTACAAGTTTGCACTCCTGCCAGTAATGGAGGAGTGTCTCCTTGCTCTACATCCTCACCAGCATGAGCTGTCATTTGTGTTATTGATCCTAGCCATTCTGATGGGTGGAAGGTAGAATCTCAGAGTCTATTTGATTTGCATTTCCTGATGGCTAAGCATGGTGTGTTTCTCAGCCAGCAGAGACTCCTTGGTTAAGCCTTCTCTTTAGATCTGAACTTCATTTTTAATTGGATTATTTGGCTTGTTGATATCTAGTTTCTTGAGTTCTTTATATATTTTGGATATTAGTTCTCTATCAGATGCAGAGCTGGTAAGATCTATTCCCATTCTGCAGGCTGCCACTTTGTTGGAACGGTGGTGTCCTTTGCTTTACAGAAGCTTTTTAGCCTCACGAGGTCCCATTAATCAATTATTGATCTTAGGGCCTGCACTATTGGTGTTCTTTCAAAAAGTTGTCTCCTGTACCAATGACTTCAAGGCTGTCTCCCACTTTATCTTCAGGTTCAGGTTCAGTGTATCTGGTTTCATGTTGAGGGCTCTGACCCACTGAACTGGAGTTTTGTGCTGAATGGTAAGTATAGATCTATTCATGTTCTTCTACGTGTAGACATCCAGTTACACCAGCACCATTTGTTGAACATTCTGTCCTTTTTTCCAGTATGTTTTTCTGGCTTATCAAAAATCAGGTATCCATAGGTGTGTGGACTTATGTCTGGATCTTTGATTTTATTGATGAACATATGACAATATCTAGCATTCTTTGTCGTTTGTTTGAATGGTTGGTTTGTTGTTGTTTTGAAACAGGGTTTGACTATGTAGCCTTGTCTGTCCTGGAACTCACTCTGTAGACCTGGCTGGCTTCTGACTCACAGCTATCACCTGACTCTGCCTCCTAAGTACTGGGATTAAAGGTGTGCACCACCACTTGACTGCAGTTTTTATTACTATAGCTCTGCAGTACCATTTGAAATTGGGGATTGTGATACCTTTAGAAATTCTTTTATTGTTCAGGATTATTATCCCAGGAGTTTGGTTTCCTATGAAGTTTAGGATTGTCCTTTTAAGGTTCGTAAAGAATTTTGATGGGGTTTGCATTGAATCTGTAGATAGCTTTTGATAGGATGGCCATTTTCACTATGTAATCATTCTGATCAGTGAGCAGGGGTGTTCTTCATAGAAAATGCTCTCTCTCTCTCTTTCCCTCCCTCCCTCCATCTATGTACCCCCTTTCTCTTCCTCCCTCTCTTCCCTCCTCTCTCATCTTCTCTTTGTTAATTCTTTTTTACCTTGAAGATAACTTTATCCAGTCTCTACTTAGTCACCCCAGATTTCTATTCCTGGCCTTTATTTCAACTCCTCCATGTTCTTCTTATTGGACTGAATCTTTATTAGTTTTAGGAATAGAGAAATTTAGAAATACATTTTAGATATTTACTTAAAGTTTGGTTTTGTGCCTTTCACAAAAAAAAAAAAGTCTTAGGCTGTGGCAATCCCTTTCTCTAGTTAAATCATTTGATGCATTTACACTTACTGTAATTACTGGTGTATTTAATCTTTTTCTATTCACCCTGAAGTTTGCACTCCCTTTCTTCTCCTGCCTTGCTTATTTTGAGTTGATTCAATTTTTTTTTATTTCTCTGCTTCTATTATCTGCATAGATATCAGTTACACGTAGATTTCTTCTCACTTATACATTAACCTAGAGATTACATCATCCAGACCAAATTTAATGTCTCTTACAGAACCATGAAGATGTTTAATAATTTCATTTTACTCATTTTATGTACTTTAGGTATTATATATCCTCATATATTATAGGTTCCAATTGTATATTTCTTAAATCCATTGAGCATCTTTGTTTCAATAATTGGTATTTACATAAACTACACAGCATGTTGCCATCTGCAATGAAACACCCTCTATTCCTGCCTACATGCTTGACCTTCGAGAGTCTCTCCTATTCTATTGAAACCTTGAGTGTTTATGCTCACTACAGATTCTGTTGGCTAGAAATACCTTGGTTTCACTTCTTTTAGAAATATATCTTTGTGGTCCTTAGAAGTCTAAGAAATCTATGCTGAATTCTTGAGACAGGCTCTTGCTACATAGTTCAAGTAGGTCTTGACCTTATGATCTTCATGCCTTAGAACCCCAGTGTGTGAGCTTATGCTCTTCATGCCTTAGAACCCCAGTGTGTGAGCTTATGCTCTTCATGCCTTAGAACCCCAGTGTGTGAGCTTATGCTCTTCATGCCTTAGAACCCCAGTGTGTGAGCTTATGCTCTTCATGCCTTAGAACCCCAGTGTGTGAGCGGAGATTGCTTTATCCTCCACTGCTTCCTGTCTGTACATTAATGTTTGGTCTAGTTGGATCCTTTAAAAGCAAAGGATCTCTTTTTTCATTTGTTTAAATAGTCCTCTTGTTTTTTTTAGATTTCAGGGTTTGTTACAATGACTCAGGAGGTACTGAGGTACAGAAGACAAAGAAGGGTAGAGAGCTGGAGAAAGGCCACCTTTGTCTAATGAAACAGATAGAAAAAGGTCACATAGCATGGTGGTCCTCTCTCTTCATCTCTGTATCTTTCTCTTTCTCTCTTTCTCACACACACAGACAGACAGACAGACACACACACACACACACACACACACACACACACACACACACAATTTAAACCCCAACTCTCACAGAGCTGTGAAGAGGCTAGAGACTTGAATGAGATTAGAAGTTTTAATGATTCAACAATCTGAGAATAATTTCAGCGATTTCCCAATGTGAATGTTGGCAATCATCAGTCTCTCTGATCTGATCTCTCCAGCCTCTCCCTTGGCATCTGATTAGAAAAATGTGTAATTTCACTTTATCCCATGACCTTAAATTCTCTGTACTTTCACAGTTTTAATTCCACAAGCCTCAGTCTAGTTTTTCTCATGTGCCTTCTTGCCTATTAAATTCTCTCCATCTATGTCTAATGTGTTCTTCAAGACACTTACTAAGCTTTTAATTTCAATTACTGCCAACTTCAGTCCTCAATCATCCAGTCGTTTGTTGTTGTTGTTGTTGTTGTTTACAGCTTATAGTTTTCTATTGAAATTTCAACATATTAACTTTATCTCCTCACACATTTTAAACATGGATAATGTTTGTGTCTGAATAGTGTCTGAATATTTGAGTTTCTGTCTTTTTATATTGCTCACTGCTTTCTTAGACTTTATTGATACTATCTTATCTCTGCGCGTTTAGTTATTTTTTGTTGTTGTTGTTGAAGACCAGACTAAAATAACCAAGTGATGATAGCCTTCTCCAGTGAGGACCTTATTTCTGGTTATTAGTTGGAAAATTAAGGATGTAGAGGCACCTGGACACCTGTGGATGGCCAGAGATGTTGATTTGATGAGTAAGAGAAAGTATGTGTTGTCCAACGCCAAGATCCCTTTATAACATTAATTTTTTTTCAAAACCTACTTTTTAATTATGGTTCTTAAATGATTTAACCGCCCTTTTAGCCCACTACCTACCTGAAGTAGTGGAAAAGAAAGGATACAGGGGAAGTGGACCTGTTTAGAAAGGGTCTTTGGAACAACTCCTGTCTGTGTTGTCTGGAAATTGACAGTTCAGTTCACAGGGCAGCAGCAGCAGCTCGATCCACTCATAAACACTTCATGGATACACCAGCAGTCCAGTTCGGTAGAGTCTGGATAGCAAACAGGAGTCAGGAGTAGTGACACTATCTAACAGAGGTATCCTGGCCTCAGCCTTATCGTGAATCAGCAGGAAGGACCAGGGCCAACAGGAATGCCAGGAGCAGTTCTCAGCTGTGTCTCTCTCAGTGAAGCTCAGAGAAGACTCGAGACCCACAAACGTTGCACAGTTAGCTGTACCAGCAAGCCAAACTCAGCTTCCATCACTGTCCATCCAGTCCTATTTATACCCTCCAAACACCACGTGTCTTCCATGGATCTTGCCTTAGCACATGTGCCTGTCTCAGCTGACATCACTCTGCCAATTAGCTGGAGTCTGAAGAAGCCACAAGAAACTGCAGCACACCACCAGAAGTTTTTTGGTCCATTTCTCTCTCTGGAGTCCCAACAAATGCAGCTCAGCTACACAGTGTAAGGCGGACCAATACGTGCGTGTCATTAGCAAAGAATCCATCATGTGTCCTTTCATGTGCTTGCTTTAGCAGAACACCCTCTCTCCTGTGTCTGCTTCAGTACAATGTTCCTTCACAAGTCTGCCTTAGCCTTTCACCTATGACCACTTCAATGAAACGTCCCTTCACCTGCTTGCCTTCATAAAACACCATCCAACCGACCTTACAAAGAACCCTTACGTTTCCACTTTATCCCTTCTCTGGAATTGGGTCTTCTGAGAGTTGTTGCTCAACACCTTGCTTCTCCTTGATTTCTCTTCAAGTCACCTTTGCCAGCCTTCCCCAGCTGACCTCAGTAGAGCATTGGTCTTTACTGTCTGTCTGTCTGTCTGTCCTCAACACACACTTGCTCAGCACAGTTCTCTGAGGCAGACCCAAAGGCCGTGTGGTGCAGGGCCTTGACACAGACAGGAGAGCAGATGGTAGAGGAAGTTGACCCTGCTAGGGCCACACAGTATAGCTTTGCTGGGGAAGGGCAGTGTAGCCAGAGTTAGTGCAGCTGAGTGGACTCTGGCCATGAGCTTGGGCTTACAAGGACTCCTGTGGTAAGAATGAAGAATGTCCAGCAGCCAGTACTCTGGCCTACCATGGCAGGTTCCTCGGGCACCAAGAGATCCCTTTAAACCAAATTTCTGAGTGTCCCAGGTATGGGAGAGGGAGCACAGAGGTCAGGCACACTGGATAAAAGAAGAAGGAAGGGACCTGGCAGGTGAGCAGAAGCAAAATGCCAAAGGGAGGTTAGTGGTTCAGGACAGGAAGTAGCGAGAGGTGCAGGAAAAAGAAGCTGGGGAGGCAGAGGGCAGAGTGAGAGGGAATGCACACATGCCAGGTGCTTGCGTAGGACTGGTTCCCCTGCATCCAGGAAACTGGGTTTTCCTGTCCCCTCTCTAAGGGGACACCCAACCTCACTGGCCAGGCACTCATGATGGAGACCTCTTCTCTTTGGGTCTAGTTTCCGCCAGCCTTGGCCTAGCCATAAACTGCATTTCATGGGGTTCCTGACCAGCCTGGCCTGTTCCTGCTCGACCCTCCCCCACACTCTCCATGGTTCAGGCTGTCACCTTGGACATTGGAGCCCCCAACCCAGACTCCCGGGGCCAGTAATGACCTCCATATGGATTCAACAGGGCTGCCATCTCTGCCGAACCGGCCCCCTGCTTCTCAGACTCTCTGACATGTTTGACCACAGAGCACATTCCGGATGCTTGGGAGGGAGTGGCAGGGGGTGGAAAGGGGCAGGAGAGAGAGCTGTGGTGAGGGGCTTCTCCCTCCTGGTCTTGTCTGCAGCTCTGGGTTATAAATAGCCCCACTCACCCCCTCCCTGCTGGCTGCCTCTTGCTCCTCCCAGCCCTCACCCTCTAGCTGGCAAAAACCCAACTCCTGCCCAGTCCACCACCCTCCATCCTGACAGAGCTGATCTTGGAGGAGATGGCAGTGAGCAGCCTGGGGGAGTGAGCTGGGGCCAGCCAACCATGCTTTTTCCACGGCTGCCACTATTCCTCTGCAAAGTTTCTAATCCTAGATGACGCGCTAGGCCCAGGTTGGAATTCCAGCCCCACAGTTGCTCGGCTCCATCTCCCTCAAGTCTCGCTAAGGGCCTGCGACTTCCCCAAGGCCTGCCCTTCTCTCGCTCCTGCAAGGTGGCGGGTCCTGTTTCCATCCCGATTTCGCCTTTGAAGACAGCATTAAATGCCTCTGCAAGAGGCTTTTATCATCCCAGAAGTATTTTTGAGCTCAGAGGTTACTCAAAATAGACCCTAGACGGCTCCACTTACTTCCATGTGAGGATGGGAGGGCCAGCCCTAAGGAAATCAAAACCAACCCAGGCATTGCCCCAAACAAAGCAGGGCATTTATGAGATTTGGGGGAATCCCCTGGGCATGCCGGGCACTTTAGAATGTAAGGGGAGCCCTCACAGACAGCCAGATGTGTGTGGGGCTGCTTTACACTAGCTGCTGGGGGCTCTCTCCCCCAGGAGAGCTCTAGTGTGTCCCTACCTTCCATTTCTTCCTTGAGGCAAGTTTTCGTCCTCCTCCTGGCAACCCAGAGCCAGGTAAAGCTCCCCTCCCTTGAATCCTTGCCTCTGGCACCGCCTCGCACCAGGGTAGCTGCACGCAGCTCACAGGACACTTCGCGTCTGGGCCACAGTGAGGAGGCTTCAGCACTAACAGTTCTGTCTCTCGAGTGACAACAATCCCTGCCTGGACCTGTGTGGGGCAGCAGGCTCCTTGATGCTCTCTTTCTGGCTTTGTGGGCTGAGCAGCTGAAAACCCCACAGGAGCAGATCCTCGGCAGATAGCAGGGCGGCTTTTGACTCTGCTCAGGCAGAGGCTGGAACGGGCTGGGCTGACAGCTATATCTGTACATTGGTAACATCCTGCCACCCAGGACAACCTGGAGAGAAATATTGTGTTGGGGTTCTGGGGAGATAGTCCACCCCTCTTATGCAATATCTCACAGCTACATGACTGTGCATGTCAAAGGTCACTGAAGCATGTGAAACCTCCATCCTCGACATCGACCACGGGATGGGATGCTTCTGAGGTGCCATGCAGGACCCTTCCTGCCTCCTTCAGCTTCTCCCAGCTGCCAACAGTACTTGGCTTGCAGCTGTGCTGTCCCCTCTGCCTCTGTTGTCACCAAGTTCCTCCTTGATAGCACCCCCATGCTACCTTTCCACATTCACGGGACACCTGTCCTGAGGGTTAGGGACCACCCCAATCCAGTATGGCCTCATCTTAATTTCTTCTAAAAGCCTCTCCTTTTCTCTTTCTGATTGAGGCCCCATCCTGAGATTCTGAGTATACATGAATCTTGAGGAACAGGAGACACTGGTCAACCCGGTAGAGGAACCTCACTCTGACTCTGCATCCAGCCCAGCCCCCTTCCTGTGTGTGAGAGCTTCACCATGCTTGGTGCCACGGCTTCCTTCTTGGGGAGAGGCTATTCCCAGTTTGATGGCCCCAAAAGGAATAAGGATGACAGGAGGGTGGCAGGGTGGTGGTGTTCAACTGTAACCCTGTTGTTTGGGGAGCTAAGGCAGAAGGATAGTAAATAGAGTTTCCAAAAGCAAACAAACAAAACAACAAGACCAGAGAGGGAGGGGGGAGGGAAAAGGGAAAGGTAGAGGAGGGGGAGGAGAAGGGGAAGGGGTGAAAGAACTGGTCCAGAAGGAGATGAAACAGAGCAACCCTCTTTCTTTTTGGTTCCCAGCATATGGGTACCCAAGCAGAGTGGCCATGACCACCCCTGAAGCCCAGGCCCCTTGCACAGTTGTGGCTCATTATGTAGCCACTGGCACCTTCCAAGTGAGAGGCAACACAGTACCAGCTCGGAGCTATTGTGGCCTCCTGCTCTATACAGAGATGGCCCTGTTACTGTGTATCATTCCTGCAGGATGGGGGCTGTGTGTATTGAGCCTGCAGGCTGACCAGTGTGTGGGGGTTGAGGAGCAACAAAACCTGCATGTGGATGCTAGGGGCCTGACGATAGGCTTCCATTGCTGGTATTTGCTCAAAGATCAAATGCCCACAAATTAGCTAGCTACACACGGCTAACCGGTAGGCACACAGCTGGGGAGAAGGCTTCTCGAAAGCAACGAGGGCTGTAATGGACAAGGATGACTTCCTCCCGGCTTGCCCGTGTGATTGGGAAGCTGAGCAGGCCCAGGGCTCTCCAGCACCCAGTGACCATGGAGAGCGGCAGATGCTTCCCAAGGCACTGTGTGCAAACAGGAATGAGCAGGAAGACATTCATGATATCTTCCAGAGCACTTGTCTGTTCCTGGGCTATGACTGAGCTGAAGGCTCCCTAAGATCATAAATATTGTGGCACAGTGCCTCTATCAATCCCTGTCATCCTCCCATCAGGCACCTTCCCTTATTCCTTTCAGCATCCATGCCTGCCACCATGGCTGGACAGCAGCTGACTGGGCTGAGCCTTAAGGTCTCGGTAGGAGTGCCTCAAGTCGGTGGAGACACAAGAGGAGTTGTTGCGGTAAATCTCCAACCCAAATATGCCCCGGCAATAAAAATACAACTCAATTAATATGAGTACATGCTGTGCGCCTAGATTGGGCAGATCTACCATGACACTACCATCTTCCACATCTATGAAACTCTTTATAACTTGCGGTTTCTCCAGGCCATGTGCTTCTGCTCCACTTTTCTTCTGCTTCCTCCTCCTCTGTGTCCTCTCTCTCTTCCATTTTCTCCTTCTTCTCTCTCTTAACCTTCTCCTCCACCTCCCCTTTATCTGTCCAATCATCAGCTCTCCTTTATTTTACAAATTGAGGTGGGAAGAAGGTTTACAGGAAATCACCTGAGTGCTGACTCATTCCTTGTTCACAACCCTCACAGGAGAACAGAATTAACATCAAATAATTAACCCCAGGGCTATCCACAACAAGGAGTTCTCAGTATTCTGGCTTTATCAGTGAAACCATAAGTTGTAAACATACTTTTTGCCTACCTAGCACCCATGCTATGAGGGCAGGCCTGCCCAGTCCCCTTGTACCATCTCCAGCCTTGAGTAAGGCTGGCACTCAGGGAGAACTGTTAAGTGGACAAAGGGCAGGGGCTGGAGGCCCTGGGCCCCAAACTTATCCCTGGGGTCCCCACCTGTGCTTCTTACAGGGCTCCTACCCCGTGCGGCCCTCCCAGAACCTGGCTGTATTCCAAGCTTCTCCCTCTTTGTTCTTCCCAGAACACCAGAACCAGCATAGAGTCGTAACCTTACACAGCACGGGATCCACCGGGAACGGCCTGTTCCTTCTGGAAACCTTCCTTACTCTCACTGTTAATCTGTACTACCTCAGTGCATCCTGTAAGCAGGAGCCTTGGCAGCTCCTTCTTCCTCCTTCTGCCTCCCAGATGGGGAGATCTGGGTCATACCCCTCCCTCTGCTGTGTCTAAGGATAGATTCCACCAAGATGGAAATTCCTGTGCCGGCACATAGTAGGTCCTCTACAGAAGGGGGCGGTGACGAAAGTAAAGAAACAAGCAGTCATCTCTTGTGAGCTGAATGCCAAACGTTGAGAAATGGGGCAGGGATGGTGTTAGGCTATCCTCAGAACGTGCTGGCAAGCAGGGAGACACCCAGAGGTCCTTAGCAGCAGAGCTCATTGCTCTGTTCCCATAAAGTCACTTAAGTGGCAACTGGCCTTGAGATTGGTCCCTGATTGGAGTCAGGTTGGAAGACATGTTGAATTAATGACGCAGCTGTGGGGGCCGTTGCTCCCTAGGCCATGTTTTTTTTTTTTTTTTTTTAATGGTGAAGGTAGGTGGGGAGGGGTGGGGGCGGAGAGAGGAGAACTTCAAATGAGCAAGGTTTTAGAACCGTGCTATGTTTTGCTAATATTTGAATTTTACCTAAGATTACTTTTTCTTCCCCGTTTAATATATTGTTTTAAATAAAAATTCCTAATAAATCTTGAGAGAAATATGTCATAGCAGAGTTTGAAAACCATAGTGCAATATCTAACAGTTCATAAAATATTCTATTCAAATAGCCCAAACTGTAAGGCGCTTGGACCAGAAGTAGTTAACTCCAGGCTCGGCATTTTATTAGCTACTAAAATTAAGAAAGGGCAACGCTGTTTCACAGCCCGATAATTAAGTACCGTTTTCTCTTTTTTAATTCTATAAAATTAAACTTCCTGTTTAAAGGTCTGGAGGGGCCCTGGGCAAAGGGGCCACGGATGAGCCCCGAGGGCAGCCGGAGGAACAACCTTGCCTTATGTACCCGTGATTTTAAAGCTGGGCCTTGGAAAAAAAACATGCCGCAGTCAGCAAAAAATTTCAGGTCGTAAATCAGGAGCCCGTTTTTCACATCACTTTAACTAATCCATTAAATCGTGATGCCCAAGGCTCCATCGGTGACAGAAGCTGCGGCAGGCGGCACCGCAGCAGCGGCACATCTCGGCCGCAGACGCTGGGCGTGGCAACGCTCAACCAGAAAACCTTGACCCAGAGGGCAGTGGGCTTGGCCTTCCAGCATCCATAGCTGATTTCCCATGGAGCACCAGGATAAGGGAGTATGCTGGGTCCTATCTCAACTTCAGCTTAAGTTCCAGGGCTAAGGAGCCGAGCTATGCGACCCCAGCAGCTTCCACATGCAGTATAGTGGCAGAAGAAACACCACCTCTGTTTGTCCCCAAAGCCAATGAGGACACCCCTTGCTTACACAGTTCAGGGTCCCTCAGGAAAACTCAAAACAGACCAGCTCAGTTCTTAAATATGGTGGAGCATGCTACAACAGGGAGCTGGGAACCTGACAGGCTCTGATTCAGCTATTTGGAGTGTTAGGGGTATGATTTGCTTTTATTTAATGTGACATTTACTATTTGGGGGCCACATTGCTTGTATGTGCAAGTGCACTTTTAATGGATTCAGTTGTTTAAAAGTCCAACAGCACAGCCTGTGGGTCACTTTATGGTCAGAGAGCAACGGCGGGTAACTGAAGTACTTTCCTGTGGCTGTGCTGGCCACAGAGGGCACAGTGTCGGCCAGGGTGGACCACAGACTTGCGGACGCATAGACTCACAGACTTGCAGCTGAGAAGTAGTGGATGCTGAGATTCATCCATCCTTACCCCTTTATGTGATTTCCCACATAGGTCCGGACTTGGCTGCCCTGCTTAGTCACCACTTCTGGTCTTGGCTGCACATGCCCAGTTACCACTTCCAGTCTCGGCTGCCCATGACCAATCACCACTTCCGGTCTTGGCTGCACATGGCCAGTCACCACTTGCCTCTGACCCGCTCTCTACTCCTGTCCCTCCAATGTCTCCATGACGATTGCCCTGGGGCAGGGAACTGGAAGGACTTCAGCCTGGTCTTCCAGGCTAGGGGAGCACATAGCTTGTTGATCTGAAAGTGCCCAGCCAGAGCACCTGGACCGAGTAGCAGCAAGATGAGGCTGAGGGACCCTGCACTGCTCTAGTGGATAGATCTGAGTGGCCCCTGGCCAGCTTGGGAATGAGGCCCCTCACCTAGATGAGGTCATGACACCTGGCAAGATGGATGCTTACCTGCCACCCGCCCAAACCTCTGCAGACAGAAATGCCCACTCCATACAGACTTCCTGCCTTGAGGATAATGTGTGAGAGTGGTTAGCTCTCCTCAGGACCTTGCTCTCCCTGGTGCTGGCCACAGACTCAGAACTTCAGGAAAACCCTCTTCCTATGGGAAGAGGGTCTGCGGGGAAGGTGGCCACCAGGCTGAACCATTCTCAGTCTGAGGCTTGCTCAAGTCCTATTGGGTCCCAGGCAACTGTTGACTCCTAGATGCTAAAGGCACGGCTGCAAGGTCAGGCTCTTTCAAAACTTTATGGGTGTCCATAGCCACATTTTCATAACAAAAATACTTGTGAATCTCTAGGGAAAGTTTTAAGAGTCTTTAACACGACTGTTAAGTGTTCGGTGGAGACAGGTTATCAGATTTCGGGCATCTGCTGGGGAGGACTCCTACTGAAATTTCTTTGACATAAACCAAGGTGTCTCTGTCCTGGCCAAAGCACACGTGTGAGGCCCCAGGGCCAATCTCCAGTGGGAGGGTCCTCATGGGAGAAGCCTTGTGCCACGTATTCTAACATATATGCATATGCAAATAGACAGTGACACCATGCATGCATACCAGTACACAGTAACTGGTATCCTCACTGATACATACGCACAAAGACACCTTGCTCTTGGTGTTGTGGACCCACACTAACACCCATGCATACTGACACACAGTAACACCCTCTGTTGGGTAACACATCATGATGTTCACATACAGGAACATACCAACACATTGACACATGCACTCACAAACACATATGTGTCTAAACATGTGCCCCAACATGCATGTTGATATATAGACAAGTACGCAGATACTGCTCATGCACACACACATGCATACACACTCAGAACCCAGAGGCACTGTCACACAAGGGTGCAGTGAGTAGTTGGCCCTTGCTGGGCTGCTGTGCCTACACTTGAAACCAGACTCTAGAAATGTGGGCCACATATATCCAGAAGATTTTTCAACTGGTAATAAGGACACATGCTCCACTATGTTCATAGCAGCCTTATTTATAATAGCCAGAAGCTGGAAAGAACCCAGGTGTCCCTCAACAGAGGAATGGATACAGAAAGTATGGTACATTTACACAATGGAGTACTACACAGCTATTAAAAACAATGAATTTATGAAATTCCTAGGCAAATGGATGGATCTGGAGGGTATCATCCTGAGTGAGGTAACTCAATCACAAAAGAACTCACATAACATGTACTCACTGATAAGTGGTTATTAGCCCAGAAACCTAGATTACCCAAGATACAATTTGCCAAACACATGAAACTGGAGAAGAATGAAGATCAAAGGGTGGACACTTCACCCCTTCCTAGAATTAGGAACAAAGCACACATTGAAGGAGTTACAGAGATCAAGTGTGGAGCTGAAACAAAAGGATGGACCAACCAGTGACTGCTGCAGCCGGGGATCCATCCCATAATCAGACACCAAACACAGACACTATTGCATACACCAGCAAGATATTGCTGAAAGGGCCCTGATATAGCTGTCTCGTATGAGGCTATACCAGTGCCTGGAAAATACAGAAGTGGATGCTCACTGTCAGCTATTAGATGGAACACAGGGTTCCCAAGGGAGGAGCTATAGAAAGTACCCAAAGAGTTTAAGGAGTCTCTACCCCTATAGGTGGAAGAACAATATGAACTAACTAGTACCCCCAGAGCCCATGTCTCTAGCTGCATATGTAGCAGAAGATGGCCTAATTGGCCATCATTGGGAAGAGAGGCCCCTTGGTCATGCAAACTTTATATGCCCCAGTACAGGGGAACGCCAGGGCCAAGATGTGGGAGTGGGTGGGTAGGGGAGCAGGGCGGGGGATGAGGGAGGGTTTAGGGGACTTTTGGGATAACATTTGAAATGTAAATGAAGAAAATATCTAATAAAAATTGAAAAAAAATGTGGGCCACAAATTTCTGCTGTGTGTATGCCGAGAAAGCAAAGAACTGAAAACTGGTATGGACATACACCCTCATATATACACACACACCCTCACACAGACTCACATACACACACAGCCTCGCTTGTACATTCACATATACACTCACATATGCACATTCACACTCATACACACACATATATACACAGCACACACACACACACACACACTCACCCTTACATAGACACACTCATACTCACATACATACTCACCCATATACACACTCACACATACACTCACATATGCACACACACTCATCCTCGCATATATTTACATGCATGGTCACATATACTTGCCTCATGCAGACTTAAATATACACAGCCTCCCCTATACATTCACACATACACTCACATATGCATATGCACTCAGATAGATATAGATATAGATATAGATGATAGAGATAGAGATAGAGATAGAGATAGAGATAGATATAGATATGGAAATAGATATAGATATAGATTGTATACATACACTCCCTCATATATACACACATACTCACATACACACTTACCCACATACACATACTCACATATACTCACACATGCACATACACACTCACATTATACACATATCCTCACATGTATACTCACATATGCATATGTATACTCACATACATACACATACATACTCACTCTCACACTCATACACACACACATACTCACATACACACCCTCACATAGACACACTCATACTCACATAGACACATGCATACTCACATACACACTCACCTACATACACACACTCACATATATATACACTTGTCCTCATACACACATACATACACTCACCCTCACACACACTCACACATACATACACTCACCCTCATACACACTCACACATACACTTACATATGCACACACACTCACATACACATACTCATATACACACACTCTCACACATACTTATATACACATTCACATACACAAATGCCCCATACACACAACACATACATACACATACTCACACACACATACAACATATACACCTTCGCACACATATGTACACTCACATAAACACAGACATCCACATACATGCATATTAATTCTTTCTCCCTCACACACACATGCATGCACACATATATTCTCTGACATACAGACACAGTACATTCATATACACTCCCATACTCATTCATATATATTCTCCCACAGACATACAGATACACACTCATGCATAAATACACTCACATGCATGCATGCTCTCTCACATACATGCACACACACACACACCACAGGCATACTCACATGCCTTCATACACACATACATACATACACACATACATGTCCTCACACACACATTCACATGCACTTCTGCACAGCCATGGTCACACACATATACAGACTCATGTTTCTACTTCCTGTGTGTAGAAGCTACAGAGATTAATATGACCTGTTCAGGTCACCATCCTGATCTCAGCCCCACTCACCAGGCACCTGGATACTCTGGGCCACCAGGTGCCCTGGGGCCTATCCTGACTGTTCAGACCTGACCCTAGAGCCCAGGCTCCATCGAGGACAGAGCGCTGGTCTGAGCCTGGACAGAGGAAAGCACATGGCAGCCTGAGTCACCTCTCCAGGACCAGGGAGCACTGAGCATTAGAGGGAGCTGCGGAGGGACAGAGGCAGATGCCTATCTCCTGCCTTCAATCAAGGATCCTGCTGCACACTGCAGAGCTGCTGAGCAGAGGGACCCGATCTGAGTCCCTGCATGGGCACAGCGCAGCAAGCAAGAAGGACCCCCCCTCAAGGGGTCCTCCAAGGGGGTACACTTGGCATAGGCATGCTTCGAGGTAGAGCCCACCTGACCTGGAGCAGCCCTTCTTATGTTCTGACTCTGTACAATTGTCTACCACCAAAGACACAGAACTGGCAAGGGGTGGGGCTTCTGACATGTGTGTTAGCCTGAAATGCATGTCTGTTTTTTAAATAAGGCACTTACTTGCTTTTCTGATGAGTTGCTCTCATTTTTTTCAACAAAAGTTCGGACACATCCAGAGTTTGTGGTCTTCAGAGTGGATGCCTGGGCAAACAGTGGCTTTTCCTGCCTTGGCGCATCTGCAGAGGGCAAAGGCTGGGTGAGCACCGGCCCTCACTTGCCCCCCTCGGGTGCTAAGTTCTCACTATAGCTTCATGCAAGTGATCTATTCACACCATGTGCTGGTTACACACCTTTCCAGAGCCTGGGATTGTGCCACCAAATCAGAATAAGTAGGTCCTGGTGCTGGTGGAAGAGGACTCCAGACCTGCCCCTTGCCACTGGTAACCAAAGGACAGATATGGAAAGCAAAACCCTTCCTTTGGGGGACTGAACCCCAGAGTCCACCCACCCTGGGGCGACCCAGAGCCAACCCATTGCTTGGGGTGCATCCGATACCAAACTTGCATGCAGAAGTCCTCCAAGCAGGGAGAGCGGTCAGTGCAGGCCAGTAGGGCCAGTGACCAGGAGCACTTTAATTGGCAACAGCCAGCAGACAAGTCCACATCTGCAGGTTGTTTCGAAGACAATAAATCAGGGCCTTGTGAGAATGGCACCCTGCCAGAGTAGAGAAGCCTAAGAGAGCAAGGGCCACGGCGGTCTAAGTCCAGAGGGGCTCGGCGATTGGCGGGACTCGAGACAGATTAATCTCCAGTGAGACTTTGTGGTTGGCTTGGGACTGATTAAAGAATGTGCCATTGGGAAGGGGCTACACAGAGGGACTGCCAGGGTTTAGGGTCCCCATCTGTGAATGAGGTCTAAAGATTCCTTCTTCATGGAGCAGAGGTGAGAGAGTGTCTGGATTCTTTGGCATGAAAGGAGGAGGCTTGCACACCTAGACCTCCGTGCACTGTAACATATGGACGTACAGCCCGCTCTCAGATCCCAGGTGGAACATGACCCTGGCATGGAAGCTGGCCTCAGGACAGGAAGAGTGGAGGCAGGCTGGGAAGCCACTGTGGGGACAGGTGCATGTTGTATGTGGACTGTGCTAGACACACGGGCACAAAGCCCACCTAGTTCCCGCTTAAGAGCTTCATCTTTACCCTCAGCTTGAATTAACTACATCCACCTACTAAGGTCATGATAGAGACAGGAAGAGTCTGAACATGCTGCACCGCCCATGGAAAAGAGCCCTCGGTCCTCCAGAAGAGCCACTCGGTCTTCTTGTCAAGGAGGGAAGTGGGAGAAATTATCAGATAGATTCAGGAGTCTGGCATCTTGCCAGGGAGATAAAAGAAAGCCCAGCAGAAGTGCAAAGGTGCTAAATCCAGGGAAACAGGACCCAGCTGTACCATGGTGAGGTTGCAGCTCAGGCCTAAGATACATGGTGTGGGGAGAGAGGGCACCCTCCTGGGAGCTGCTGGAGAAGGAGAAAAGGCAGAGGATGGGGATAGAAACACTTTCTGACCTCAGAGCAAGTCGAAGCTCTGCACCTCTCAGAACTCTGAAGGCCACTATCTCCGGTCTTCAGACATATTGCTGTAACATGGAAATTTTCAAAGATTAGATCCCTTTCTCAGAAAAGCTACTAGAGGGTGTGTTCCAGTCAACCAAAGATGGTAAACTGAGGAAATGAGCTTCAGGCAGTAAGTAGAGTTTGAAACGGAGAGGCAGGTCCCCAGGATGGCAGTCTTCATTAATTAATTTCTCAGAGAACAGTGACACACGGTGGAGTGTGTGTGTGTGTGTATGTGTGTGTTTATGTACACGTGTGCATGTGCCCAGACTGATCCATGCCAATCTCCCAGCATTCCTTTCACTGCCCTGATTAGGAACTGTTAAGCACCCAGTATTCTACAGGGAGGGAAGATGCGGGCCAGGGCTCTGAGAGGACCAGCTCCTCGGTGACACTAGCAGAGCCTTGGTGCACTTCCATTCTTAGAGAAATGCTGTGTCCTGTTGGATGGTTCAAGATCAATTACTGACAGCCACCTACTTGGAAAAGAAACACAGAATGCAAGCAGGAACACACAGAGGGATGGAGGGAAGCAAAGCAGTGCTTCTCCCTGTCTCAGCTGTAAACACTGTCAGGAGAACCCAGCCCCAACACCAACATCGTCAACACCGAGCTTATGTAAGGAGGCCAGAAGGAATAGGAAGAAAGCAAGAGGGTGTAAATTCATCCAGTGGGGAATCCTCCAAGTGCTATGGGAGCTACACAGATGCAACCTGGCATTCATTTGGTTTTTACAGTTCTACAGGAGGAACTCAGAGCCTGGCTCAGGCTACACAAGACCTCCTCCACTACCCCACTATGCCGCATCCCCAGCCCTGACGCATACAAGTTAAAAATGTAAAAGTTAGTAGTAGAGGCATTGAGCACTCACACCCAAGATGGCATCAGACCCCAGAGAGATGGATGCAGTATGACATCTTGGCTTTGCACAGTGGTCACACCCAAAAAGATTAGCTAGCCAGACTCTGTTTCTTAACTTTCCCCACAGTTATATTGTTGGGTGCATGTGTGTGTGTGTGCATGTGTGTATATGTGTGTGTTGTGTGTATATGTGTCATATATATGTGTGTATGGTGATATGTGGTGTGTGTGTGTGTACGGTATGTATGTGTGTATTTGTATGTGTGTGTATGTGTGGTATGTGTGTATGTGTGTGTAGTGTGTGTATGTGTGTGTGTGGTGTATGTGTGTATAGTGTGGTGTGTGTGTATGTGTGGTGTATGTGTATGTGTGTGCAGTGTGTGTATGTGTATGTGGTGTGTCTGTATAGTGTGTGTGGTGTGTGTGTAGTGTGTGTATGTGTACGTATGTGTGTGTAGTGTGTGATGTGTGTGTATGTGTGTGTATGTGTGTGTAGTGTGTATGTATGTGTGTGTAGTGTGTGTGGTGTGTATGTATGTGTGTGTAGTGTGTGTGTGATGTGTGTGTATGTGTGTGTAGTATGTGTGATGTGTGTGTATGTGTGTGTAGTGTGTGTGGTGTGTATGTATGTGTGTGTAGTGTGTGTGGTGTGTATGCATGTGTGTATTGTGTGTGGTGTGTATGTATGTGTGTGTAGTGTGTGTATGTGTGTAGTGTGTGGTGTGTGTGTATCTGTGTGCAGTGTGTGTATGTGTATGTTGTGTGTGTGTATGTGTGTATAGTGTGTGGTGTGTGCGGCGTGTGTGTGTGTGTGTGTGTGTAGTGTGTGTATGTGTGTGTGGTATGTGTATGTATGTGTAGTGTGTATGGTGTGTGTATGTGTATGTGCACCCATAGGTGCATGTGTATGACAGCACAAGTGTGCTTTTCTGAGAATGTGTAATTTGTGTACACACCTACCTTTGTATATGCATAATGTGTGTAGGTTTCACATGTGCCATGCTTGTTCAAAGCACCCAAAGGTGCTGTAAGGCTCAGGAGACAGATAGAGATGACCAAATGGAAAATTCAGAGAATCAGGGTCATTTCCCACCGTCATGTCAGGCACTAATGAGGCACATAATGGGACAGAGAGCCCAAGGCTACTGCTTGCCTCCAAGGTATTCCTTTGTGGTATCACTTGAGAGAGGTCACACTGGGCCAGCCTCCCAGAAGGAGGAACATCACCCAGTGTCCTCTGTCTTCTGGGTACACCTCTCACTCTAGGAGCATTTCTGGGCAGGCCCACGTTCCAGAAAGACTAGCAGTGCTAGTGTTGAAAGATAGCGACAGTGATAGATTGATTCAGAAGGAAATGGCTGAGGGCCGCTATTCATAGTCCAGAGCCCAGGATGCAGAGCCATGAATCTCCCGGGTCAAGGCTGCACTATTCATAAAGGCCTGATTCACTAGAGGATCTGGCCCCGAGGACTGAACTGCAGAGATTTCTTCACAGAGGCCCAGGTGGGAGGGTTTGCAAGTCACCTGGGCCTGTGGCTTTCCTTCTTTCCTTCTCTCCTCTCTCTCCTCTCCACCTCTCCTTTCCTACCCAACCATCACCCCTTGAGACCCTGCTTCCTCCTGGCCTCTTGTTCCTCTTTGGAATTCCCCAGCCCAGGTGTATAAAGAATGGCCAATTGTGCAAACATGACATCTGGGTCAATCCCTCCCATGCAGCACATTTCCTGGGCTAAATCCAAGCACCAGTGACTTTCCAGCACCAGAGAGAGACAAGAGTCAGGAGAAACCAGAATCAGGGAGGTATCAACACCAGGGATATACCAGAGCCAGGGAGGCGCCAACACCCGGGAGATACCAGAGCCAGGGAGGTGCCAACACCAGGGTGATACCAGAGCCATAGAGATACCAGAGCCAGGGAGGTATTAACACCAGGGATATACCAGAGCCAGGGAGGTGCCAACACCAGGGAGATACCAGAGCCAGGGAGGCGCCAACACCAGGGAGGTACCAGAGCCAGGGAGGTGCCAACGCCAGGAAGAGACCAGATCCAAGGAGGCGCCAACACCAGGGAGATACCAGAGCCAGGGAGGTGCCAGAGCCAGGGAGGTGCCAGAGCCAGGGAGGTGCCAACACCAGGGGATAGCAGAGCCATAGAGATATCAAAGCCAGGGAGGCACCAACACCCGGGAGATACCAGAGCCAGGGAGGTGCCAACACCAGGGAGATATCAGAGCCAGGGAGGTGCCAATGCCAGGAAGAGACCAGATCCAAGGAGGTACCAGCCCCAAGAACATGCCAGAGTCCAAGTAGATGCCACAACTGGAGAGGTGCCAGTACCAGGAAGATGCCAGAGCCAGGCAGAAACAGTGTGGAGCTCAGAACAGAACCAGTAGAAGCCAGCCTCTCTTTCCCACACCCCCTCTCACTTACCCCTTCACGTGCTAGCTTCATGATTCCTGTTGTGCAAAGGTTTAGAGGGTTTTCTGGGTGTGTGCCTGCACCTCATCACTTGTACCAAGTTAGAAGGTGTATACAGATCCTTAGGGACAGGACCAAGACACGGCAGAGATAGCACCACACACCTGCGACAAGTCGATTTCCACTTAACCTTTGCCAGACCTGGACATTTTCAACCATTTCAGGGTCAGGCTGGGCCAGAGGGCCTGCTCATCTCCCTCCTAAGCCCAGGGTGACACAGACCACTGAGGTCGGAGAGGGACAGAGGATCGGCTCCCAGTGCCGACCTTGCTGAACTGGGTGTTATCCAGAGGGTTGTGCATGGCTGGACATGGATGCTCTATCTCCATGCCATCCCTTCCCTCCGGCTTCTCCTCCTCCACAGATGTCTTGGTGAGTGGGTTGTGGGGAGAGAATCACCTCAGTTATGAATGTCCTCACCCTTGTGATGGTCCAACTAGACGAAGCTGGCTGCTGAGTACTCCTGCTCAGGACTGTCTGGCTTCCGTTGGTTGTATCCAATGAGACAACAGGATGAGTTTCTTCAGACTCCCAACCCACAGTCAGGTTGGGGTTTCACTGCATGATGCCACTGGCCCTTAAGCCAGAATAGCTGGAGGTAGGTATAGGTGAGTCCTAGGGGCAAAGCTGCTCACTCCACATGACCAGGGCTTGTGTCTTTCCACAAAGATAGCCGCTAAGAAGGGAGATCCTCATCCTCATCCTCCTCCAGGTGTGGCAACTCCGTCTGACTCAGGTGAATGAATGCCTGCACAGCTTCAAGGAGAAGCTGTGAATGGTGGGTGACTGGCTATTGTGTGGTACAGAGCAAGTGTCCCCCCATCCTGGCCACTCTCAATTACTATAAACTAGGACATTCCCCAGGCTCCTAAACACAACTCAGGTGTCTGCCAGGGTGGAAGAACAAACCTGACTATTTTTTCCAGTAGCTCTGAATGTGTGGCCCCAGTGGCCAGCATCGAGGCCACCTGGGAGTGTGCTATGGCCATACACCAGCAGCCCGAATAGGAGGTGTTCTCTTCTCCAAACCCAGATGCTGGGGATGCAGCATGAGGTGCAGGTTGGGCTGCTCCTTCCTGGACTACAAGGAAACATCATCTTCAGGCCTGGCTCAGCTCCCAGAGGGTTGCTGGCCAAATAACCTTATAGCCACATCCCTGTGTGTCTAATTTCTCCTTTATACGAGGACAGCAGTCATGTTGGACAAGGGCCCACAGTAATGACTTCACCTTAACTTGACCACCTGCAACAAACTCTTTTCCAAATGAAGTCTCCTTTAAAGATATTTGAGGCCAGCGATTCAATATATGAACTTTTAGGTGCACAATCTCATCCATAACAGGAGACGAGGAAGTCCCCCAGGCATCAGAAGCCTGGAAAGGCACCCAGCTTGGGTGCCCTGATCTGACAAGGGAAAACCTCAAGTCCAAGTCCGAACAGAAGGCCTGGTACTAGCACCCGGTCCCTCCTATCTGTCCAGTAAAGCTGTGGCGGTGGCAAGGGATGGTGAGAGAACCTGCTTTTGAGTGCCATGGTAGCTGTGGGACCAGGCAGGATCTCTGTGGGCTCCTCCTGCCAGGGGCCAGCAAGGGCTGCAGCTGCTCAGAGTCCTAATAGCCAGACCAGCCTGGACTTTCAATTACCCCAACAATACTGAAAACACGTTGCGGAGACCGGCGTTAGGTTACAATCGCCAATTCTAACTTCAAGAGCAGCCATAAAACAGAGACCCTGAGCATGTTCTTCGCGTTTTTTCCAACATTAGCAGCTCATCTGATACTTATTCTTTGGGTCCAGTTTCCTGAAAGCTGATGACAGGTCGGGGCCTAGCCCAGCCGATGCAAGCCCGTGGGTAATGAGTGTGTGCTTGCCCGGCTCGGGTCCAGGAGATCACAGACACAGATGGGTCGCTCCGGCTGTAAATGCTTTTCATGACCCAGTATTAGGTTTATCCTTATTTTCTACCTGAAAATCTTCAAGCGTAAAAGCCGAAGGGAAAGTCCTCCTGGGCCGAACGTGGCTTAACCTCCTGCAGAAGGTTAAATGCGGAGCCCCATCTCTGGCATACAAAGGGGTCTCAAGCTGAGATCAAGCCCCGCCCAGTTCAAACCCCACTTCAGATGCTGCAGGGGCCGCGTTCTCTGTCTCACTGATTCCCACCGTGACTCTGGAGACTTTGTGCCCTCTTGAGTCCAGAGATGGGCACAGCTCCCCGTGTTTAACAGGGGACTCTGTGATGCACAGGAAACTGTGCGAACCGTGTGAGGCAGGCAGGGAATGGGAAGAAGACTGCCTTTCCTGGGCACCCACACCACCACCTTCTCCTGCCTTGTTTCATCCTCTTGTCCAGGAGCCGCTCTTGAACAAATGAGGAAACTAAATCTCATGGAAGGAAAACAGCTTACTCATGGTCTTCTAGCTGAGCCAAAGCAAAGGAGAAGCACACAGGTCCTCCCCACACTGGTCTACCCCAACTGGTCCGCCCACTCTCAAGTCTTTTTCTGGTGCCTCCCGTGTCCCAGAAATCCAGAGTTAGGGGCAGCTGTGGAATCCATGCCCGAGCAGGGTTGCACCATCAGAGGTCAGCAGTAGGGGCTCCCAGCTTGCCATTTGAGATGAGAGAATCATGATCCTGAGCCTGGAGGTTGGCTTGGGGCTCTTGTAGGGAAAGAATTGGCAGAAATCAAAGGAGGGTGGGTGCTGAGCACTGGACAAGGGCGATGCACCTACCGGGAGCACAGCCTCCTGGAATAACAGCATGCAGTGGTGACTTCCTAGCTGTTAATGCAAGATGACGCCAACCAGGGGACCAAATGGAGCTCTGTTGCTGTTCAGTCTGAAACAAACAAACAAATAAACAAACTCTAAATAATAAACGTAAAGGGGGCTGGAGAGATGGCTCAGTGATTAAGAGCACTGACTGCTCTTCCAGAGGTCCTGAGTTCAATTCCCAGAAACTACACAGTGGCTCACAACCATCTGTAATGGGATCCAATGCCCTCTTCTGGTGTGTCTGAAGAGAGCAGCAGGGTGCTCACATATATATAATTAATTAATTATTAATAATAATGAGTGTAGAGACACTCCTGACACACCTCAGCCCTAATGTGTTCACTCAAGTTGGGGGAAGAGCTACTGCCATTGACCACAGATCTCTTGGGATTCAAGATCTGTACCCTCACCAACTTCTTGCTGTGCCCTTTGGGGAAGACACAGATGCTGCCTTCAACTTGGCCAGCCACATCACCCCTCAGTACTGGCAACTTAGCTGCACATAACCAGAAGCCTGGGCTTCCCCAATATACCAAGCTTCTGCTTCAAATGTTTGCTCAGATACTGGGGGACACTGCTCCTCACCTTTCCAGTGGTTCCTCCTGAGGTCAGATTTCTTCTTAACGATGCTCCCTGCTACCTGGGTCCATTCTTTGCCTCTATCCACAGGACTGACTATCTTGGTGCACACACTCGCCACCTGACCATCCTGTTTCTCTTTCTGAGCTCACTCAGAGGCAAAACCCTGGGTAGAGACAGACGGCTGGGGACAAGGTCCCAAGTGGCTTCAAGTGCTGATGGTGAGGGCCTGGAAGCAGCTGGGCCAACATTGGAGACATGTCCCAGCATACTTTGCAGCCTGTGCCTCAGTTTCCCCAGCCACAATGGGATATGGTTGACTAAGTGTATCAATGCACTTGTGTTCTTGTCTGGTGTGCTGTCTCTGTTTCTCTATGCTAAATCAGAAGCTATGCCTGACACCATGGCATCGGGTGTCTCCCTGCTTCTCAGGTGGTCTCTCTGCTTCCAGTTAAATCCCCTGTGTGAACTGTAAGACAGAGGCATCCACACCTGCGAGGATCCCAGAGACGATTGGATCCCAAAGATGGACCAATCCCAAGCTCACACCGAGGTTGAATAGCCACACAAGGTCCTTGCTTTAGAGATGCACAGAAGCCAAAGCCAGGCCACTGACAACTCTTTCCAGGCCTGCACAGGAGTCAGGCAAGTGAGAGTTGTTTCTTTTAACTCTGCACAGAGGTGGCCCCAGCCCACAGGGCTCCATGAAGCAGCAAGCCACCCCCTAACCCAGGATGGTAGCGCAGCCTCCACAGACGTTCTGCAGAAACACATCTGCAAGCTGCTGTGTCCAGATGATGGGCAGAGAGCCCAAGAGAGGAAACTCCTACGTGCAAGGGAAGATAGGCATGGTAGCAAAGCCTTTGGCGCCTTCTACGCACTCACCAGAGGATCCTTACTGGGCACCATAAAAATATCACGCCTGCTTATGAGGAATTTATAACCCAATAAAGTGTAAACAAACAGGTTTTAGATCAAAGTAGCATAAATAACAGGCGCACTGGCTTCTGGAGGAAACTCAATAAATCGGTGGTTTTTCAGCTAAAATCTATGCTTGGTGCTGACACTTCCAGACCTTCTGGCTGGGCCCAGTGGGAGTGGCAGCACCCCAAAGGCTCCACACACCCCCACTCACTATGGCATGGCCACTGGTACCCCAGGCTCACTCACTTCGTCTACCTGCCTACTACAGTCTTGTATCC
Organism: Mus minutoides; assembly: GCA_902729485.2. Taxonomy (NCBI): domain Eukaryota; kingdom Metazoa; phylum Chordata; class Mammalia; order Rodentia; family Muridae; genus Mus; species Mus minutoides. The sequence goes on along the minus strand of LR749639.1, from coordinate 1,509,507 downwards.
AGAGAGTCCCACTCTTCCACACCCCTTGTCTGCTATAGGCTGGGGTGTCAGGAGGGACACCCTAGATTTTTAAAAAGACCCTGTTCTCCTTGTGGCGTGTGGACTCCTGAGTGTTGCTTTATCACCTACCCAGAACCCAGTGTGTGCGAGTTGCGTTCCCTTAGGGTGCCTCCAGAAACTGCAACCCCTGAGCACGCAGACACACCAAGACACGTGTGAGCAAGAGGTACATATGCATCTGCATGTGATGAATGTGCAGTTCATCAGCTCTTCCCACACGGAGGGCTCCCATCCCATGCTGAGCTATCACGTGAGGGAAGTAGGGTGGTGCCAGCCTCACCAATCCTATGGACTTCCAGGGCAGGCCCTCTCTCATGGGCATCTAAGATACCCACTGGGAGAGAGTGGACTCGGACCCAGGCTCTGGGGGTATGGTGGTCCAGCTCACCCAAGAAATGTGCGGGATGCCTACGTTTGGGTGCTGGACAACAAATACCCTGAGTCCGACTGTGTCAGACACGTGGTGGGCCACCTGCTGCAGTTAACTCATAGCCACAAGAAAACACGGGAAAGCCATCACCCCAGAATCCTCGGGACAGGGTCTTTAGAGAAGAGAAAAAGTGAACTCGGCAAGGTGGGCCTAGTTCTGAAGCACACAGGAGGATGACCACGTGAGATGACCACATGAGGCTCCACAAGATGGCCTGTCCACCATGGAGGCCAGCTCCTTGCAGGGGACACTAATGTGATACCTACTGTTGGATCCCAGCCTTCTGAACCACAAAGAGCAATCTCTGGAGTATGAGCCCTGTTGGTGGTCTATGGTAGTGGCCTCTACAAACACTAATATATGGACCTTAAAATATCAAGCATCACTTTAACCTGCCCTGATGCCCACCTCCATGGTTTCTTTACTGGCACAAGACTTGTCCCTTCCATATCCTGGCATCTCAGGATAGACCGATATACAGACATTTCTTCCCATGGCTGATTACTGCCCAGTTTAGGAAGAGGTGTCCATTCAGAATTACACATTGTGGCTTCCATCCAGACTGCAATAGAATACTCCAAAGGAGGTCCCTCCTTAGCCCCTTTTGCAGCTATCCATACCATCAGCTCTGAATCTGAAACCAGCAGAGTGTCTGGCTTCTACTGGCAATGCCTTTTCTGAGTCAGGAGGATATACACCCTCTGGTCCCAGGAGGAGAGGTGATCCAGAGGCTCAGGCCTGGAAGAGTCCTGGGGGGTTCATTCTGGAGCTTCTAGTTTGGAGAACAGACATCTGATATGAGTGTCCCCTTAGCTCACAGAAGTGTGATTTTCCATAATCCTCCATGAGGACCAAATGGCAGCTCAGAGGGCAGAGCCAACTAGGACGCCTCCACCCCATGCTTTGTTCCCTATGCCCAGCAGCAGCAACATTGCCTACCTACACCTGACAATAGCCTCCGTCCCTTGTAGCAGTGTTTAAATTCATTACTGCAGAGATTAAGGTAGCGGTGGTTCCACGGGTTGCAACTTGGGTGCATGTATCCACACTCAGGATGGTTTTCATGTGCTGTGCTTATGAGTAAAAACACTGTCTTTCTTACAGGGGTATAGCCAGGGGGAAGACACAGCAGAGAGATACCAGATCCAGGGAGTTGCCAAAACCTGGGAGATACCAGAGGTAGGGAAGTTCCAATGCCAGGAAGAGGCCAGAGCCAAGGAGGTGCCAGCACCAAGAACATGCCAGAGTCCTAGTAGATGCCATGACTGGAGAGGTGCCAGCTCTTCACCAGAGCACTGAGCACAGTATAGAGCAGACAGTACCCACATCTGCACTCACATGGGCATCTCTGCTTGGTTATAAGGACCTGGCTTCAGCCAGGAAGCAAGTGGCTTACACATGAGCTGGAGAGAGTGGAGGGGAATGGCCAGTCCTAACTGCTTCTGACTGCAACTCACTTCTCTGCACAGTCTCATGGGAGCAGAGGTCTGGGGTGGGGCTCTTAGGCTCTCTAGTCCACCTCGTGTGTCCTGCCGACTTGGAATGCTCCAGATGGCAGGCCGTGGCCCCTGGCACAGCCATTTCATCCACTGTCAAGCGCCCACCGGGCCATCATTGTGAGATTAGGCCAGTTGTGTGGTCCTCCACACACCCAAAAGGAACCAAAATGTCACTTAAGAACCAGGAAGAGATTGTCTATGCTGATGTCCACCAGGGCATGGCATCTCCATGCCCTCTGAAGTTCTGGAAGCAGACAGTTTCTCTCCAAATACACTCATCTAAAAATAGCCCCTCTCTGTGTGTTTTGACTCCACGCCCAAGAACACCAACATGTTTCCATAGAGAACAGGAGACTTGAAGCTCCAAACATCTTGGAGTGATTTGGGTGCTGTCTTCCCAAGACATTCTCTGCAGTTTTAACGTGCTGGGATTTTCTAGAGTCTAACGTACCCATTTGGCCAGCAACATGAGCAGAGTGTTACATTGGCCAGCAACATGAGCAGAGTGTTCGGCCTTCTGAACCGTAAAGATCTGAGGCTCTAAACTGTCATTGCTTAAAGGTTTCAAAGCAGAAGAACATCGACACCACATCTTGCTATAAAACAAACTGTGAAGCTGTAGCTCTGAGAGGTTTATGCCGCGTGTCGAATTGCTGCCGCTGGGGTGTGCAGAGGTTGCTAGCACCATCCGGCTCGTAGCTGGGGAGGCGACCGGGGGTGCAGTGCTGTGTGGCCAAGTGCTACGTGCATCTGGGTTAACTTTTTACAGTGAATGGTGGCTGCCAGGATGTCTGGGTCATAGTGTAGACCTAACCCCAAGGTGTGGTGACACCTCTTGTTAAATTCGGAATCATAGCCATCCTTCACGCTCTCCACCTACAGAAGGGAGACGGAACTGCTAACCATGGCTTAGCAGATAATGAGGCTTCCTGCTCAGCTTGAGTTCATCCCCACACGGTGGAGAAGAGAGCCAATGCCTCCAGGCTGTTCACTGACCTCCACATGTAGCCGGTGCATGCCCTCCACGTGCATATATGCACACGTATACCGGGGTTAGGGGAGGGAGAGGAGGAGGGAGACGGGGAGGAGAGAGGGAGGGAGAGAGAGAGAGAGAGAGAGAGAAAGAGAGAGAGAGAGAGAGAGAGAGAGATTGCGAGCACTCATCCACTCATCCACAGTACTGGAATCCTCCAGGTGAGCTCTGGGCTAGAGCTGGCCTCCTGACTTCACTGTGGGCACCATATATCACATGCTTTTCCAGAGGAATCATGTGATGAAGTTTCTGATGCGTACTCCCTGTTTTAGAGTAAAATGGTCCAATGCAAAGCATGTGGAGAGACATGACCATCCCCCACCCTAGTATCCTCTTGAGACAGGAAGGCAAATCTCCTACCTGCAGAGCCACAGGAAAAGGAGATGCTACGGGTAGAGCAGGAAGCCCCCTGTCCTTTGCCCAGGCACACTCAGCCCAGCTCAATGGTGACTCATATGTCAATGGGAACACTTGGGGTCCGCAGTCCCTTGTATTAACTGACCTTCAGATGCAGAGAGAGACATGTTTCTTTTTGGTTTTGGAGTAGGAGATCTTAGAAAGCTCTGTGGAGAGGGGAACCACAGCCGGGCCATGTAGGCTTTGTGGTAAGCAGGGACACAAAGAAAATACACTGTGTCAAGTACCCAACTGGGAACATGCGGGCTAATCAAGGCAGAAACAAGCTGAAGATGAAGGCCAGTAAAGATGGAGGGCCAGACCTGAATGCCCACCCAGATACCTCCTCCCCAACCCCACGGGTGACTAGGATCACCTTCACTCTGAGAGAAGCCAGATATAAATGGTCTCAGAGCCTGTGATCCTGCCCAGGTGAGGCCAGAAGGAAAGCAAAGAGTACAACTGCCACAAGCCAGGCAGGGTTGTGGAGCCTGGGGACCTCATTCAGTACCCAGCACCCAGATGGTAACTCACTACCATCTGGATTTCCAGCTTCAACAGTATCCAGGTGCTAGGCACGGGCATATCGATCATTCGCATAAAATAAAATAAATCTTCTTAAAAATTAAAAATCTCTGTGTGTGTGTGTTTAGGTTGATAGTTAAGTTGCTGGTATATCCCCAATATTTCATAGACATATTTACATCCACATATTATTCCTTGTTAATCTGGATTTAAACTTGATTGTGGATTATTAGGTACACTTTCCTTTCACCATGAGTCACACTTGTAACTTTAATTTTTTTCAAAGTCTATTTTTGATGATGGTTCTTAAATGATTTAACCTTCCTTTTAGCCCACCACCCACCAGAGGTAGTGAAAAAGAAAGAATACAGGGAGAGTGGACCTGTTTAGAAAGGTTCTTTGGAGCAACTCCCATCTGTGTTGTCTGGAAATTGGCAGTTCAGTTCACAAGTCAGCAGCGGCAGCTTGATCCACTTGTAAACACTTCATGGATACACCAGCAGTCCAGTTCAGTAGAGTCAGGATAACAAACACGAATCAGCAGTGGTGACATGACCTAACAGAGACAGCCAGACTTCAGCCTTGGCATGAGTCAGCAAGAGGGAGCCGGGACACCAGGAGAAGTTCTTGGCTGTGTCTCCCTCCAGGAAGCAAAGATCAGTGAAGACCCTCAAACGTTGCACAGCTCACTGTAGCAGCAAGCCAAGCTCAGCCTCTGTCACTGTCATCGAGTCCTATTATACCCTCCAAACATCACGTGTCTCCCGTGGGTCTTACCTCAGCATGTGCGTCTGTCTGTCTTAGCTGACATCACTCTGCCAATCAGCCAGACTCAGAGGAAGTAGCAAGAAGCCGCAGCACAGAACCAGGTTTTTTTTGTGCACTTCTCTCTATGGAGGCCGACAAATGGAGCTCAGCTACGCAATGTAAGGCAGACCAGTACATGCATGTTCTTAGCAAAGAACCCATCACGTGTCCTTTCCTATGCTTGCTTTAGCACAACATCCTTTCACCTGTGTCTGATTCATCGAAACATTTCTTCACGTTTGCCCCGGCAAAGCACCATGCAACCGACTTTCCAAAGAACACTTCCGTTTCCACCTCACGCACTATCATGTCCCTGAAACATGCAGGACGCTGAGGAACACAGGTCCCTGGAGGACAGCTGGGCAGGCTGAAACCGGTGGCTGCTTTGGCAGCTGCTTACCACCAGGGGGCTCTGAGAACTGAGGCTTCCTGGGTGCCAGCTCAAGCCCCCAGATCTGGACAGGGGTAGAAGAAGCTTGGGCCTCTGCTCTGTGCTGTCCTTGTTCCTCTGTGTAGCCTAGAGCCCAGCACCTGCATCAAATGCTGAGAGAGGAGAACAGGAAGGCACCCCCAAACCTTGATGACACTCAACTGTGAGGCTCCAAAGATAGACATGCTTCAAAACAATCTCTAAAGAGTTTTTAGATCCCCCTAAAGCTGTGGCAACACCCAACACAGCCTGACGGCATCTATGCCTGTCCAACCACATCTGCTGAACACAGTGGTGATGCGATCTGTCAGCACAGACCCCACATTCTGCCTGCTCCCCCTAACCTCCAGCTAGCAAAAGGTGACCTCAGCTCCCCATGGGAAGAGACTAAGCAGATAGGCTGAGAGAATAGGCTGACAGGAAGCTGTGGGCCTGTAAGACTGTGTGTGAAGGGCACTGCCGTGGGTTGCTACAGATGAGATCCCCCTCATTCGGTTGACTCCACAGGAAGAGGGAGATTGAGGAAAGGCACAAAGATAGGAGGTTTCAGGTGGCAGAAGCTTCAGAGCAGACAGAATGCCCAGTTCCAGGACAGCAATGTCCAAGGATAGATGCTGTTCCTTGTGTCAGACTCCAGTCACCCTGCTTAGGGGTTATTAGAGAGAAGTTACTCTGGGTGCCCTAGGATGGAAAGGCCAGGAAGCCTCGTGGCATATGGCTGTGAGACTTCTGAGTCTCTGGTAACCATAGGGATTTGGGAGTGGCGGCCTTGGGATTCTGTAGCTAGGCAATCGGTTCAAAGCCAACCCTCTCTTCCTGGGTATGTGGCCTCTGCTCCTAACTCAGTGTAGGGTTTCTGTCAGATTGGGTAGCACCATGGACTGAGATCACTGTGTCCATTCAGAAGGCTTAGGGCTTTGGGGTGGGCTGCCACAGACGGGCAATCCATGACCTCAGGGTCACAGGTCCACCACCACAGTGGGGCTTGGCTAGCATGCAGTCAGTGGATGCTACAGAGATAAGGGGAAAAGCTATGTGTGTCCACAATGCTTGGGGTCCACACCTCTAAACACTACACACGCCTCTGCAGACTCTTGATTATGTAGGCAGAGATCCGAGCCCTGCGAGGGCTCACCACCCTCTCAGCAGCAGAAGGCGGGCAGAGGTGCTACTGCTGGCCCCCCACCCACAGGGAGCCTGCTGCAGCTGCTGGCTAAGCCCTAAGCCAGCGGTTACACAGGCTTTGCTGTGGGTTTTCTCCCTCCCGACTTTTGATATTTTGGGGCCCACTTTTATATTTTAATGCATGTTTTTATGGAAATATTTATGGTGCACATGTAGCACATAAAACACCATTGTAAAGCCGTTTTGCCCCAATGCTGCTGAAATAAATGATGTTGTTAGTATTATGATTTCACAGGGTCCTATCTGGCCTTAATGAGAACGGTCTGGGCTTGCAAACTGCCATCCCAGGAGTTACACGGCTGTCTGCAAGACCCTGGCCGTCTGCAGAAACATTCTCTGTCAGCGGGAGGGGCTAGCCCAAGAGCTGGGAATCTTAAGAGGGGCTCGGGGACAGAATGGGCCTCTGTATAGACCCTCCCGAAAAGTGTCTGGATCTGATTCACTGTGCGTAAGCTGTCAACGTTTTACTCTTGGGCTAGTCCAACATTCCTCAGGAGGATCTGAACTCTGATCCTAGGAGAGCAGTTGTGGCCGGTCAAGCTGCTGTCAGTCTGGAACTTCTATCCACATGAAGCCTGCTCCTGCTCCATCAGGGATGCTCTCCAGTGGTCCTCATCCACAGAGAACAGTCACTGCGGCCCCCTGACAAACAGGGCAAGAGAGGCATACCTCAGGCTGGCCACCCAAGTGGCTCAGTTTAAAATTTAATTCACCAACCTCAGAAAGCCTGCTCCAGGCTCCGCACCCTCCCACTGTGCCTTCATCTAGGGTGGGCAAGGCATGAATAATTGAGTGGTCAGTCGTGAAACCCCCAAGTGAGTGAGTGGAAGGAGTTGTTGTTAGAAACAATGAGCGCTGGCCTTGCATAAGGCAGGGTAGTAGTGAAGCTCAGGTGACAGGCGCGAGTGACCAGTAACCACGGGGAAACAGAGAGAGCATGACTTAGACCCAAGGCCGAGCTGGGAGCAGGCGACATGGTCTTTGTCCTGGCTCTGCCATCAAGGGAAGCTTCGTCCCTGCCTGCCTCCTGCTGCTGAGGATTCAGGCAGGCAGGCACAGATAAAAAAGTGGTGGCCTTAAAACACACCATCACCAGCAGCCACAGCCCATACAGACATCCTGAAAACGCCTTCTTCAACCATGTTAGGAAGTACCTCACCACTGTCAGACGGGATGACATCCGTTCTAGAAGCTTCTGTTTTTACCTACCTGCTTGTCTTCTTCATCCAAAAAGGTCAATGAGCACATGGCCAGGCTCCTGTGACAACCATGTCTATATGACTAGAGGGGACATGTAGATCTGTTAGTACCTATCTTCTTTCCTGGAAGGGACAGAACACAGCCTAACCGTAGGCCCAGGCCCTACCCACTCGTTCTAGCTGCCTCTGCCTCCTCTGTTCCTATCCCAGGTCTCAGGTCTCACCAAGAACAAGGTCTTAAGGAGAACATTTTTTTTCTGGTCTCTATAAAATGAAAGCCCCACACACCTGGGACGGGAACAGCTGGCCATGCACGAAAATAACAAAATGTGTGATGGTGTTTCAAAAAGTTGTTCCCTGAATCTCATAAAAATCTCCCAATTTCTCTCTCCTGTACCCTGACAGCGATTCCACGATATTTTTTTTAATTCCACACATTTAAAAAATGATTTTAAAAAATAGGGATGAATGGAATGTTACCTGGTGTCCAGGCGCTGTCTTCTGTGGGTCAGGGAAGTGGAAGATGTCAACAGGACTCTGTGGCAGCCATGGCTTTGACTCACATCCTCCTCTGCCATGGACTCTGAGGTTCCCAGCAGCTGCCACTGAGCCAGGCTTGAGGAGTCCTTATCTGAAAGGGGGAAGTTATTTGGAAGTAGAGTCTTTGCAGATTTGATTGAACCGGGATGACGAAGGATTAGGGGTTCCAATCCAGAGGCTGCTGTCTATATTGGAAAAGGACAGACGTGTCCTGAAGAGGCAGAAACCAGTGAGGTGAAGCCACAGCTAAGGATCGCTAATGTCCCTAGAGGCTGGAGAATGGAGGAAGAGTCCTCCACAGCAAGCAGCGCCCCAAATAAACCTCAGTGCCTGGGCTTTAGAACCAAAACAACAAGTCTCTGCCTCTAAGCACCACAGGTTCCAAAAGCCCAGGACTCCCCACCCCACCCTGATGTGTAAGCGCCAGCTGCTAGGGAACAGAGGAGTTGCTTGATGAATGAAGAGAGTGGCCAGGCGTTCCTTAATGAAGGATGCTGGGACAGAAAGAAGCAGGATGGGAACCTGGGCTTTTAAGCTCGGGAAACAATGCTGGGGATATAGCTCAATCGTAGAACACGTCTGGTATTTGTGGGGCCCTGAATGCCTCCCCTAGCACCCCATAAAGAAAAACTGGGAACAGTAAATAACAATAGAAGACTGAGACAGAGTCTCCCAGTCTCCCCGCCAGCTCACACTGCAAACTTCTCCCGAGGTGACAGCCACTCCCAACTGCCCAGCTGCCTGCACTAAGTCCTGGTGCCCACTTTAACGTCAGCATACACCTTCCCTTCATTTATTTATTTTCAGGGGTAAATAAGTGTTTCCTTTTGTTCCAGCAAATGGCTCTCCCACGTTTTTGCATGCTTTAAATATTCACACATGTAAAAGAATGAAAATGCGCCTCCTTGATTTATTATTAAAGGAGATTTCTCTCTGATAAAGCAGAAACCCCCCATCTGAAGGGGAACTTACATTTTATTTCCATTAAAGCCTCTCGTTAAAGTTTAAAACCTGCTTTGTCCCTGTTCTTGAGGATTGATATTTCCGTCTGTCAGGGAACACGATTGTGCTTGTCGACATGACAGGAGGGAAAAAACCAAACAGGAAGGGAAATGCCAGCCTGTCAGCCAGCCAGCCGTGATGGGCTGAGGCGACATGGGGCGAAGACGGTGGGGTGGGACGGGGCCACTGCCTGGGGTCAGGACCCATATGGGGACAGGGCCTTGGAGCCTGGATTCTAGGATGGCTGGACCAAAGCACCAAAGAAAACACACCACGAAATTTTCCATGGCTGATGGCAGTAGCAGATTGAATGCAAGACCAGAGAGCCAAGGAGAGTAGCCCATAGACCCCAAATGGGCTAGACCCAGGTGCACACAGATGCCAGCATGAAGATACAGCTATGTGCCCATGGAAGCAGGCATACACACCAGTACCAGCTGTTGCTGCATCCACACATGTACACACACACAGCTGCTGTTCACACACATGTGTGCATACAGTGGTTGAGACAGCCAGGAGTACTGGCCTTTTGGCTAAGATCAAGTGTGTAGGAGTACCGACCTAGGCTAGGTTTTGCTTGCTAGAGAGTCCAGCCTTAGTGAACACTTAGTTCACAGTGTTTCAAGGCTGGGAAGGCCTTGGATCTACGTTGAGGGAACCCTCAGAAGCAAGTGTGTGCAAACACATATAGTCATTCACAAATGCAGGTAGATAGGTGGGTGTGATTCAGAGGAAGGTGCATACATGTAAAAGTATGCATGTGTTGTGGTGTGTGTGGTTATGCGTATACATGTAAGAGCACGGCCGTGTGTGTGCATGTAGGAATAGACTGACGGTGAATGGGTTGGGGTGATCCTGTGAGGAGAGGTCTCCATAGAGCCTGGGGCAGTTGCAGCTAGACCCCAGGCTGCTCTGAAGCTGTCACTGAAGATGGACTTGCATAGTTTACACTTACTCCTAGAAGTTCTGGACACACTGAGCCCAGCATCTTCCAGTCATTATCAACTCTGTTGTGCTTCCCACCTCCAGCTCTGAGTCCACATTGGAAGATCCCAGAGAGACTCAGAAGGAGGGCACATGTCACATCAGACTGACTGAGGGGAAAGAGAACGTGTCACCCCAGACAATCCCAAGGAAAAGGGGAACTGAGTATGTGGTTCAAGTTTCTGGGATCAGAGTCAAAGTAATTAAGGGTAAGTTCATGTTTTTCTCTGGACTTGGTGTTGAGGATGATGTGTGGGCACGCTCCCTACACCCATGCCACTCCAGCCAGGTTGGCTAGCTGATAGACTCTTCCCTCCTGGAGGCTAACCTGGTCCTCCATCTTTCCCTGGATCCCTTTCTGGTGCAGCAGCTCTCTGCCTCCCTCCAGAGCATCTTGGCAGGTCCTACATGTTTTCTGTGGGCTGTGAATGGGGCAAACAGTGTACACACTTTCTGGATGCTCTCAGAACCTCAGGCTTCTGCCTGTACGATGAGTCCCAGCCTTCCTCGCCCTGCGGGGAACAAGCCCTCACTGTCACCATTGGCCTGTCTTGTTTACAGAATGATTCTGCAGAGAAACGGGCAGGCTCTCTTTACCGGTACATAGAGATGCTTTTTTGATGCTAGAGTCAAGTTGCTGAGGAAGACCAGAACAGAAGGCTCAGGGGCCATGTTGCTACCAGAGTGGACCATGGCTATGGCTCCTGGGGAAGCTCACCTAGTGAGATTCTGCTGGGGATGGTAGGGAGCCACTGCAGGTAGAATGAGGTTGGAGCCCCGCCTACTGGCAAGAAGCAAGTGGGTAGATATCAGGCCTCACCAAGAACCAACTTTCTCCTCGACGCCCCTGTGTCCACATTGGCAAGTGACAACTGGGGCTGCTGGTTTCCAGAAAGCATTATCAAGTGGCATCAGTGAGGTGGCAGGCAGGGAGCCAAGGTGACATGGAGGAGAAAAATAGAAAATAAGTCCATGAACATCAGCCCAGGGATATGTTCCACGGCTAGCTGGGCTACAGCTCCCAGCATCCTCTCCCCTAGTCAAACGCGGAGGAGGGAAGAGACAAAGGGTCAAGTCTGTGACATACATCTCTGGTCTTTCCTGAAATGATGAGGTAAGCTGGCCCACTGTGGCAGGGCCCCTAAGCATTCCTTTATGGAGTGAGAGGCTTTAAATTCAGGGACATGGTGGGTGCTATTTCCCTGTATCCTGAAACCTGTGTCAAATTCCAACATCAGAAGCTCCTGATTTAGCTCCCTGTGAAATAGAAACTTCCAGAAGCATGACCTCAAATGCCTGTTCACATACATCATTTCTAGAGAATGTACAAAGGTGACTATGGTCTGAAAGGGAATTTGAATTATCGAGCCCTTTGCTAATGTAAATGTGATGCAGGACTGGACCCAGGAACTTAGAGCAGTGGTTCTCAACCCATGGGCCACGACACCCCCCCCACTCCCCACCCCCCACCCCCGCAAACAATGTTTTTGCTTGAGACCATTGGAAAACACGGATATTTACATTGATTTGAAACAGTAGCAACAAAAATAATTTTATGGTTGGGGTCACCACAACATAAGGAACTGTATTAAAGGGCCACAGCATTAATAAGGTTGAGATCCACTGATCTAGAGGCCTTCTTCCCCCCCTGACAATTGTAAATAAGCCTCAAACATGGGGAAGATAAAAATGGAGGCCCAGACTTCAGGATGGGTTCACAGCCCTTCTCAAGTCCCTGAGAACTCCAGCCAGCAGTCAGGGGCCACTCTCGAGCTAAATCTCTGAGAAAGCATCTCTACCCCATCACAGGAGACTGGCAAGTGGAGATGAAGGTGACTCCATGACACTAAAGAGCATCCTCCACCACAGATGTCAGCCACCACTGGGACTAGCATCCTCAGCCACCCTCCACAGAAGCTCTGTAACTTCTGTTGAAGGCTGCGGTCATATCCCACTCCCAACACACACACATACATACATACATACATACATACATACATACATACATACATGCACACACATACATACACACATACTGACAGACATGTACACATATGCACATACATATACACACATACACACATACACACACACACACACACACACACACACTGATCTTGCCAAACACACTCCCACACATGAGCTCACAAGTGCTCACGTGTTCTCCAGCCCTGGCCTCCCCATGGCCTCTGAGACACTCAGCAGCCGGGCACTCAGAATAGACCCTGCATTGATCGCAGCAACAGCCTATAAATGCGGCTGGCCTCGGGTGGCCGCTCAGTTCCCCCAGCAGCTGCAGCGACAGGCCAGTGAGGAGCACTCAGCGTTGAGATTTATTGAATGAGTGGCAGCGGATGGGGTGATGGTGGCTGGTCCTCCCGAGCTGAATTATCTCTGGCAGAAATAAAACTCTACTGAGCACCGGGCTGAGATAGGCCACAATCTGTTAGCAGAAAATTGGACTGTCACCAGTGTGCTGTGTTCATTTTGGCTGATTAAAGAAATATTAATCTACTGTCACCACCGCAGCTGCCAGGAGAGCCAACAGGAGGCAGAGATGAGGCTGCGGCTTGGGGACAGCTGTGTAGGTCTAGTCATGCAGTGAAGGGACGTGTTCCAAGGCTACATGTACACCTGGGAAGGGCTGGGTCTGCTCTGGGCTGTCTCTGAGCCATTATGAGCTATAGCTGGCCTTGAAGATATAAAGTTTGTGGGTTCTGGGCAATAGCACCCTCATCCCATGGAGTCATTTGGGCATGTCTAAGAAGTGCATGCAACCTCTCCATGAAGCTCTAACTGGTAAAGGCTTGCTCGTGGTGCTAGGCTCTCATCGGACAGAGGGAGAATGGGAGCCACGTGCACAGTGGCCCTGCATCTTCTACCAGGCTTGGGTCTACACGGGCCACAGAAAAACGGGCTGATCAAACATCACAGACATTTAGAATTCTTCACCCTTGGCCCCTAGGTCTTTGACTTTGAATGAAAATCATGGCCCACAGCATCCCTACTCCCAAACCTCAGACCCAAGTTCCGTGTATACAAAGACCTTGAAGGAACATCACATGCTTCCTTCCAGAGTCCCAGCCACCAGGAGGGCATGGGGTCCCTCCAGACATGTCCTTGGAGAGGAAATAATGAGACACCCTGAATCCTTCACCATTTCAGTTTGCCTGTGAGCACAGTCTTGAACCACCTCCAAAACCAGAGCCCAGGGCCAGCACACCTCTCAGTTCCTGACAAGGCAGAGACAAATACATGATGTGATGTCCAGGAACTATCTCTCCTCCACTAATAGTCCTTCACATCCGAATTCCACGGTGAAGTACAGGGCCTGGGTCCCCAGTAAGGTCACACTTTGTAGTGTCTCACTCAGCCCTATAAATGCTGCATGGGGTCAAGATCTGCTCTGCCCCAGGGTCCCGGAACCTCTTCTCCACCCACAAGGTAGTCAGAGCCTAGTTCCTGGAGACAAGCAGGGAGGACACTCAGGGTCCAGAGTCTAGCATCCCACAGTATGACAGGAGGGAAGGCATGGTGGCATCTCTTCCTTGCTGCCTCAGAGAACACCAGAGAAGGTCCAAGCATGGAGAGTGATAAACCCCACAAATCCACAGACTCTCCTTGCACTGCAGCTCCAGGGAAGTCCCAATTGGCCACAGGGTAGCCTCTCACACCTCTCCAAGTGCATTTTCCCAGGAGACACTTATACTATCCTGTCCATGCGTTGTGCAGGATTCTTCCAATCACAGTTACAAAATGTGTCTTACAGTGAGGTGTATATTTCAGGCCAATTGGGTGGGATACAGTTGGTCTCAGGCTCCAGAATCTAGGTATTCCACCCCAGAATGGAACAGGACATCTCCACCTCTGCTTGGCCCCAGTTTAGGAAGCCCTGCTGCCCATTCCCCATTTATAGGTGTCTATGGTAACCAGAGAAACAAATAACAAAGCTCATGTTGTTATTTTAGCAACAGTTACGTATTCCTTCATATAAAGAAGAAAAGGTACTGATTAGACTCTAATGTATCAATCACTGAGATCTGAGGGAAAGTTAATGAGGCTTTGGTTTCCTTCCCTCCCTGGGAACTCTCTTGCACCAAGAAGACAAAAAGGGGAAAACTTGCTGCCATTTCTATGTGTGAGGTCTTCACTACCTCATATACTTGCATTCTGTACCCAGCCCTCAACATGTGCAATATTCCAGCACTAGTCAGGCCTGCATGATAGAATGCCAGCCTAATGGAGATGTTAGCAATAACTAAAGATGATATTATACAAGTAGTGCTGGGCACAAATCACCAGGTGACCACCTAGTATCACCAACTGCTTGGTCTCCAAGAGGGAAGCCAATGGTACCTTGGAAAAAGGTCTGTGGTGCCAAACCTTATGGGTGAATGGACCCAGCTGCACCTAGGCCTCTGGAGAACTCTACCAAGCCATACTATCTGGGCCTTGGCTTCAATGACCAGCTGTAGCACACACAACCACAAGGTTGGGGACAAAACATCTTCTGTAAAAGTGACTGGGGAAGGGACCAGGTGGTGAAGGAAAATGCCTTTAATCCCAGTACTCAAGAGGTAGAGGCAGGCAGATCTCTGTGAGTTTGAGGCCAGCCTAGTCTACAGAGTGAGTTCCAGGACAGCCAGGGCCACAGAGAAACCCTGTCTTGAAAAAAATCAACCTCCCCATAAAAAAAAAAAAAGACTCATGAAGTGGTATTGACAGCCAGGATCATATACTGTACACACTAGAGTTGTGGGCCAGTCTCCAGGTGGGTGTTCTTGCCCTAAGGTACCAGTAGGACTCTTGCTTCTCCTGGCTGAGGACCAGGTCATGGCTCCATGGTAGAAGATGCGAAGTAACCAAAATGGAAGAAAGAATCTCTATATGGGTCATGGAATATACTCACTGCAGAAAAGAGCCACTGGTGGTACAGACACTACATCAGTGATGCCCAAGGCCACACTGGAATAGGAATAAGAATGAGAACACAGGTCAGGAAGGTACTGAGTCCTCGGAGAACATTTCTTGAGTGCGGTGAATAATCATGGCAGTAGGTCCCCCTCTTGACTAAACCTGGCCTCCTGCTAGTCTCCAAGAAAGCATTGCCCTGTGGATTCTTAGAATGTAAGCAAGACCTCTTTGGTCTGGGTTTGTGCTGCCCCTACAGGTATGGTACAGTAAGATGGGAGAGGACTAGGGGTGTGGTAGAGACAACAGTCTCCAGGCTCAGCCATTATAGGCTGGGCAGAGATTCAAAGAAGAAATCATAACTGGCTCAGCCTCTACCTCCTGGAGCTCTCATAAGTGAACCAGGCGCATAGAGGGGCTCCAGCTTAGCAGCCCATGCCTAATGTCTAGCACTGGAAGCTTGGGGTCAGTTTGGGGATGAACTGGTTCTTCCAGAGGCCTCTCCTCCACATGCAGTATATGGATGGTGGCTTCTTCCTGTGACCTCCCAGGGTCACACTTTCTGTGTCTGCTTTTCAGACTCCTTATAAGGATGTGTCACACTGGATCAGGGTTCCCAAATGACTTTAAGGCCCTGTGTCCAAAGATAGCCATGTTCTGAGTGAGGTTCTGGAACTCAGGCTTGAGGACACAGCTCTGCCACAATAAACCTCTATCTTTCCTCCAAGCAGGGTGTAACTGAACAGGAATGGTACCTAAGGGTCCCCAGGTATCAAGATCTTATCTGGGCTCATCACTGTGTGGTCCCAGAGGAAGAGGATCTGGAACCAGGAGGAGTCAGCCTATGCTCCTCACCCTACTGCCAGCTGAGTCCAGAAGTACTGACAGGAGTTTAAAAAGCTTGAACCTCGGTCTTCTGTTGCTTTGCCATCAGCATCCTAAGCCCCTCAGAGTGTAGTCCACATGAAATATGCAGGAGAATTCTATTACTGGATTAACTATTTATCGATTTATAATTCAAAAGATGTATGTGAAGCTGTTTACAAAGATTCCTAACAGATTTGTGAGGCCCCAGGGAACTCCCTTCTGCAGATCCTCCCCAGGTACAAAGTGGGGAGGCCTCAAGTGGGGAGGTAGGCATGAGTGTACCAGCCCCTCCCACACACCCTCAGCCTGGCCAGCACTACAGAAGCCATCCTGCAGAATCAAGCCAGAGCTTTGTCCCTGCCCATTGTTCCATCTCCCCAGCCTGACTCCTAGGGTTCAAAAACTCCATCAGCAATGAAGACATCTGTAGTTCTCCCAGAACGGCTGATGCTATTGAGCACTGGTCATGACCAGTGCCAGGTACACAGCTTGTACATATTACCTCATTTGTGCCTCTCTGCCCCCAGTAAGGTAGGCTTCTTAAAAACAAAACCAGGTCTCATTACTGAGAGCAATTTGTTGTGTTCAAAACAAAATTGGAAGGAGTGAGAAAGAAATACCCAGCTCCCCTCTGCCCGTCTACATACAGACTCTGGTTCTAACCACATCCAAGAACAATCACAATTGCTTGTTGTGCTTTGATAACTTGTAGCATACATATTGTTAATGCTGTGGTTACATTAGCACAGTTACATTGTTGTGTCATGTAGTCACACTATTGTGAGTACAGTGCTACATTGTCATGAGCACACAGTAAAACAAGGTTATTCCGTTTACATCAGGGTGGGATGGATGGCGCATGCTTATGGAGGGCTGCACGTGGGCAATGTATATATCCACTGTAGCATCAAAAGTGAGTCCCACAGCCCTCAAAATCCCTGTGCTCCAAGACTTAATCACCAGCTCTTTTACGATCAGTTTTACCTCTATCAGAATATTCTGCAGCTGGGGCCACTGGGCTAGGTACCAGTTTCTATCAGTGTGTTGCACACACTCAAGGCTGTAAGCAGGTATTCCCACTGTGTCTGTTTTACAGATATGGAGAAAGGAAGGCAGGTCAGCCTTTTGTACACAATCATCATGGGACCCAGCTAGACTCCACTCCTGACCACTCCACTGTCCAGTGGCCTCTGAGTGGCACATGTGGGGCTGGCACACATAAAGCCTCTGGGAACATGGCTTGGCTAGACACAACTCTGTTCTGGGCAGAGGGACTCAGACTGTAGCTCTTGGAATTCTACCTCAGCTACTCACAGAAGCCAGCGCAGCCATCATCAAAGTACTGTAAAAGAGACAATGGGGCTTCTACAGCCCCACCCTGCAGCACGGTGCAGCACACTATAAATAATCACTGTTTTAAGACTCCATGTCGAGACCCTAATGGCATTACTGGGGCACAGGGATTAAGCCCAGGAAGATAATTACCAGCACATCAGACTCCAAACCACAATCACACCTATTAAAATGACACGCTAGGGAAATCCCCAGGATTATGTGAGGGTTGTCCCCAGTAGAGTGCCTCTCTCCACAGAGATAAGCATCCCAGGCCTGGGCTGCCCTAGCCACAGCTGGCTAATCATGTCTCAGGGCAAGGAGCTCACCCTGAGAACAAGTGGAACATCTTCTTTAAGGACTCATGTCTCTGTTGGGACTCAAGGGCTACATTTGTGGAAGCAGAAATGTCCCCCACATCCAAGTACTCATGGTTCTTCATGGTGAGGGCATCTGGCCTCCCCAGCTCTGGCCCCTTGGGTCCTCCTTGAGCACCAGAGGACCTACTTATGAGATGCTTTGGGAAGAAAGGATGGGGTCTCACTCAATTCCTAAAGGTTGTGGGTTAGAGGTACAGTTTACAAGACCAGTTTGATGAGTTAGAATCTGGGTGGGGGACAGTGGCTCAGACATTTTCAGATGTAATAGGAAGTTCACAAAGGACCTTGTATAAAGGTGTGAACAAAGGCACTGGGGTGCTATGAAGCAAAACAGACAGTAGGGGCCAGTACCAGAGAGTCAGGTCACTGGGTCTAGAGGAGAGGAGAAAGAGGACGTCCAGAGAGGACACAGAAGCTTCAGTTGTCTTCACAGGAGGAACCCAGCCCTAGCAAGGAAGCAGACCAAAAAAGCCCTGGCTACTCTACCCTCAGAATTCCTGTCTGTCCTCTGCAGTAAACCTAATCATGAGACAGGGTAGCCACAGCTAGAAGCCTGCAAGGCAGCCTCCTGAGAACACAGAGCCTAGTGGTAGAGACTGCTTCCCCCTATTGTCTGTCCATGGCAGCACCTAACTCGCTCCAGGGACCCTGCCACCATCATGGCATGTGGGACGACTCGCCGGTACCCGACAGTGTCTGTCCAGACATTGAGGCTGCAACCCCAACTTTCACCAAGCCTAGGGCTTTTGGCCAAGCATCATAAATACGATGCTTATGCTAGGTTTCCCCCACTTGAGTTTCAGCCCATCAAAACTGGGGTAGAGACTAAAAGATTGGCCTTTGGGCCTGTCATTCAAGCGGGAGGACCTAATTAATTAATTAATTAATTAATAAGTTAGTTAGCCCAAGAGCCCAATAATTATGTAAATGAATACTGCTGGGGTTCCCCCTTCTTGCTTTTTTTGTATTAGCTACTTTTCTGTTGCTGTGATAAGATACTAGGACCAAAGGCAACTTAAGGAAGAGAGATTTTATTTTGGCTTAAAGTTCTGGGGGTTAGGGGAGAATCCAATCATGAAGGGGTGAAGGCATGGTGGCAGGAAATGGAGAGGTAACCTGTCTGACAGCAAGGAAGAAGCAGAGAGTGAGCTAAAAGCACCTGTTCCCAGCAATGTGCTTTCTCCAGAAAAGCTCCACCTCCCCAAACAGCACCACTGAGGACTCAGAATCTAAATACATGAGCTTACAGCAGACATTTCTCATTCAAACGATCACACTCTCCAAAGCTGCTCCACTGGGGAAAGGCCTTAGCTTTGCTGTGATCTCAGAGATGACACATCCTGCTAGTGTGGCCTGTGGTTAACTGGATAACAAATGGCCCCAAAGTCTCATGTGTTGCCAGCTGGGTCCCCAGTTGATGGTACTATGAACAATCTTAGGTTAGCCCAGTGATTTATGCCTGCTGGATGAGCTCCTGGGCCCTAGAGACCTAGCTGGAGGAAGTTGCCTTTGCAGTGTTTGTCTTATCCACAGATCCTCCTCTTTCTCCACTTCTTAGCCTTGATATAGTAAGCAGCCTTCCCCCTACCACACCATGCCACCATGATGTTCTTCCCCACGACACACAGGCCCAGAAGCTGTGGGCTGAAGACTATGGAGCCATGGGCCGAGACAAACCTTCAAGTTTCTCTCTCAAGTACTTTGTCCGCAGCAACTGACAACTGGCCAGAACAGAGTTAAAGAACACTGCATTTACAAGAAGTCGGGGGAAGGGCCTTGTTCAGCACAGTAGCCTTCTCTTGTGTTTGAGCACATAAACACATGTGTTCATGTGTTAGCATGTATGCGCATGTACATGTGAAGGCCACAAGTCAACCTCAAGAATTGTTTTCTGTAAGCGACCTACCTTATTTGGTTTGTTGTTGTTGCTGCTGTTGTTGTTGTTGTTTGAGACAGTCTCTCTTCCTCCCTCTCTCTTTCTCTCTCTCTCTCTCTCTCTCTCTCTCTCTCTCTTTCTGTGGCTGGGGCTTGCCAAATAGCTAACCAGTGAACCACAGGAATCCCAGCAGAGGCACTGGTCCTTAAAACTCTGCAGGACAGGGATCTGCCTGTCTCTGTCCCATCAGCTCTGAGATCAATGCCACCACACCTGACATCTCACATGGGTTCTGCGGATCCAGCTCTGGAACACTGACGCTTATTCTTGCACAACCCTTTACTGACTGAGCAATCTCTCCAACTGTGGAGCTGCCTTCTTAAAGATAAACATCAGCCAGAACTTCACAAGGAGAGTCCAGCAACGCCCCCCCCAAGGTTCCCCAATGCACATATGCATGCTTGTCCAGCCTCTTCCTTACTAGTCCTGGAACCCAGGAGCGCAGACTTATGTGGACAGTGATTAACCCTTCTGGGATTAGTGCTGCAGGGATGGACTGGAGGCTGCCCTAGAATAGGGCTGTCTTTTACCATGGCAGCCACAGAGGTGGGGCAGGCAGCCTCAGGTTGCCCTGAGCACCTACAGGAGGAGGAGAAGGACTCTGGCTACAGTCAGAAAACTGGAGCACCACAGCGGTGGCCTGAAATAATCTCATTCCTTTTAGCCCCAGGGATAGAAACACTGAAACGAAACCTGAATGTAATCACATCGAGTGTGGAAACAGAGCAGATTGAACTGCAGGATTTGTCAAGCCCTCTGCCCAAGTGGGTGCTCTTCATGAGGATCTGGCCTTGGCATGTGGAGGAGAATGAACCTGGGCTGGTATAGGATTCTTGATCTTGTATATTTCTCCGAGGCCCTCAGAGAAGATGAAGATGTCCCCTCAAATGGGAGATACCAGCTTCACCTCCTCTTGTCAGTGGCCACACTGGAGGTTTCTGCTCTCTTAGCTGTCCAGCCATGCATCTCACCTACCTCTATCCCTTCTGCCTCTGGGCCCTCAGAGGGCCAGGACATCTGACCCAGGAGACCGCACAACGCTAAAAGACAGGTGTGCACTGGAGAACCATGTGTGGGAGATGCTGGGACTGTGGTGGGATTAGGACACAGTGCTGACTTGTTTGAGATCACCCCTGGGGTTCACTCAGCAGATATGGCAGACCTGCTCCATTGGCTGACACAACTTAAAGGAACCCAGAGAAACTGGGTGATTGATTGACAGGCCTGGACCCTAGTGGCCAGCAGTCAAGTTCTCATAGACCAAAAGTTTCTCTGAGCCAACAAGGGAACATGAGCTGAGGATTCAGGGAAGAGGTCCTGTAAGGTGCATCTGCAGGGTGCCATGCACGGTTCTGTATCCAGAAGAGGGTCCCGCCCACACTAAAGAGCCAACACTGAAGAGCCAACAGGGCCAAACTCCCTCCAGAGGCTTCTGGGAAAAGTCCTGCATACTTCTAGCTTCTGGTGGCTGGAGGCATCTTTGATTTTTGCTGGAGACAGGCCTCCCTGATCTCTCCATTATCACATGACTGTTTCCCCTAATATCATACCCTCTCTCTTTCTCTCTTTCTCTCTCTCTCATTCTTTGTCTGTCTGTCTCTGTCTTCTCTCTCCCCTTTCTGTCTCTGTCTGTTTCTGTCTGTCTTCTCTCTCTTCTCTCTGTCTCTATCTGTCTCTGTCTCTCTGTCTCTGTCTTCTCTCTCCTCTCTCTGTCTCTGTCTGTCTGTCTGTCTGTCTGTCTGTCTTTTCTCCTCTGTGTGTGTGTGTCACTCTCTTCTCTCTCGTTCTTTGTCTCTCTGTCTTCTCTCTCTTCTCTTTGTCTGTCTCTGTCTTCTCTCTCCTCTCTCTGTCTCTCTCTATCTGCCTCTCTGTCTCTCTGTCTTTCTGTCTCTATCTTCTCTCTCCTCTCTCTGTCTCTCTCTATCTGTCTCTCTGTCTCTCTGTCTCTCTGTCTTTCTGTCTCTATCTTCTCTCTCCTCTCTCTGTCTCTCTCTGTCTGTCTCTCTCTCTCTGTGTGTATGTATAACTCTCTTCTCTCTCATTCTTTGTCTCTCTGTCTTCTCTCTCCTCTCTCTCTCTCTCTGTCTCTGTCTGTCTGCCTCTTTCTCATCTCTCTTTTCTTTTCTCCCACTCTTCTGAAAGGTATCCTGAGGTCCTGTGAGGCCTTCAGTGCACACACAGTGTTCCTGTCACCCCCTGACCCAAGATTGCCCTGTTAGCAGGAAGGTAAACATGGCAGCAGCAATCCATAACCACAGAGATGAGGAATCTGTGGACATCAAGAGCTCAGGGTGAACCATGCAGCTCAGACTTCAGACTTCAGACCCTCTAGATAGTGTCTGTGATGTAGCCTGCTCCCCTTCCCACACCTCAGTGTTATCAGCATATACCCTCATGACTTATGATGAAGGACAAGCACAGACCAGACTCAGAGGGATTTCTGAGCATTTTTCTGTCTCCATCCAAGAGGAAGTGCATTAGATCAATGGCCTAACTAGAAAAGTCTTGAAAAGCAGAGGCCACCAGGGTCAACCTGTTCACCTTGTCAGATAGAGGGCCAGCCTGAGGTGTGGATGTGCCTGAGGTAGCCTGCATGACCCAGCAGGGATTAGAGATATGAAGCTCATATTGTCTTAGAGAAAGAACAGGGTGCATTTTGGGGGGGGGCATCTATAACCTATATGAACCTGGAATATCCAAGATTCCATGAGTTCTGTAGATAAAATCATGCAGCAACAGCCCTGTTCTTTTTCCCTAGCTACACAGTACTGCCCCAGTGATGGTAGCTGTCACCAGTGTATACCAATGAGTTATCTTCAGGTCTACACTCCAGAACCTGTGGCAGAGACTCATTTTGAAACAAGATCTCTACAGATGCAATCAAACTTAAAAGGTGAAAGTGGGTCCTGACTCAGTGACTCGTGTGTCTCTAAGAAATGGAAACGTTAAAGGAAGATGGTGGCCTGGGAGAAGCAATACAAATACCCCAGGCAGAGACTGGAATAGTGTAACCACAAACAGGGGCTCCAGGAGCCCCTTGGGAGCTCCCATAAGTACAGCCCTGTTCCCAGCTCAATCTTAGCCTTCCAGTCTCCAGACTTCCAAATTCTGATCCAGGCAGATCATGGGCCTTTGTTCCAGCAGCATATAAGTCACTCTGCACAGGCTCAGCCGTGAGAGCAAACCTCTTTGCACATGGACAACCAACCTCTGCCCTAACCTAGGACTCACCTGTCAAAGCAGAAACCACCCCAGGCCCTCTGGTGGCAGCCTCTGGGATTTGAGTCACCTCTGTACTCTGGTTGCTTTCCTAGATCCTCACTGTCACAGGTCCTCTTAAGATCGTCCCTGGATTTTCCCAGGGCAGTGCCAAAGCATGTGGCAGATTGCCAGGCCTCCCTACTGTCATATGACAACATAACACTGTTATGTGCCCAGGCTAGCTGCAGTGAGAACCAGGCAGCATGGCTCCTACCCAGGCAGCTCACTCAGCAGCCTAGTAGGACTCAGTTATCGTTATGATAACAGTGGAATGGCCCTGCCAGAAATTCAGGCCCATCCCTGCAGCACTAATCCCAGAAGGGTTAATCACTGTCCACATAAGTCTGCACTCCTGGGTTCCAGGACTAGTAAGGAAGAGGCTGGACAAGCATGCATATGCACATTGGGGAACCTTGGGGGGGCATTGCTGGACTCTCCTTGTGAAGTTCTGGCTGATGTGTCTCACAAACTGCCGCTACGGTTTGTTTTTTGCAGAGCAAGGTGAGGCTCTGTTCCTCCTGGGGCCAGACTCGACAGGGCCAAACTCAGGTCAAGATGTACAATCATTTCCTCTCAGCTCCCTCACTCCATGACTCTTGCTCCTGTCCCTGGTGGCTTTAGAGTCTGCAGTTTGAGTTTTAGTTCCTGGGAGGGAGGAACACTTCACCAGTGACATGGCTGTGGTCATGTAGAAACAAAGCCGAGACCAGCAAGTGTCCACTAGGATGCTGTGTGTCAGGCAGAGTAGATGGACTCCACATCCGGGACAAATGGGTCCCTGCTATCCTGGTGAGAGAATACCCAGGTGAGAGACACCCAGAGTATCTCCGGGTGCTGCCAGGTCTTCTTAAGGAGACTTGCAGCATGAGGAAGGAAGAGAATATCAGGACCTCCAAAGACTCAGACCCATCTGCAATAATTCTCTGGGGCAACTGGAAGGGGAATGAACTCCAGCCAGTAGAGATGCTAGAATGAGCATACAAGACATAGAAGATAACAATAAATATGGACACTGCACACCACCAGCTCTAGGAGGTGAAACCACGGCTGCTGTGCACATGTATATACATTTTAATGTCTGAGTAGATGTGTGGCTATGTGCAGATGCCTGTGCAGGTGTGTGAGGGAGACATGCATGCCTGCATGTGTGCACTGGTGGAATACACATGTATGTGCACACATACTCATGGCAGCTTGTTCTTGTGAGTGTGCATACATTGTGTGCATTTGCTTATAGATAAGAGTGTGTGCACACTCGTGCAAACGCAGAGAATCATTTTGTGTGCCAGTGTGTGGGAGGTATATTTGCATGTTCATGTTCATGTGCAAAAATGATTCTTTACTCCTCCACATGTCTGTTGCTTTGGGGTTTTGGGAAAGTAACAGTGGTCAGCAGGACAGTTTAATCTATACCTTACAGAATGTGGGAACAGTGTCACACCTGACCCTGGACAGAAACCAGCCATGTCCTGTCACAGTTCTACAATGTTGTCAGAAAGTGAGTACCCTGGCTGTCATCTTTCATCTTCCTTTGCCCAGAGAGAGAAACAGTCCTTTTGTCTCACAATTGCTCATTGTGTTTCTGGCCATTGTGAACTGGCTGCTCCAGTGTTGGCTGGCAACCAACATACATGTGTGTGCAGCCCTAAGAGGCAGTGAGTGCTTACCATAGCCTGGTATCTTCATCCCAGGTCACCCTTCACTCTTCTTCTCCTTGCTGAAGGCTTCCCTGGAGTCCCCTGATGGCACTGGGAGGAGGAAGGGAGGCTGGATCTAGAAGGGCTCTTTGCTTTGGCCCCTTTGGTTTTGTTCCAGGGCATGGGACTCGTCCCCATTGATTTGAGCCTCTAACCCCTGACATTTGGAAAACCAGCCACAGGAGTGCCCCTCTCAAGAGGTGACCCAGAACTGTGAGGCTGTCCTCAGCATAAGCATGGTAACCCCACTGTCAGCTGGTGTCTGTCCCCATTCTCATTATGAAAGGCTTCTTATGGTCCCTTGGCTGCCAGTCCTCCTGAGATCATTGCCTTTCTTAAAGCCCATCCATCGAGATGCCTGGCATGATTGTACTCCCAGGGATCCTGACACCCCTTTGGATCTGGCAGTGACCACCAGTTTGAGAAGGCCATGATTTTTTCCCAAGTAGATTGTTAGGATCCCTGATAAGGCATTCAGAGGTCGGATTGGAATACCTAAAGAGTCTGCAGCCTCACGAATGCCACAGCTTCTCCAAACACTCCAACTCAAGCAGCCTGACAACAACCTCTGAGGACTCCTGTACGCTGAACTGTTTCTGCATTGATGTGTTGAGGTCTTGACTTTATTTAAAAATAGGGTTGTGGCAGGTAGGATGGCTAGATAAAGTCACACTGTATCATGGCACCCTTATAAAAAGGGGACTATCTGCCCACAGAGACCTACAGGAAGGATGCCATGGAGAGAGAAATGCAGGTATGGGTGAGTCCAGACCATGAACACAGGAAGTTCAGAGGAATCCAGAGCTGACTCATTGTCTTAGGGTTTCACAGCTGTGAACAGACACCATGACCAAGGCAACTCTTATAAGGACAACATTTCACTGGGGCTGGCTTACAGGTTCAGAGGTTCAGTCCATTATCATCAAGGTGGGAGCATGGCAGCTTCCAGGCAGGGATGGTGCAGAAGGAGTTGAAAGTTCTATATGTTCATCTGTAGACTGCTAGCAGAATACTGACTTCCAGGCAGCTATGACTGGGGGTCTTGCAGCCCACACCCACGGTGACACACCTACTTCAACAAAGCCACACCTACTCCAACAGGACCACACCTTCTAATAGTGTCACTCCCTGGGCCAAGCATGTACAAACCATCACACTCAGTATCACAGCCCACAAGAGACCAGCCTGCCTGTTCCTTACCTTGGCCTCCCAGCCTCAATCCTGACAGTAGGAAGTGTGTGTTAACTCCAGTTAACTGTAGTTTGCTGCAATGGTCTCAGGACACACACACACAGCACCTTTTCTAGCTCTAGGCACAACACAGCATGGCCATCTGAATGTCTGAGTCACCCAGTGTGGCTCACAGAGCCATGGGCATCTGTATGTCTGAGTGGCCCAGTATGGCTCACAGACACTTCCATATCTGGTTTCACACTTGGTAAGCAAGTGCTCCAGTGTGACTGGAGTGTGGAGACAGTCTGAGGACAGAAGTAGTACCTCTGTTAATGCCCTGCTTGTCAAAGTGAGGGTCAGAGTAAACAAGAGCCTCTCTGGAGATCAGAGCAAGGAAGCACTACCACACACACACACACACACACACACACACACACACACACAGACACACACAGTCCAGGTGAGGACAAGGAACCCCGCTCTGGTGTCTACATCCAAGCCTTGTTTTTCTACCAATGCAGAGGTGTTTGCAGCTACCAGGAGCCATGGGCCTGAGAGGGTCAGACATTGTGCTGGACTCTGGCTCTCCAGGGTCATCTCCTTACTATGCCTCCCACTGAAGCAACAGAAGGGGCAGATCTCCTCACTGTGAGTATTTTAAATAAATTATTAACCTTCAAATGCCACCAACTGTCTACTAAGAAAAGACACTGTGCAGCTTAAGAACAGGAGCAAAGGACAACGAGGAAGCCACACGCTGCCCAGGAAGCAGGCGAGACTACTGCTCAAAGCAACATAGCTGCTGTAGCAAATTCCCTGTTCTCCCCCTGCTAGGTTTAAAATGGACCTCAAGTTACCACCCCAGGGCCAAGAGGTAGTGCTTGCTCTCCAAGGCCAACTCAGGACTTTCCAGGGTGACCCCAGGGCCAGGGGTTCCTGCTGATGATCCAGTGGGACACTGAAGGTCCCTGTCCCCTGAGGTAGAAAAGCAGCAAGCCAGCCAGGTATGTTCAGGGACAACGAGTAAGGCTTTTCACCTCTTCAAGTTGACAAGGAAGTAAGGCCAGCTCTAGGTAGAGTGAGTGGACTTTTCTCAGATCTTCACAAACACAGAACCTTGTAAGAAGACACTTGAATAGGGGGTTGGTGCAGAGAGGACATTGTCAGGGCCCTGAGCCAACAAGCAGAGTGAAAGGTCACAGGTGTGTCCATGTGTGCATGTGTGTGAATGTTTGTGTGTGTGTGCATATGTATATGTGTGCATATGTATGTGTGTGTGTGCATGTATGTGTGTATATGTGCATATGTATGTGTGTGCATATGTATGCATGTGTGTGCACGTGTGTGCATGTATGTGTGCATGTGTGTGCATGTGTGCATGTGCATGTGTGTGTTCATGTGTGTCCGCGTGTGTTTGTGCATGTACATATGCCTGTGTGTGTGCATGTACCTATGCATTTATCAGTATCAATATTGTGTCATTTGTGTGCATATGTGTCAGGTACATCCTTGTATGCATATATATATGCATGTATACTATGTAGAGGTTTACACATGTATATAGATGTGTCATATATGTATGTCTGTGTACATAATGGGGTATTCTGGTGTGGATTTACTAACATGTGTTAAATGTGCACCTTGTGTCTTGTATGTGCCTGCATGCATTCCCTGGCATGTGGTGTATGAGCTTATGTGTGTCTATGTACATGGTGTGGAATGCTTGTGTGTCTACATACATGTATCCGCCAGTGCTACATGTATTTTGTGTCTGGTGCTTGACAGAGGTGTACCTGTGTGCCTATGCTCTAACTTTCTGTGGAAAGACAAACAGACTCTTTCTAAGTCCTCAGCTGCAATGCCACTTAAGACCACTCTACTGTCTCAACCAACAGGGACTGGCAATTCCCAGGATCCGGGGACTGACTGAATAATAAAATCGGCTGCATCCTGCCTCTCTACCCCTCCTCCATCTTAGGGAGATCCTTAATCTCTTGGCTGGCATGTCCCATGCTCAGAATCACCCCCACCTCCTGCAGTATTGCCTGCAGAGTCTTGATATCGAGGGCCAGAGCACCCCAAACTGAGCAGGATAGCCTCCCAGCAGGGGTGTTTGCTGACAGACCCTGGCGGTGGCAAGGAGTCTTGGGGAGGTGAGGAGACCACACACTGTGCAGGAGCTTTTCGGGCCATGTGGATAGGACCAGACGCTTGCCTGCTGCCTCAGTTTCCCGCCCCCACTGGACTCTGAAGGGGGTTCTGCATCATCCCATTCCTTTCCGAGTTACAGGCCAAGAAGTCTTCTGTGTGTCCTCATGGCCAGTGTGACCTAGAAAACATTCCTGAAGTGGGACACTCAGGATCCCTGTACCAGATGCCATACAGATCTACTTCTCCAAGGCCCCATCCTGAACTGGGGTCTGGGTAAGAAGGGCCCCCGCTGCCTACAACAGTGGCCCAGTCTCACCTGCCCTTCCCCCCACCATGGTGCCCCTCTCTGCTTTCTGGGGTTGTAGCTCTCGGCCTAATTATCTCGAACCTTCTGTTCGAAGACTGCTGTCCTTGCCTGATAAAAACCAGTAACTTTCAAAGCAAACTGGGTCTTAATTTTCCTTGACAGCCCCGCTTGAAGCATGTGGGCCGAGCTGGGGTTTAATTAAATGCACATTCGTATTCCAAACAAATTAAGTACAATTAAGGACTCTGAGTTATGGGTATCTATCACTCCGTGATGTTTTTGTAAAAATTACCCCATCGAGATCAAAGTCAGAGGATCTTTGCCTTAATTGCTTCATTAGGGCACCGCGCACCAGGCTTCGCAAGCACCGGCCCTGGTGTCTCTTTGGGAATTACTCAAACGACGGCTTTCGGGGTAATTGCTTCCACATTTTTCTCCTAGAGACGTCCTGGGCTCCACGGATCAAATGCAGTAGTAGCTTGAGACGTGCGGCTACACTCTGGTCCCCGTGCCCGCGGACACAGCATTTTGAGATGTATGAAGTGAGGCCCCACTGGCCTGGCATGGAAGGGCAGCTTTTACTCTGCCACACACACATATTCCATCCAGGACAGCCGGTGATCAGGAAGGGAGCAGGTCCATGAGGCCAGCTCCTCCCCCCTGTCATCCCAGCAGCCACAGGCTCAGTCCTGGCTTCTCCACAACTGGCTGATTGGAGGTGTGTGATGAGCAGTCCTAACCCTGAGGAAAAAGCCTCTGGCCTGTGGCAGGAGGGGAGGACCTTAGCCCCAGCCAAACATTGACTTCTGGTTCTCCAACTTGCATCCCTTCCCCCACTCCAGTCACTGCCAGCCCTTTGGAGGGACAGTATCCTAGATCTCCAGGCCTCCCCCCACCCAACCCTTCTGGAAGTAAGGAAGGCCTACTACTTGAAGCAGGACAGCACACAACTTCTACCCCAGGAAAGGGGACATCAAACTACAACTGACGTCAAAGGCTCTTCTAGGCCCTGCTCTGGTTCTGGGTAGACACAGGGAGCCAAGATAGAGTCAGTGTGGCTGGATCTAGGGCCACCAGGTCAGAAACAGGACACCACTCTGGTGGGAATTTTAGATTTACCGTTCCCTCAAGCTTGTCTCACCATGTCTCACTTGAGACATTCACAAACTGAGACCTGTGCCAGATCTACTCTAAGGCCACCAGGAGCCTGCAGGGAGGTGGGGATGGAAACAGTTGATTGGTCTGTCCCCAGTGGAGCTAGTCCTTCTTTTAGCTGTCTGGAGCACTCTGGGAGGGAGGGGATCCCCAATTCCCTGCTGCTCTGCTCTGCCCCCTTCAGAGTTGTCCCACCCTGTGGAGCTAAGCTTCGCACCTCACCTCAGTCCCTCCAATCAGAGCAGCTTGCGGAGCCCACTCACTCTCCTGGCAGAGCCCTGCTCTCAGAAGCCCTGGATCTTCCCTCTACAGAAAAGGCTGGAGGACTCTACCTGTCTCTGAGATCAGAGAGGGAAGGATCGCTGCGCAGGGCGGAGACTTCCAGGAGAACACACAGCTTAGGTTTCCCTTTAGACGCTATCACACAAACTCTAATCCTCCACAGAGAGAACATATTACAGAGCCCTAGCGTTGGGAGGGATGGAAGAAGAGCCCAGTTCATCAAGAAAGATCAGTGGTATTTGGC
This sequence comes from Mus minutoides, assembly GCA_902729485.2. Taxonomy (NCBI): domain Eukaryota; kingdom Metazoa; phylum Chordata; class Mammalia; order Rodentia; family Muridae; genus Mus; species Mus minutoides. Next base: position 1,479,721 of record LR749639.1, on the reverse strand, counting down.
CAAGTCTCCCACTTTACCAGGAAGGAAACAGAGGAGGTATTTGTCCCTGCTCTACCCTGCAGTCAGTGGCTTCCAGAAGCTGCAACCTCCCAGTCCAGGGTCATCTCCTTGACCTCCAGCCCTCTTGGCATCCCAGGGGGTCAACAGCAGCCTCCCTCAGTAAATAGTCTACCAGAACTCTGGTGCTATCCAGGACCAGCCCAGTCACCTCCAGACCCTGCCGAAGGCTACCCTAACTGGTAACATGAAGGCCGCTGACCACATTAACACCTGGATAAGACAGCACTTTATGCATTAACTCTATGTCAACGTACAGTGATTTCCACGAGCCAGCTGCCCACTTACAGCATGAGTCGGGGCTGATCCAAAGCCCGCCTTGCAAGGGGAAGTCTCTGCAGGAGCAAAAGCAACAGAGTCTGGGTTTACACCAAAGAAGAGGCTCAGTCAGAGTGCTGTGGGTGGTCTGTCCTGTGGTGGTGTTCAGGTACAGAAGATTGTGAGACCCTCACTCCCAGATCAGCAGGTTTCTATGACATCTGAACACTTGCGCTCTCCACAATCATGGCAGACGCTGAGGGGAACCGCTCTCCAACGAATGAACCCACAGTGTTCCCAGTAAGGACTGACTGCCAAGATGGGTAGAGAACTTCCTTCAGACCAGCACCTAACCCTGGCCACATGCCAATCCTCAACGTGGCAGCACCAGGCTCTGGCTGTGCCTCCCAGCAAGGGCTGAACTAAAATGGCAGAGGAGACATGATTCCACAGACAAGCCCACACCCACTCCAGTTAGGAAGGACATAGGAAGTGCCTAGAGGCCAGTACAGGACCAGCCTTACCAGTCCCACCACAGGCCTGATAGAGCTTGTATGATCCTAATAACAGCCCATTGGGTACCTTACTCCTCCTTCACACCATACCCACGAAGCAGGTGGCCTGCTGTATGTATGGCTCAGGATGTGGGAGTCAAAGGGTGTAAGCCGCTCTGACAGTCACCCAGTAAGTGAGCTGGGGGAACCTGATCCAGTCTCAAATTCAGAACCAAGTCCTCTTACTGAACAGGTGCGCATACGGGGCAGGTAAAGGTGTCCCCCACTACTGGTACATCTGGCCAAGACTCCCCGGAAAACTGAGTAGTGATGAATGGAACACAGCCTGGGACCCCTGCAGGGCTCATTACCTGCCAGAGGCTGAACTGCAACCTGCCTCTTGCGGAGCATGCTCATTGTATATGCATAGCTCTATTAGCATAGTGCAGCTCCACACCATAAACCGCTAAGTGGAAATCAAAACAGACTCAGAGGGGGGCAGGACCAGCCTAGACCAGTTCGTTGAGGTACAGCCATAGCAGGCCATTCTCAGGAAGCTGCCCCCAGTCTCAACACCCAGCAGAAACCCTATCCTCAGAAGCCTAGGGCCAGGCAGGAACTTTGACAAGACTTCTGTCTCTCCATACCTGGGTCTCCTGAGTCCTGAACTTAAGGCCTAATAACCACTAGAAAACCTTGGGTGGTGGTGGTGGTGGTGGTGTGTGTGTGTGTGTGTGTGTGTGTGTGTGTGTAGGTTCTCTCCCTATGCCTTGTCATTCATTCTCAGATGGTCCCCAGGCGAGAAGGGGAGGGGAGGGGGAGGGAAAGGGAGGGAGAAGGAGAAGGGGAGGGGAGGGAGGGAGGGAGGGAGGGAGGGAGGGAGAGAGAGAGCGGCCACCAGATAGTCCACTAGGAGACCAGGGAAGAGGCAGATTCAGGCAGAGCTAGATTTATTCTGGTGTGCAGGGCTTGAGGGCTCATGAGACCAAGCAGGAAGTAGAGGTAAGCGTGGGACAAGGTCTGGGATTAGTGCAGGGACCAAGGTGTATGGCCTTGGAAACAATCATATCACCCTCACCTGAGCCAGGGGAATGAGATGGGAGAGGAGGACTCAGCAGCTGGCAAGACACTTTGCATGTGGGACACAAATGTGACAGCCATGGGGCTCCCACAGTGTAACAGGGGTGGCTGAGATAAGAGGAGAACCCCCATGTATATAAGGGGAAAGTCGAGGCCCTGAGACTCATTAGAGGGGCCTCAGTCCTTTGTAGAGAGCGCCCATCAGAAAAGCCACAGAAGTGGGGCTGAAGGCCAAAGCAAACACTGAAGGTAGCAGACCAGGGCTTGCTCCTGTCCATCAGCCATTCCTCAAAGAGGACCATCCTCTGAGGTGCCCACCTGCTCTCCAGTGCTGCACTGGTTCGGGCTGCTTTGTTCACCAGTGGTGGCAGGGCCTGGCCAGGTCTGACTACACTTTCCTGACCCCTTGAGGGGTGGTGACACCATCCATAGTGCAGATTGGGATTTCAGTCCCCTCCCTAGAACTGACACTGACTTCCAGGGTCACAGCAGTCAGCCCTAAGGACAGACTAAAGGTCCTGACCAGCTTCCTCCCTCCTGTAAGCTAAGAGGTAGGAAGGGCTAGCCAGACCCCTCCTCTAGCTAAGTGGACATCCTGTATGTACAGTATGTACAGTATGTACGTGGGATTGGGGTGTTTGAGATGCAGAATGGGAGTATGGTGGAGGCTAGGGTTAATGAGCGCCTCTTTCTGCACAGGTAGGAAGCTAAGGGCCAAGTGGATACATGTGTCTCCCATCTCCTCCTGTCCCCCCTTCCTCAGGCCATATGTGAAAGCTATGGCAATGTGAGAAGTCAGGGAAGTCCCTGCTGATGGACAATGGGAAGCAGCCACGGGTAGCAGGGTGGCCTGAGGGGTAGCAGGTCTCTGATTATGCAGTCTAGTTGGTCAATGGGCACCAGGTTATCACACAGTTAGGGGTCTTTGGAGAAGAGGCTGCAGCGGATAGGGCTAAGAGGAGGACCCAACCGTTTTGTGTACAGGAGAAGGAAGAGAAGACCAACCAGCTCTCCCAGTAATGACACAGAAAATGAGTTCCCGGAATGGTAATAATCATGGTAAGCAGAATCTAGGTGTCAGGAAGCAATGGTCTGACACGGCCTTTGACCACAATAAATATAGTTATGAAAACAGTGGCCTGCCTGGTGCTCTATGGCCCTGTGCATGGGAGGGAGGTGTGGCCAGCAGGCTAGCAGCAGGCCCACATGCACTGGTCCACCCCTGAGAGATACAGAAGTCCGTGGTTTGTTCCTCTGCCCATTAGTCTTTCCAACCAGAAAATCCCATCATGCCAAGACTGGCAGTCTCCCATTACTGACACAGAAGACCCCAGCCTTGATCCCCAGAAAGGGTGAGGGCAATGGGTAGGGGTTCTAACAGCAAGGAACACAGGTAGGAAGCCAGTGGGAAATAGGACCCTGAGAGTTAAAGCACAGGCCAAAGCCATCTTTACCTGCAGGGATGACCTTGGCCACAGAAGCAGCCCTTGGCTTGGCCATGAAAATGCAAAGGGCCTCCCAGATGTACACACACACACACACACTCATGTACACACACATGTACACACATACACACACACTCTTGCACAAACACACACACACATATACACCTGCAATCCCAGTCACTGGGGAGATGAGGTAGAAAAGCCCAAAGATCAAGGCTGGCTTAGGTACAAAGCCAGTTCAATTTAGTGATTCTCTGTCTTGAAATTAAAGTACATGAGGGCTCAGTAGTATGGTGTTTGCCTGGTTTGAGCTAGGTTCTAGATTATGATACGCTGCAAACATAAAAGTTAAAAAATAAAATCAAAGGTATCTATGAATATTCAGGAAGTTCACCTGTCCACAACCTCCAAGCAGGCACCTGGTGTAATGAGATCAAAGACCTCAGGGCATTGGTGGCAGTGGCAGGTCATTTCCACAGATACTGATAAGTTTTTCATTTGACTCCTGCTAGGTTACAGTATCAGGCATTAGTTACCTAGCCCAAGTCCTGTCCAGACTTAGTGCATAGCTCACACCCATGGACAGTCCAGGCTCAAGTGCTCAGAGCTGGAGAAAACCTCCCCAGGCCCCTAAGCCCCAGTAAGCTCTTCCTGGATGACTCCACACACATGTCAATAAGAAGAAGGCTGGGGTGGTGAATAATAGAATAATAGAATAGACCTTCATCAAAAACATGTCCACCCAAGTCTCTGAGAATGACTGGAAAAAGGACTCACATATATAATTAGTTAACGGTCTCCCAATCTCCTTTTCCATTTTCTCTCCCTCCTCCTTTTACTTTCTTTCCTTTCTTCTCTCTCTCTCTCTCTCTCTCTCTCTCTCTCTCTCTCTCTCTCTTGAAACAATGTCCCTATGCTGAGGCGGCCACGTTTTGAAACAATGTGTCCCTATGCTGCTGCCGCCATGTTTTGAAACAATGTGTCTCTATGCTGCTGAGGCCAGGTTTGGTCTTGAACTTCCAGATCTTAAGTAGGGACCTGTAGCCTCCCAAAAGGCTGGTGTCTTCTATACCACCCAACTCTTACCTAAGGACCTCCAAGGTAAAACCTCTCCTGGGTTTGGGGTGACTCTAGTCCGATGCTTGGTGTCCTGTGTAAAGGTAGAGTGTAGTGAGTCCTATGAGACAGTGAAGCCAGACTGGATCCATGTAGCCAGGTGCCATGGGATGTCTAGAGATGCCAGAAGCTGAAAGAGATGGCTCTCTCCCTTGGAGCTGTGGCTTATACTCCAGGACTGAAGTGCTGGGGATAAGGAGATCTACTACCTATTTGTATCTATGCCACAGTCTCAAGGAACTGGCCAGTAAGTGTCTAGGCTGGTACCAAGGCTTCCAGGACCCCATGTCACGGTGCAGGTTTCTACTGACATCAGTGTCTTCCAGAAGCTCCCCAAACCACAGCCACGTGGTCAGCCTTGTGGTCAACCCTACCACCACCACCACCGCACACACACACACACACACACACACACACACACACACACACAGAGAGAGACGTATAGGAACACACACATCTACCTTCTCTGCTCCTTGGACCAAAGCCTTACCCCAGGAAACAAGTATCCCCAGAACGGGTCACATGTGAAGGTAATCCAGCCAGTCACTTTTGGATGGGAAAACATCAGTGACGGTGTTATAAACATTTTTAACAAATTATTTATTTATTTATTTATTTATTTATTTATTTATTTATTTATACTTTATATGAGGTTTTTGCCTGCAAGTATGTTTTTGCAACACACATGCAAACAGTAACCTTCGAGACCAGAAGAGGGTGTCAGAGACCCTGAAGCTGAAGTTACAGATGGTTCCTTGGGAACTGAACCCCTGTCCTCTGCAAGAGCAATTAGCAATAAACCCTGAGCTATCTTTCCAGTCCCTACTTCTTTAAAAAAAAAATTTTTTTTAATTATATGTACTGTGCAGGGATGTGGGCAGGGATACATCCACATGAGTGCAGGTACCAGCAAAGGCCAGAAGAGGGAGTCAGGATCACCTGGAGTTACAGTGAGTTGTAAGCTGCCTGACATGGATTCTGGAAACTGAATTCCTGTCCCCTGCAAGAGCAGAATATGCTTTTAACCACCGAGTCATCCCTGCAGCCCCAGAGTGCTGACTTCTGTGCCAGAGAAGAAAGGGGCAGAATGGGAAAGATGCCCAGAGCCAGTGATGGCTAGTCCTGGTTGTCGACTTGACTGCATCTGGAATGAACTACAATGCAGAATTGGAGGGCACACCTGTGATCCAGATCTTGAGTCTGGAAGACACAGGCTTCTGACCCGGATCTTGACATGGAGATCTTGAGGCATCATGGCGATGCAAAACTTAGGCCCAGGCAATGTAGTACTCACCTTTAATCCCAGGAGACTGAGGCAAGCTTATCTCTGAGTTCAAGGCCAACCTTGGAAAAAGCAGGTTCCAGATCCAGGTATGGTGGCACACACCTTTAATCTGAGCCACACGTTTTTCTGGAGGCCTACATAAGGACATTGAAAGAAGGAAGACTCACTCCTCTTCACCTGCTTGCACTTACTTGCCAGCACATCTGTTGGAACCCACTTCTTCAGGATTCCAGTTTATACAGAAGACCAGCTGAGACAACTGAGCCTCGTGGACTGAGCAACTTTTGGACTTCCCATTGTTGGGTTAATCAGACTACAGACTGTAAATCATTATAGTAAATTCCCTTAATATAGAGAGCGATTCTATAAGTTCTGTGACTCTAGGGACCCCTGACTAATACAGCCCTTAACACCAGGGAGCAGAGGGTGGCATCTTGCACCCCAGAGAGAGTGGACAGGACAGGGTAGCACTGTCTCTCCAGGCCTGGCCAGCCACAGACACAACAAAAGGAACAGGACAGAGCCAGGCAGTGCGGCTCAACACTGACTCCCCAACACCTCTTGGCTTCTGAGTGGTTCAGGGAGCCCTGGTCTGATGCCACATCCCTGCCTGTTCCTCCTCTTCATTTCCTGAAAATGCAGTCATTTCTGAGCTCTGTCCCCCAGGCCTGTGACACCTTCCCTTTGTCCCCTCCCTTCCCCAGGGACATGGATTGGAAGGGGAAGCCAGTAGTCTCGGCCAGAGTGCTACTTGTTTTTCATAATGGTACCTTCTCAACCTTGAAACTAGTTTCTGTTTTGAAAATTATCTGACATCTGAAAATACGCTGATTCCAGGACAAATGCCGACCTGTGTACCCAAGACTAGGAGACTGCCAGCCAATAAATGAATTCCCGGTCTGCCGATGCAGTGAAGACCGTAGCAATATTCCTCCAGGGCGTGATTGGTGCCGTCCCTGTTCAGAAGCCCGTGACTCCAGATGCTACGGCACAGAGTCCTGGGCTCTAAGCTTGGCCACTTGGACCAAGAAGCCAATTCCAGTGGTCACTGACCTCTGGAAGCAAAAACTAGCTCACACAGATCACAGGGTGGGGACTCAAATTACAGGACTAAAAGTTCACACGGCACCCAGAAGGCCTATGGATGTGTTCACAGAAGAGGCAGGCAAATGCAGGGGACATATGCAAGTCAAACACATACATTTGTGAATGAGGTCACAGACAAACATGCCACAGACCTGCCTGTGCAATAGGAGCTCACCTGTGTGCCCATGTCCTCCTATACACACCATACACACACACACACACACACACACACACACACACACACACACACACACACGAATCCCCACGACCAATACCACACTCCCAACAGAGCCCATCATAGCCTGGAACATTAAGGAGAATGTGTTCAGTGCTGACTCTGGTACTACCCAGGACTAGCCAGAGCAGAAGCCTTCAGGGATCGTCACACCAGTGAAGCCCAGCTGGGACCTATGGACCCACAGTCCTGCCAGGCACAGGCACCGCTTCTACTTATCCCAGGTACTGAATACACAGTTGTCCTGGAAGATCTCTGCTGCCTCTCATGCAGGAGGCTCTGCTGACTAGGCCTCCTCAATGTACCAGGTCCCTCAAATGTTCTGCAGGAGGAGTCATGGTACACAGGACACCCAAAAGGCAGTGCACCCTCAGATCTCTGAGCTATTCCTTAGCAGGACCCAACTAATAGCCAGGCCAGAGTCCAGGTGTGAAGAGCAGATGCTTGCTTAACTCAGACAGGACAAAGGGCATATGAGTCCCCAAGATGGCTCAGCAAAGCTACACCCAACTCCAGTCGTTCCCAGAAGCAGCTAGGTCAGACACACTTGAAAAACAGGAGGGGAAACCTTCACTACGTCCTCACACATTCACCTAGCCCGGCACAGGCTGGTGCCCATTTGCTATTTTAAGGCCATTGGTGCCTTGACTGAACCGCTCAATGTCACCAGGAGCCGGGTGGGGGGAGGAGGGCAGAACCTTCAGAACTAATGTCAATTTTCTGCATCAAATATTTTGATAATTAAACAAAGCTGATCAAGAGAGGCAAGCAGCACGGCTCCGAAGCTCAGGAAGCAGAGGCCATTAAATAGAGGGGCCAGAAAGCGCCTGAGGCGGCAGCCCCAGATTAATGGCTTGGCGGTAATAGATTTTCCCAAGCTCAGCCGCACGGGGCAGCGTGGGGGCAGGAGGGGCCCGGGTGTGCGGGAAGGCCAGTCAGGAAGCAGGGACAGTAAATCAAGGTACCCATGGCAGATACAGGGCTGGCTGTGGGCAGTGACCCACCCACCCTGGTCTGAATGTTCCTCCTCCTGGGTGACAGGCACTGACATCTAGGGCTGAAGTTGGCCCTGCAGACCCACAGCAGGTCTCTCCTGCAGTTTGCGTTTGCAGCATATGTGGTTCTCTGTGGACAGCCCTCCCCCTGCCCAGCTCTGGCCTCCAGGAAGGTTTGCACCACACAAAACAGTGCCCCGTGCCTTAGGCAAGGACCCCATGCTCCTGCCTCTGTCTTCTGGGTGAGACAGAGGAGCAGAATCCAACCAGATGTGGCCGGCCTAGATGAACATCCTAGATGCCTTTATGTCTACACAGCTGTGAATCTTCAAGACAGAGGAAGGAAGCAGTTGGGGCCTTTGGGTGCCTGATATGATCACACCACAGGCGTGGGTTAAGTTTGCAGTGTTTTCCAGGCCTGGGGAAAACTTGGGGTTAATGAAACCCAGGTCTCCTGGCCAACCCTGCCCCCACATAGCAGCTGACCTGGGGAGAGAGTGCAGATGGGTGGAAGGTCCCCATGTGGCCTTGGTGCTAGGCAGTGCCAAACCATGTAAGAGACTGGCTCTGACCTCTGCTGGAGTCAATGGGCACCACAAAGCCATCACGTTGTAGTGGACCCTCTGCTTAAAGGGGATATGGAAACTCTGCCCATCTCTTAGAGAGATTGCCTGGCTCAGGGCTCTCATCTGTAGACACTAGGTTCCTTTGGTCCCTAAGGTTTTAAGTATACAATGAGGATACCTCATGTTTTGTGTTTACTGGGGCTGGAGGGCTGAGAATGAGCAAGTTAGGGAAGCTTGGTGGAGAGTCAAGGATGCATGCTGTCTGCCCTGCCATCTAAGTGGCTTCCCTCAAGAGGCACAGAGAAGTCAGGTGCTACGAGAAGGGGCAGCTGATTCCAGTCCTGGGTAACATAGCCCACAAGCTGCCTGCTGGCCAGCAAAAGAAAAAGATGTGGGAATCCCAGTCTTGGCAACTGTGTCCCTTAAGGTACCAGCAACAGTGTGACTTCAGAAAATAAAATTTCAATGGGTTTGGGACCAGAGCCCTGAAAATCCAGGAGCTAGAGTGTCTCTTCAGCCTTCAGCTGTGCTGGGCAAGCCTCTCTTCACAGCCAGGCTGTGGTCCCAAGAACTTCATCCAGGCCAGACAAGGCCCTCCACAATTTCCTTATCTGTACTTAAACTACTCAGGCCCTGTATTCCCACAGTCATAGTGTCTTGGGCAGTAGGACTAGACAAAGGATGGATGTCTCAGCTTCTCCAAGTGGCCTTTCGGGGTAGCCAGCTATACTGGTAATATTGCAAACTCTCAGAGGCTCTCTACCTGCATAAGCCTGTGAGTATCATGTCAAGGCTACTGGTAAGAACCATGAACAATCAGGTCCTAGTCCGACTGGTCCCAGATCCTAATCCCTACCCTTCTTAGAAGCCTATGTAAGCAGGATGTGTCTACTGGTCCTTCTATCGGGCCATGTGCAGCTCTCTGTGCTACATTCTAGACAGAAACCCTAGGTATCGCTCCAGGCTCTGCAGCATGAGCTACACCCAAGGTCTCACAGCAGACACCACAGCCTCAGCAGCAAAGGAGTACTGCTGAGTGACCCTGATTCTATTGGTCTAATTAGAATCGACTTTCCCAAACGCAGGCCAGCTCTTAGCCTGGGATGCTGTTGGAAGCCAGACAGATGAGAAGCACTAGGGACACTGGTGTGAAAGCTCACATACGTGTGTTACCTACCAGGTTGGAGCTTGCTGAAGCATGCACTTGCATCTGGTTCCAGGAGCTGGACAGGTAAACCAGACGAGAAGGAGGGCAAGTAGTCCTAGAGGTAACTGCATCCAACACATGCTTAAGCTAACCCCACATCTCCATGCCCCTTCATGCCAGACTTTCATTGCAGCAGGTCAGAATAGATGAGTTCATCTGTGATCACCTAGCCTGCAGGACAGAAATCACACTCATAGTCCAGGGCCTTTGCCCCACACCCCACCTCCCAATCCTTGAACCTCTATAAGGTCAAAGCCATGATCATCCCGTGCCCGTATGGAAATTATCCTCTCTTCCCTATACCCCTTTCCTGCCTCCAATACCAACTACTGTAAGCAAGGCCTCAGAGCCTACAGCCTAGGGCTATACCGTGGCAGTCATCCCAGGACCTTCCTAGACTTGATTACAGAGGAGATGCCCTCCACAGGAGCCACTGGGATGAGGATACACCGCTGGAGGCTTCCACTGTGATTACTGCCACCAGTCCCTGCTCAGTTCTGTCTCCTTTGGCTCTCATCCTGCAGATAGGACAGTCCCTGGGAGAGGATAACAACCCTTCACACTGGAGTCTGACCTTAGGACCTCTGTACCTGGCTGCAGCATCCAATCCCTGAGCCTCCATTTCCTTTTGCACATGGGCCCAGGATCTACATGGAAGAGGCTCTGCCTGAGGAAGCAAGAGCGTGTGGTGATTACTATATGTGGTGATCTGAATGTGGTGTCCTCCATCCGGAGCATTGGGGTGCTTGGTCCCTAGTGGGTGGCACTCCCTGGAATTGCTAGAAGGTGTGTAGTTGCTGGAGAGAGTACATTGTGGAGGGTGAGTTTTGAGAGCTTGCGCCACTTCAAGCTGTTCTGTTTCCTGCCTATTTCTGCTTCCAGATAAGAGCACTTCCTGCCATGGCATCTGGTGCCTGCTGCTCCACTGTCCCTCCTAGGTGATGGTGATGGACTCTTACCCTCTGCGACTGCCATCCAAGTAAGCCCTTTCCCCTGCAAGTCGCCTAAGTCACAGGGTTTTATCACTGTAATAGAAAAGTAGCTAAGACACTGTGCCATGACCATAGCAAGATTCCACCACCAAATGCCCCTGGGGATGCAGTGGGCAGAAAGGGGCCTACAGACATTTCCTCCTCCACCCCCAGGTACTCTGGGATTCCCCCACACCCTTGCCTGTGACCAGTAAGGCTGAGAGCATCCCTGTGTCTCTTGGCCTTGACCTCAGTTTTCTGCTTAGAATTTCTAGTCTCTAGAAGTAAGTTTGTGCCACCTTGCAGGATTCCTGGATTGGAGGACATGGCCATCAAAGAGTACAGGGAAATAAAAGACTGGCAGAGAAGAATGTCCCTGCACACACCCCACCTCATGCTGCTGGAACCACGATGGGTCTAATTCTTTTCCCTTGGCTTGTGGTGACTCTGGCTACAAGGCCAAAGCACTCTCAGCTTAAGGTAGCACACAGGGATTCCCAGGATCCTAGTGCTCATGGCCACCAAGGACCCAGAAGGCTCCAGACATCCAAAATAACACTAGTTAAGACCTATTGGTCAGTAGCACCAGGGTTTTGGAGAGTGGATTAATGAGGACGTGGTCAGAGAGGCAGCCAGGACGGAGAGCACAAGAGCTGGCTTCTCAGCAGAGTCTCATGAATGGGTGGCAAGAAAGGATGTGTGAATAAGGGTGGCCATGGGTCACAGCACAGAGGCATGAGAACGTTCTGGTTGTGTGTGTAAGACTGAGAGCTACCTGGACAACAGGCTGAGCAGTCCCCTTGATCCAGGACCCCCTCCTCACCTGAATCCAGCCTGCCAAGTGGAGATGCCATACCCTAGTCTGCCCATCTTGATATAGCCACTAGGAGAGGGTAATCCACAACCCACCCATCACATGTGAAGATCCCTGCCTTGACTTTGAGCCTGCCTGCAAGTCTGGTCCCTGGACTGGCTATCTCCACCAGGAACCATAAATTCCTGAAGCAACCAATCCCGGCTTGGTCACTGTAACCACATGGTAGCTCGGACAGAAGCATATTTCTATTGGCTGTGACAGCAGAAATAAATCTGTCTCCAACCAATCAACTGTGGGCAGCAGGGCATAGCAATAAAGGTACAGCCAATAGAGGCAGGAGCTACTGGGACCAGACTGTAGGGAGGGTGTGTGTGACCTTGTACTCACAAGCCCAGTGGCTGCCAGACGTGGAGATGGAAGGAAGCTGCTGCTTCCTGGCCTCTTGGGAACTTAAGAACTTCTCCTCTCATTCTACCAGCATGTCTGTGAAGAGATTCAACCACTGGGATCCTGCCCTGCCCCCACTCTGGGGATCCTAGTTTATATCTGTCACTTGTGGGACACTCTTGGAGTCTCTTTGAACCTCCCTTTTCTCGTGCTCAGAGCAGGGTCACAAGTTTTAGTGACTGCTGTTGAAGCCTGATACAAAACCCACCGCACCAGCAGCAGGGCAGCAAAGAGCTAGCCAGCCACAGCAGGCTTTTACCAGCTTAAGGTTATTCTCTGCTATGCTGGGACACTGAGCAGGAACTCCAAAAAAATCCCTCATCCTGGCACCGGCTTGCTAGATGCTGGCTCAACTGGGGTTCTTTAGAACCTTCTGAGTCCCAGCCTCCCTCCCCACTGCCCATGTCCCCCAGGGGCTTCCACACCCCTCAAGCCACCTCCCAAGACTCTCTGTTGACTGCTCTGAAACTCCAACCCCAGGAATCTTGGGCCAGAGGGTAGGTGACACAGCCAAGGCTGGTGATCAGGAAGTGTCCCCACTCTTAAGAGAGTTTAGGTGACCATTTCTGAGGCCCCAGATCAGGTCTCTATGCCACACAGAGCTTTACTGGACAACAAGGCTGAGGAGGATAGAACCTGGGCTCACTTCAGAGGTAACCACTGAGCCACAGGCCTACTGACTACCCCTCCCCAAACAGGCACCAATGCCCACAGTGCTCCCACTGAGGACACCTCCAGTGTCACACTCTTGGAGAATGGATGACAAGACCTCTTGTTGGCTTTCCAGGGCCATCTCCTCAAAGGAGGATCAAGAAGCATTTTCCCAACATAGAAAAACAGGGGTGTAGCATCAGACCTCAAGGAAAAGAGCAGATCAAAACAGATAAGCCCTTACATGAGGCAGGGCAGCTCAGCATAGGTCTTGCCCAGGAAGTGGGGAGCCAATCGTCTTCCCTTTCCTCCCCTCCCATCTAAGCAAGTGTCCTTGCTTAGATGCTTGTCTAGCCTGCATCTCCAAGTCCCTGTGTGCAGTACTGGGCACCAACCACGCACATGTCCATCAGCACAATGCAAAAGCTAGATGCTACACTTCCCTAGCTTCTAGACAGCCCCATCCAGGGGTCACAGCACAGTAGAATTCCAGCACTCCAGAGCAGGGGTCAAGGGAATGAATCCCCCAGGGAGCTCTAGGATGCATGACCATGGCTCTGGAGTCCCCAGCTTTGGGGATCCATCACTCAGACTTGGTCAGTCTCTATAGCTCCTGCAGACAACCCGATGGGAAGGCAGAGCTTCTACCAGAACAGTAACCTGCACGTAAAGGCAGAATGGCTGGGTGATGGGTGCCAGCCCCTGCCTGGTCCCCTGAGAGTGGTGTCTGGTAGCCCAGGTTACCCTCACACAGACAGAAGATAGAGCCATCCCTTTGCGTGAGTGTCCAGTCAGGGTCCACTCTCAATGCCTCATCCACACAGATAATGGTTTAATAAGCGATCTGTTTTTTATTTAAAGGGTCGACAGTAAAACCCAGATCACATTTCTCACTTGGTGGGTTAAAAAACCGCTTACGCTCATTTCTGCAATGTAAAGCGACACTCTATCAAATCAAACATTTCCAGATGGGCCCAGCTTGGCGAAGGAGAGCTGTGTGTAGGCGGGGAAAGTAAGCAAGGAACACCACCTGCTGGTCAGTGGCTGGCAGCACCTAACATCTAGACTAGGCTTCTCCCTTCCCCAGACTATCTGTTGTATTGTGGATATACAGTGTGTGTGGTTTGGGAATCTGCCATCAACAGTGCCCAGAAGCTGCAGGGCCAGGGGTCCTGACCATTCTGCCAAACCCTCTCTAGCTGCCTCTGTCTCCTACTAGCCACTAAGATTACAAAGCTTGGGTGGTGTCTACACAGCTTTCCACCCCAGGACAGGCACGGATAGCGTTGGGTATGGATCAGAGGCCACCCTAAACACAGCTTGTATTTATCACCTGGAGGCCAAGGAGGGCTTTGGAAGGTAGCTGTCTGGACTGAGGCCCTCCCACACAGCATCCTGACCCAGGCTTCCACACCACAGCAAGGATACAAAGTTGCCCCATGAACGGGACCATCTGGATTCTCAAATCTTCCTCATCCCCCTGGGTAATATGAATGCTCCCTCTCCAGGGTCTCCAGGAGTCTCAGGAGCTGGTGAGTGGCTCCATTCAACCTCGAGGACACTAGCAATGTCAGGACAGTCACCAGATTCTAGTTCATAACCTCTGGCTACTGAGGGGTGACAAACACCTGGTGTGAGATACCTGGCTGCTGCACTTTGAGCATGATGTCCAGGCATTATGGAGTCTCCTGGGCCCACTGCCCATCTCCGGGGGCAGGAGTCCTAGAAACCGGCCTGTTGGCAGTCTCCCCAAAATGCATTCTCGGGATTCCCCCACAGTATGCAGTTTTCACTCTGAATTAAAGCCGAAGCCAGCTCTAAATTTAATAACAGAGTTATAAACTCTCCGAAGTGTACGGATGGCTGATCGACCCCGGAGAGGAGTGGAATCTATAAATAGAGGTCCTTGTGAGCAAACCTCAGGGCTTGCTCCAAAGCTCACTGAATTACCTTTTTGTAAAAGCTGCCGCATGGCTGTGCTGGTGAGGGCAGAACCAGGGATGCCACCACCCCCCCCTGAGACACCCCCACAAGGCCTGCTCCTCCTAAAGTGAGCCCCTCCCCAGAGCACAGACACCCACAGAGGCCCAGTGTCTACACCAGTGTCTGCACTCTGACAACAAGCAAGATGACAGAGGCCAAAGAGGCTGAGGACAGACAGGAGCCAGCTGGCCAGAGAAGGGCCATCCTGCCTCCAGAGTTCAAGATGATCTCTCCCACAGGAACCACTCCAGTCAGCCGTGGGGCTGACCTGGGTGTGCCAGCAGGGACGGTCTGTCAGAGCTCACAAAACTAGCCACCCCAACTTCCCCCAAACAGCCTTTCCCCATCACCCTTAAACGTGAGCAAGGGGGATGGGGAGTCCCTGGAGGTCTCCCTAGACCTCTGTGTCTCTGAAATGCCAAGACCCTGTCTTGTCCCCTTTGCTCATATTGTGGCTTTACCATGGAGAACCCTGCTTTCTGACACCTTCAGCTGCTTGGTCACCATGCCAGCTGGGAATGGGAACCCCTGTGTCAGAGGAGCAGAAAGCCGGCAGACCTCAGGCTTGCTGACCCCAACACGGTCTCACCCACGGTAGGGACTCGGTCGTATAAGCTCAGGCCTGTGGTGCCGCCCACCCCAAGTTTTACCCATGGGTGTGCACCCCAGTTTAACTGCACCTCAGAGCAGCCACTCCCTCCACCAGGATGCTCTGGGATAGCACCAGGACTTGATTTTGCCCCCAAGCAACCTTCATGGTTCCTTCTTCTACACAAAGCTTTTGATGCACTGTTTAAAATATCACTGGTGGCTTTGCTTTGGTTCAGTCTGAGGGTGGCATCTCCACGTGACACCCTCACATACACATCTGCTGTCTGAAATTAATCTATGTTCTGCATGGAACTCTGAGGAGAAAGGCAGTGACATTGTGGGGAGGGGGCCTTGCCTGCTTGGCCCCCCCAGCATAGCCCAGACCTCCTGGCTTATAGAGCTCTGACTCCGCGTGGCCTGAACAAACACTGATTGGAGCATCTTTGTTTCAATTTTGTGGATTTTCCCAGGCTTCCCTCTGTCCCTTTGTCCCTCTGTCCTCTGGCTACCCCTGTCCCACTTTGTGTGAGCTAAAAGTATAAAAACATGTCCTTCCTGGACTTCTGGGTATTTGTCTGAGGGTGGTAGTGACAGTGCCTGCCCTAAAGGTTGTGATGGGATTACATAGAGAGAGGCTGGGATAGGGCTCAGAACTGGTCCTGAACACAGCAAGCACTCAAAGGAGAGTGGACACCATCACCACCACCTCCATCATCACCAACACCACCAGTATCACTACCATCACCATCACCAGCATCATCACCATCGTCACCACCATCACCAGCACCAGCACCAGCATCACCACCATCACCAGCACCAGCATCATCTCCATCATCACCATCACCACCATCACCAGCATCACCACCATCACCAGCATCACCAGCATCACTACCATCACCAGTATCACCACCATCACCATCACCAGCATCATCACCATCTCCCCATCCCATCCCAAGGCTCCACCCACTGAGAATGAGGCCAAGAAAGTTATACCTACACAAAAGATATGCTCAGGCAGCTAGGGAGGGCTAAATCTTGGTCCCTGGTAGAAAGACAAAAGGTAGGTTCCAGAGATACCTGAATAATTCTATTTCAACATCCACAAACACTTGTCCATCTCAGCCTTGTCACAGTATCCCAACCCAGAGCCCTAGGGAAGGCCTCCTCTCTCCCATCCTGGCTCCCAGAAGTCTCCTGGTACGGTTATAGAACCTGGCCATTGTCCTGCCATTACAGAGAAGCCCAGACAGTAATCAAACCCAAGGCTGTCCAGGATGAGGGACTTCTGATGGATGAAGGCCTTGCAAAGTCTCAGACCACCTCAGGGGGTCTGTCCTGATAACCTGGGTTGTTATCTTGTCCCCAGTGTCACTGAGGACCTGCAGCATATAAGATGTGAAGGAACACAGAGGCAAACTGAAGGCCGATTGGCTTCTCCCCATAAGATCACCACAAGCTCTTTGCAGCCTCCACCCGAAGCCCAATGAGCACTTAAAATGTTCTAGCAGCCCTTTGTGCCTCAGAGTGTTCAACAGGTAGAAAGTTCTAGAAGGATACACATACCAGGAAAGATGTAATGGAGGAATGATGTTCCAGAGAGGCTTCAGGGCTGGGCTTTAGCCTGTGCTTTCCCCTAGCAGGTGGGACACAGCCATTAGTTGCTAGGCTGCATCTAAAGTAGTACATGACAGAAAGGCTGGACCAGGGCTCAGCCAGCGCATACCATCAAAATGTTCTCTAAACTAGTGGTCTTAAGTTTATCTCTCCAGCCCAAGGAGGGGAGGCCAGGCCAGGGCTAGGAGCCTGCATTTGAACTCAGCCCTGAGTGCCGGTAGGGTGGCCCTGAACTAAGCATTGGTTTTCTTACACAACATCAATTCTGTAGATGTCGTTTGTACTCAGGGCCCCTAAGGGCAGAAGCTAGGTTCTATTTTGCTGGTTTTATGGGCTTTCCTGCAGACAGCAATGGAGCCACTGACCTCCTGAAGTTATGCTACCTATGATGGTCTGGGACAGGGTCTAAGGTGGGTTGGAAGGAAGTCTACCCCCTACGGAGAAAAGAGGTTTTTGGTTACCAGGTCAAATGACAGGTTCTTCCTTAGCCCAACTGAACAGTAGAGGTACCTACTCCTGGCCATGGGTACCCCAGGAACACAGGACCCCTGCACACTGTCACCCCATCTCCCAGGAGTGTAGGTAGGTCTGGGGCCAGAGGCAGAAGCCATGTTCCAGGGCCCACATATACCTAGCCTTCCTTCCATCCTAGGTAGCTGCTCAGCGTCAACCTGACTCTGAGCACTGAGGCCAGTATAAGCCAAAAGGAGCTTCATAGAGCAGAGTATCTGGTCTAAGGAAGGGTCTGGGTACCTCCTCTAGACCCCTAATACTGAAGCAAGGCTTCACGTGGAACATTTGTAAACCCCTGCCAGCTGTACCACCTCTGCTCCTGGTGCCTTCTGGTCTGGCCATGCTGACACCTCCTCCATGGCCCTCAGTGGTCCCTTCCAGTTCATGGCAGGAAGCTAGCTTCTCTCCTGTATCCAGATACTCCCCAGAGTGTCCCCTGAGGCCTGGAGATACCATGGCCCACAGATCAGGTCACAAGATGCCATCAGCCCAGACTCACTGCATCCCTGTGGATGCTCAATTCCAGCTTCCCTCCTCTGAGCCCTTGTGAAGAAGATCCTACCTGAAACACAGGCTTCTCTTTGCCTTCCAGAGATAAGCCCACACCCTGAACCTGGAACTAGCTTGAGTTGTCTTCTGCAGCTGGCGTGGAGTAAAGACCTGTGTTGCAAGCCGCACCTAACCCCGAGAGTCAAGGGTTTTATTAGCAAGGACTGCAGTAGCCTGGCTAAGGACATACATATGGAGAAACAGAGCCACCATAGAGACCCCTTCCGGGCTCCTACTCCACAGGGCAGACATCATTCCTCTCAAAGGGCTGTGTCTCCATTCAGTGTCCAGGGATGGAGCTAACCTCTGTAAGTGGCAACCGTGCTCACAAGTGCAGCCAGTAGGTCTGGCCCTTTAAGGGACACTGGGCCCTGCCTTTGTTGATGAGCCAGTCTGCAAACTCTGTGAGCTCTGTCAAAATATTTTTAGCATTTGTTCTGTTTAAAAACCCTGAGGTATTAGAGTGTGCTAATCTTTAGAAAGGTTAATTTATTCATAGGGGTTTTGACAGAGATGTATGGCACAGTACAGCGTGGCCCCTGCCCAGGGGAGCGCACACGCGCATAGAAAAGCAAGTGCCATAGACAGGCAGCCCAGAGTCCATCAGGGGCCTAGCCCACCCCTCCCACTGCCCCGGGTCTGTCTTGCTCATCCTGGCCTAGACAAACCTTCTCTCTCTTCTCAATGACCCCTTTCCCGGTGGGAGTATGTCCTTCCTTCCACCAAAGGCAGAGCCTGGGTGAGTCCCCCCTCCCAGGTGCTTAATCAGTTCTCCCCTTCAAACTTGCTCTGAAGGTGGGGCCATATAAAGCCACCAACCTACCGTGGTTACAGAGGATCCCCCTTGAAGCCCCTTCTCCCAAATGTCCCCACCATCTCCTAAGACCTGTGAGCAGCTGCAAAGGAGCCACAGGGACCTGGAGAGAGCCTGAGCCAGGCACTCCCTCCGCAAGAAGAGCCGCAGCAACAGAATGGCTACACCGGCTGAGGTTCCAGTTTGGGGCAGCAGAGTAAGATAAAGCATCCCAAGAGTGCTTCAGACCCACTTGAGAGCTCTTTTTAAACCACCCACCATCTCATCTCCCAAGGACCATGGGCTTCTGGGCCTTTGTCCCGAGTCTGGAGTGAGCATGCCCCAGAGATCTGGAGCTGCCGTATCTGTTGGCCCGACTTCTCTCTTCCTCCTCTCAACACACTCTGGCTGCTGCAACTTCAAATCAAGGCCAGGCTACTCCCTCTTGTGGGAACTCCTGCTGGTCCCAAATAGTTCTGCCTCAGTTTCAAATGTGACCTTCTCCATGAAGCTCTTCCTGATTGCCGGTGGACCACTTCTGCCCAGGCCAGGGCCCACGCATACCACATTTGCTATGATATTTTTCCCCTCAACTGCTTTCTAAGAGATGTTTGTCCATTCTGTTTTTTTGCTCTTGGTCACAGCCACTTCTCAGACAGAAGGTGAGCTCGAAGCTTGAGGTTCTCAGCAGCTGCCTTTCAGGGTCCAGAGAAACTCGCATAAGCAGCCCTCAGAGATAGATGTAGGATTTTGATCTATAAACTGGTGTCTGTCTACACAGCCTATGATGGCTTTTTAATGGACAACTGGTGCCCAAGCCATGACTGACCAAGGTCAGAAAACAATGTTCCTGACCTGGAAGTTGTTTCTTCTTTATTTTCTGTTGATAATAACAGAAAAAAAAAAAGCCCCTCGAGGAGGGGTCTTCAGACTCTGTGGCTTTCTGATCCAGCTACCAGAACAGAGGCCCAGCCTCTGCTAGGCTCTGGGTCTTCCTCAGCCCAGCCCCCACCCCTGGGAACATCATTCTAGAGTGGCCTGGGATGGACGGGTACCCAGTTCCATCCGATGCTGCTGTCAGCAGGTTGCTCTGAGTGGCCGTTTCCTTCCTGTAGCATCAGACTGCCCAGTGACCCACAGCGTGGTCTTTTGAAGCCCCAGCATCCCTTTGGGGCCTGTCTGTCCTTCCTCCTCATCCTCACCCAGGAGAGGCAAGGTCCTCTATACAGGTCACCGCCACCAACTCTGTTCACTTTTAGACCCAGCCAATGCACAAGCCCCACACCTCCAGTGCAGAAGGCTGAAGGCCCCTGTGCCATCACTAAAGCAGTTTGTGCAGTCCGACACCAGCTGGCCCCCACCCCCACCCCCACGTGCAAAGTTCCCTGCCCTTGTCCTTGGAATGTGGGGCAGTGGGCTGCAAGGGATGGGAGACAGATGCATGGTCCTAAGCCGTGTAAACAAGGCGGGGGAGGGCAGGATTAGGTTACACCGGTGGAGTATCCTAAAATAAATATAAGGACGGTTGGTATACTTCAGGTGAATTAGCCTGATTCAAGCTGTCAGCTTTAGGAAAAGTCTAAATAAACAGGGCTCCGGCTCTTCCCGGCATAGGAAGGGGTGAGGACACCATGGGGCGCCAGACTTCAGAGCTAATCCGTGGGCCTCCATGGTCTTGAGCTTCAGCCTTGGATGAGAGGGCCTGCGCGCTGCACTGGAGGCCCCAAGGTCAGAGACTGGGCCCTAGGTGATGCTGGTAACCCCATGAACAGCAGCAGATGTCCCTGCTGCAGGGCGGGGTTGACAGGCCTCCTAAGCCCCTCAGTGTGCCAGGTTACCACGGTGGAACAGGGTAAGAAAGCTCTATGCCAGTGTCCCACGGTGTGGGCACATGTTCCCTCGCTACCCGCATCCCTTTCCATCTCTGGGCGTAAGATGGGGCTAAGTTTCATCTTCCAGACCAGAGCATCTGTGACAGAAGGTGCAAGTCTCTCCAAGCACATATTTGTGAATGTTTGTGGCTGTCAGAGTCAGGATGGTCCTGCATGGCACCAGGTAGCCTGTCTGTCACCAGGACTGGGGTGGGTGGGGTGGCCAGACACCCTGCTTGATTGCCTATTTATGCCATTTTCAGCTCTCAGCTGCCAACATTAGCCTCTGTGTTAGCTAATTTTCCTGGAATGCTTAACCCCAACAAGAACTGTGGGGAGAGCCCTGTGCCTCTCCGGAGAAAGGCCTCAAGGCTGCTAGCATCATCATCACCATTACCTTCATCATCACCACCACCAGCAGCCGCAGCACTATCAGCAGCCTGACCTGTGCACCTCCACTTCTGTACTTATTTCTTCCTATCACTGTCCCCATCCATCCCTCATCCCACTCATCTTCAGATAACAGCTGTGCCTCCTTATCCCTACTCTACAGACAGTGCAGGGTAGACATACCTGGGCTGAAGGCAGGGGCTGCGGCTTCCTCTCTCACTACGCTGATCTGCAAGAAATTCCACTGATACCTTCTATGTACTCAGCTTCCCAGGGCCCAGAGAGGAGCCCAAGTTATCTGACCAATACCAGGATCCTTCCCAGATATAAGCCACAGCACTCCGCTGGGCTGACAGTGTGGGTCCAGGGTGTGCTCAGAGCGTGATCATCTAGTGAGTGGCTTTCTGCCTAGGCACAAGCACCTTCGAAGGTCTAACTCAAGAAAGGACAGGACTGCCGAGCAGTAGTGGCGCACACCTTTAATCCTAGCACTTGGGAGGCAGAGGCAGGAGGATTTCTGAGTTCGAGGCCAGCATGGTCGACAGAGTGAGTTCCAGAAGGACAGCCAGGGCTACATAGAGAAACCCTGTCTTGAAAGACAAACAAAAAGAAAAGAAAGGAAAGGAAAGGAAAGGAAAAAAGAAAGGACAGGACTGTGGAAGTGTGGGAGGCCACGATGACCACATGCCTTCCCCGTAGTTCAGCCCTTGGGAAACCTTCCCACTGTACCCAGGGGAGGTTCCAGGACTTCCTTACTCTGCCTCCAGCAGTGCCCCTGACTGATGCTCAGGACAGTGGATGAGGGGGAAACACAGACTCTCACTCTGGATCCCAGGGTGTTTGTGCATGGCCAGACGCCATCCTTTCCACACAGGTGGGAGACGGACCAGTAAATGTTATCGAAGTCTAATGAGAGCTATAATAAGACCTGTCAGTCTGAGGGCAGGAACAGAGTTTGTCCCACCAGAGAGGTCTATGAGAATTGAGAGTGCTAGCCTTCTCGTCTGTGCTCTACTGCAGAAGGATTGCCCTGAGAGGCCCGAGGCACTCAAGCTTCCTCCACTGTGCCCTGGAGAACGCCACTGACTCTACCAGTGTTTGAAAGTTAAATTTAAACTTTCTCCACAGAGGGCTCAGGTCACCCCATATGCACCTTCACCACTGACCACTTCTCTGAAGGTCTCCTTAGCCGTCCCTGGATAGGGAAAGCACCTGCGGGCAGGGCTGGGAGCAGGAGGATTGGTGTCAGTGAAGCGAGGAGAAGAAGCCACTTAGTCTCCGGGAAGTAAGATTGTTGATAGACATTTCCCTTCGTGAGGTTCTGAAGAGCACCCCACCTTTGAAAGAATTCAAAGCCAGATGGCAAAGGAAAAAAGCCGGATGCATTGTCCACCTGAGTGGAGCCCGAGGACGCTTGCCTGCTTCCTTGCTTGGCATCCCCATGCTTGGCAGCACAGGCTAGCCCAAGATGCCTGGAGTTAGGCACATACTCTCTGGACATTCTGGAAGAGGATGCTTACTCTCCTGCAACAGCCACGATCTTGGAGCTAGGTGATCACTCGAGTGTCATCCTGAGTCTGGTGACCCTGGGGAGGAGCACTGACCTTCTCCTAACTTCTATGCCCTTAAACAAATGGCATTTTCTGTAGCGTCCATTCATGGTCACTGGCCTCTTGCTGTGACGGATGTTACTCCCCCACCCCTAAGACTAGTGAGCCTTCAGCCCTCAGCTGGGTTCCAGCTGCCCCATGCACCCCTACACAAAGAAAGATAGCTTTGGATCATCACCAGGTGGCTCTTGGAGGTGTGGAGGGCTCCAGACTCATAATCCCAGTGGAACAGAGGAGGGCCACAACCCCCACCCCCCAAAGCTCGGATTATGTCCTTCACTGTTCTTCCTCCTTAGTTTGGAGTCACTCTGTGCTTTCAAAGATTCATTTCTCATGAACCTTGGGTCACAGAGGTGAGAGGAGGGCAGGATCCCGGGAAGTGCACCTGTTTATCTAGATTTAGTGTATTGAGCCGTCTGTCTGTCCTAACTGTTCAGCAGCTGGACTCAAACCCCCCTCACCTCCTCCTCCTCCATTAAATGTGTCCTCCATAAAAGTCACAGACTTCACCAGACCTTCAGGAGAAACTAGATATGGTAGAAAACTCCTGTAACCCAAGCAAGCTCTCGGGAGTTTGAGGAGACAGAGTCAAGAGTTCCAAGCTAGCCTGGGCTGTAGAGAAGACCTTGAGAGCTAAAGGCTTCAGAGAGTAGTAGACAAGAACATGCTGGCCCTGGGACTGAAGGTGGCCCCAAGATGCAAGAAGCTGCTTAGAGAGTTGGCTGAACGCTGGCCCTCTTACGTCACTTTTGTGGGAGATGCCGACTAGGGGTTCCGAATCTTCTAACAGGTTTCTCATCTGTGGGATGGGTCACCTCACAGCTCATCTAGGAAATATAGAGACTCCACCTGAGGGAGCTAAGGTCCTTCAGACAGTTCATGGCTTGTCTCTAAGACCCACCAAGCCTCTGGTCCTATCTGAAGGAAGGGCTCCTGGCAGCCTCGTCTTCCTGTCTCCTGGGAGACTTTCAGAGTGGCCTGGTCCAGAGCAGGAGTCTGTTCCCAGCCAAAGCAACACACCAGGTGTGGGGATTCGGGGACCTCTCTGGGCAATTAGTTATTATCAACAGGCTTTGAGCAACTGGCCAGATGGGAAGCCAGGTCCTCATTGCGGCTATCACTAACAAATTGATCATTACCACGTTGATTTTTAAGAGTTTGAACTCAAAGCCCGGTGAACCATAGGTTCAGTCCCCAAATGAACAGAACCTTTAAAATTCAGATCAATCTCATCTGGGTTTACACTAAATGTAGCAAATGGAGTATGTCTCTGACCCGCTGGCCCCACAGGGTGCCCAGCCCTTCCAGGTGCCCATGTGCACCACAAGCTCTGAGGCCACCAGGTGTGAATCTTAGCACCCACCAGAGTGCCATGTCCTAATTAGGGCAATTGTGTCTCTCACTCCAGCCTAACACGGACAACGTCACATCCGTGCCCTTTGGACATCCATCTGAGCTCACAGATGGCTTAACACCTATTCTCTGGAGAGCTGTTAAATACAGCTTTATTGAGAGTGAATAGATGTGGGTGATCATTGCCCCAGAAAACATCTGTCTAGCAGACTGGGCAATCACAAACCTCAAACCCTGTTCACAGATGTGTGTGTGAGAGAGAGAGAGAGAGAGAGAGAGAGAGAGAGAGAGAGAGACCTTCTTGGATTCCCAACAAAAGGTACCTTAGATGTGGGAAGACATCCTGCCCACTGGGTAGCTATGCTGCCCTCTAGTGGACAAGATAAGCAGAGCTTTCACAGTAGCTGTTCAAGGTTTGGGAGAAGGAGCTGCAAATAGGTCACCAATGGTAGCTTGGTGGCCTTATGCTGTCCTTCCTGGTAGCCACAGAACAGGTTTTCATGTATGAGCTGGTTTGGGCATGAAGGCTTCACCCAGGTTTGCAAGGAAACCACTGAAGCTCTGGCTCTGGCATGTGTTAGGTTGGGCCCTCTCTAGCTCTAGCATACAGCCAGGAGGGGGGGACTGACAGTCAGGTGTCACATAGAGGCTCCAAGGCCCTTGAACCCAGCAAAGTGGTTGCAAGTTAAGGCCACTCCCTAGGACAACAGAGATCAGTGTTGTGGGGCCAATAGCACTTGCCATTAGAGATGGGACAAAGCTTCTCTCTGTCTCTAAAACTATGATGATTTGGTTACAATGACAAAAAAAAAAAAAAGAAAAAAACAAACAAAACAAAACAAAAAACCCCACATGCTGTCCCTTCAATAGACCTTGTGTTTTCCTGAACCCTAACCTGAGCATCCCAGAGAGGTGGCAGGAAGGTATTGGCCTCTCCAACTTGCATATGAAGAAATGGAAGTAAGTTATATCTCATATCCAGGACCCAATACTAAGGCCTCATTCAGGATGGGGCCCCAGCCCGGCCCTGCACACACAGGCTTCCTGGTCCCAAGGATACCAGCTCTGAAAGCCAAGATCTGTCCCCCCCAACCCTGTCCACAAAAAGCTTCCAACTTGCACTTAAGTTGGGAGTTTTCCTTAGCCAACCCCTTCTTGACACTTCAAGGGTGAGCCCTGTAGCTGGTTATAAATAGGTGAGACCTGTCAGACCCAGGGTGTCTGCTGCGTGACCCCAGGCAGGTAACTCAGCCTCCGGAATCCCTCACTGCCTCACAATGACCCAGGGCTAATGGCACTCTCCCAAGGAGGCAGATCCCATGACCACCATCTGTTTAAGATGAAAGACCCAGGTATCTCCTGGTGGATGCTTGGGATAGGTCCTCATCTCTGAGGGATAGGACAGCTGCACACTGCCCCTTCAACCAGATAATGCCGTCTCTCTCTTTTCTTTCCTTCCTTTCTCCTGCCCCAGCCTAGGCAATTAGGAGTCCCATCCAGCCTATTTCCCTTAACTTGCCCAGCAGTCTATACTCCAACTCTTTCCTTCTTTGTGGACACTACAAGATGTTCCAGGCTCCCTTCCCCACCCCTAGGATGGCTGTTCTTCCTTACTGGGCAATGAACATCTAGGATGCTGCTGTTCTGATGCTGCTGGGTGACCTTGTCGGCTCTTGGTATACTGAACTAGTAAAAGGGAGTAGACATCTGCCCCTGTGTGACTAAGTACATGTACCAGTCTGTGTGCACAAGTCACTATGCATGCATGCCTATATAGATGTGTGTGTGTGTGTGTGTGTGTGTGTGTGTGTGTGTGTGTGTAAACTATAGTCATGTATTGCCATGCCTATAAACAGGTATGTCCATCTGTGCATGTGTGTGTGTGTGTGACTGTGTGCAGACTGTAGTCATGTATTGCCATACCTATAAACAGGTATGTCCATCTGTGCATTGTGTGTGTATGTGTGTGTGTGTGCACCAACTCATTTATATGCATATATCTATACTTCCATAGAAAGCATATGGGGAAGACTCTGACAAAGCTAGAGACCTGGACAAGAACATAGACCCCAGTGTCAATGGGGAGGCAGAGAGGGGAGCGTCTAGGACCAGGGAGCCAGTGGGTACTTTGCCTCATGGGTATTTGACATACTGCATGCCTTCCTATGACTTCCACAATGCTGACCCTCATTGTAACAAAGATTCCTTGAAGATATAAAGACAGTCAGTCATTGGAAGGGCCAACTGGCTGCCCTGAAAAGCCACCTACTTGGATCCAACTAACATGTTTCTGTGAGTCACCTATGTTGAGGGATGTTGGTGAGAAACCCCAGAGGGGTGGGGATACTGGAGTTAAACCAGCTATTCTTTTTCTTTATGCTCTCTGAAGTTGTTCCAGTATAAAACAGTGTTTTAAAAGTTACCCTGGATCTGGGGAGCTGGCTTAGTAGTGAGAATGGTTACTGTGCCATCATGAGGAGCCAAGTTCACAATGGTAAAATCACGTAAAAGCCAGAAGTGGCGGGGTGCACATATAATCCCAGCAGTAGAAGGTAGAGACGGATACTAGTGGGTTAGTCAGCCTAGCTGGATCAGTGAGTCTACATTCAGTAAGAGGCCCTGTCTCCAGGAGATACTGCAGAGGTGTGAAGACACCCAGTGTCGGCAGAGGTGTGAAGACACCCAGTGTTCTCTTCAGGCCTTCAAGGGTATTCACAGTGGTATGTGCACATATGTGAACACATACAGCACACACATAAAAAGTTACCCTGGCGTGGCAGCAGGAGCCAGACCATCCTTTGGCCAGTTCCAGCTCTTCTCTGGTGCCCTGGTTCATAGCTAGAACTTAAGGACCAAGGACCAGCTGGCAGCTCAACCATTACTCCACACCCTCAAGTCAGAGTCCCTGTGCTACACTGGGCTGTCCAACTCAGAGACATGTGTCAGTTTGGGACCATGGACCCCCCAGAATGCAAGGAGTCCAGAGGACAGTGAGGCTTCTGGATGCATGGCTTCTATACAGGCCTGCATGGTGCCATCGGGCCACTGGTGCAGGGACAGAGGGGGCTGCCTCTCCTTAGTGTGACTGGACTGGCTCCATAGCCATCACCAGGACAGTCTCCCCTGGGCCCCACCCACACCAAGGTGGAGACCACAGCAGCCACAGAAGCCCTGCATGGAGCTCCACCCTCAGTCACAGGCAGGGAGGCACCCACGTGCTGTGAGATGAAAGATTGGTCCGTTGCAAACGAGTACTGCTAATGACTATTTAGCACGTCCATAACTTTACCAACAGAGCCCCAGCCTGAGAATCCCCAACGAGGCCTGGTCCTTGATTAATGCTAATGGGTTTTCTCACCAGCTGTGAAAATGCATTTTCCATAATTTAGCTGTCATTACAATGGGAAGGATTTATAAAACACACGCACACACAACGTGCTCTGAGGCCCTGGAGAGGAGCTGTCCAGGAAAGGCCTAGAAGCAGCTGGCCTCCCTGTGAAATGCAGTCTGCTGGCCACACCTAGCCACCTGGCTTGGACCCCCAAGCCAGGACAGGATGTTGCTGAGAGCACCCTGCAGCAGAGCACAGCCATCCCCTGGACTCTGTACCTCATCAGGTGGAAGGCAGGACTGAGGCTGCGGACCATGAATTGGGACCAGGTTTCTTTTCTGCCTCTTTAAGAAATAAGGACAACAGAGGTCATACCCTGGCCAATCCCTGTTCCTTCCTCTCTGGAGCTAGAACTCAAGACCCAAGAACCAGGTTCCTTCAGAGCCACTGGCACCATATACCTCTCGGCTCCTGGATCCTCTTCTCTCTGGAGCTCCTCAGGTATCATAGTCTTCACCTTTCCATAACATCAGGAAGAAAATACAGATGATTTTGAGATAGAGGAGACCACCTGGCAGATAGGTGGGCCTCAGAGGAAAAGGGGAGACAATATGGGACTAGGGAGAGAGGAGTGGCACCCTCCTGTCCCCAGCCCAAATATTCAAGATGGAGCTTCAAGAGGCACCGGTCACCAGCCATGCAGGGGGACTCAGAGCATAGGACGGAAAACACTCGAGACATGTTTATTGAGAAAGCTGTTTTCAAAGGTATAGAGGCCAGAAGTTAAGAAAGAAGGAAGACTGGGGAAGAAGAGGGTTAAAGGTGAACTCATGAATGGAAAGGAGGACAGTTGGGTGAGGGGAGGGCCGTGGGGGGGTAGGTGGATGGAAACATGGAAGGAGGAATACAGGTTAGCTCTGAAACCATAGAGAAACCCCAAGCCCAGAGGCACAGTCTGTTTGAGGGTCCCACTGAAGCCTCTCAGGAGCCTTGGTGGTGGCTGATCGAGTGCAGTCAGGATAAACCTTCACACCTCCACTTGGGAAACCTAGTGGCCCCAGGCAGAGGAAAGAACCCTCAAATGACCAGGCTGGTGTCTAGCCCACTGACCACAGCCCTTCTCACCTCCCCCTACCTGAGGGACTCAGGCAGGGCAGGCCGTGCCCCACTCCCCCCTGATTTCAAACACAAATGAGTATCTGGAAGTAAGTTAAGAATGGGGGTGAGCGGGAAAGGCCTAGAAGCAGACCAGCATCGAATCAATTAATGGGCGTTCTTCCGAGCCCGGTGCACGCTTTGCCTTCAATTAGCGGATCTCGCCGGCCCCTGCTGCAGGCCCGGAGCCTCCGCCGCGGAAACTTTCTCCTTCTTGTTTTAATCTTTCACCGAGCCCGGCCTTTCGCCTCCAGCCCATCTAATTGAAACTAATCTTCGCGGGCAAGGCCTGTCTCTCCTCCTAATCCTCCTCCGAGGAAGTTCACATGGTCCCAATTACAACCACACCGGCCCCCTTTATTCCCGCCCTCGTCTCCCTCTGCCAGCCTCATTTTTTGAAAGTCTGCGTTATTAACTCCATGCTTTCGAGTTCCTGCCCGTCACGGGCCGCAAGATGCTATCGCTGGCTGCCGATGGATAAGGTTACCACGAAAGCATTTTGTGGGTTACGTTTCACACAAAGGCGATAGAGGGCATGATAGCGCAGAACCGGTGAGCTCCGAGGGGGAGGGGGCCGGCACTGCCAGCCCAGGGCCTCAGATCCCCTGCTTGCAACCTGCAGGCTGGGGAGCCCAGAAAGGGCTCTGGAAGCGTCCTTGAGGAGCAAAGAAGAAAGAGGGGGCATTGAGTAACCCCAGAGAGCACATTACCCCACCACCAAGCCATATGGTCCCAACAGGCCCCCCGCTGGAGGGCTGCAAAGTGGGAGATGGGGGTCCCTTGAGCTGGCTCCACATTACAAGGCAAACGGAAATCCTACATTTCCAGGCTGTCGAGAATGTCAAGTTTCCGTGCTCCAGGCTGGAATCCCACCAGCACCGTGTGGGCACGCTGGTTATCGTGGCTGATCAAACCTCAGATTGGCAGCTTGGGATGTCTCTGATTAGTTGTTTTTTTTTTTTTTTAAGAAACTGAAATAATCATTAGTTAATGAAGACATCTGGGCCCAAATTCCAGAACTACGGGAGAGAAAGCAAGAAAATGGACCACCACAGGATGACCCCCATGGGTGAGGAGGGAGGGTCTGAGCTGACCAGTCCCCAGACCACAGGCCAACTGATGAGGCAGTGAAGTACTTCCATGAAGACCTGAGTTTAATCCTCAACCCCCATGTAAAAAGCTTGACATAGTGGCACTATGGAGGGCAGGGGTGAGTAGAAGGAAGATCCCTGGGGCTTGCTGGTCAATTAGTATAGCCAAATCAGAGGGCTCCAAAGAGATTCTATCTCGAAAGTAAGGAGGAAAGTAATAAAGGATGACACAGATACTGACCTGTAACCTACACACACACACACACACACACACACACACACATACACACATTCACACACACCAGTGCATGTACACTCACACACGCATACATACCAGTGTATGTGCACAGCACCAGTGCATGTACACACACACTCACATACACACATTCACACACACCAGTGCATGTACACTCACATACCAGTGTATGTGCACAGCACCAGTGCATGTACAGACAACACACAACACACACACAAAATCTATTAACATTAAAGAATTAAAAACATCTATAAAAAGGCATTGTTATCAAAGTCCTGTGAGGCCCCTCTGGGGATCTTGAGCAAGAGCTCACCCTGCTGGATGACCTCCTCATTGATTGACCGTGAGACTATCATGACTCCATCACCCACCTCCACCCTCAGCAGAGCCTTCAGAAGCCAGTCAAAACTTCTTCACTGCAGCTACAGGCACAAAGGCCAAATGGGAAAGTCCCACCAAGACCCACCCCCCTTCCCCATCAACTTAGGAAGCCCACTCCTCCGTCAATCAGAACAGGATGTAGAGTTCTGGATTCTAGATACTGACTTCCCAGATAAGTTGTGAAACTGAAGGTAAGGTCAGACAGACAGACACACACACACACACACACACACACACACACATACATACACACCAGTGCATGTACACACACACACACATGTGAGCCTAAGGAAGCCCTGAACAGCACAAAGATATATGTCGTAAGCACCTCCTGGGTCCCAAGCCCATTGAACTATATATAGTATTTCCTTCCTGGGAGCCTTAGGCTGATCATATAGCTAGTCCCAAATCTGGCTTTCCCATGTGTATATGGGGCCTTGGCTCCCTCCCCTGGCCAGGTAGGGAAGAGATAAAGGAATGGCCAGCAGCACATTTCTGGTCATGGCCTGAGTTAGCAGTATGTAGCAACCCCACAAGAAGTCCCTCCCATCTGTTAGACACTTCTCTAGCCTCCAGGCTCTGCCACACTCCACTCCTGACCCATCTAGCAGAACCAAGCCCCTGGTGGGACTGATTCTGCTCAGAAGTTGGGAGCCACAGTGATTCTGAGATACAATGTGTGTGTCACAGCAGGCAGGATTACTGTTTAATAATAGAAACTTACCAGCACATAGTTACACAAGTGCATCAAAAAACAATTACTCTGTGAAAAAGGATCCCAACTTCAGCGGACACACTTAGACTCCTGTAAAACTCCAAAAGAATGTAAACTCAGCTACAATAATGGGAATATGATCTTGGGGTGCCTGGGGTGGAGGGGAAGGAAGAAAAAACTTTCGGGGGATTTGGCCAAGTATGTAACTTGAAGGACAGAAAACTCAGAGAGCTGGACAGTTAACTGGATATATTGTATAATCGTGGTTTTAAAAATACACATAAAAATTACTATATCTAGGACTGGCAAGATAGCTTAGCAATTAGGAACACTGGCTGTGCTCTTTCAGAGCACTGGATTTGGTTCCCAGCTCCCACAACATGACTCACAACAGTCTGTAACTCCAATTCCAGATGATCTGACACTCTCAGCTTCTGTGGGTCTGCACGCATGTGATGCACAAACATACATATGGGCAAAACACCCATACACATAAAATAAACATAGAATTTTAAAGTTACTACACTGGCCATTCTTAAGTAAACAGCTCAGTGGCATTAAGTCCATCCACAGATGCCAAGCATGACCATGAACATCTGTAATCTCAACTCTTGGGAAACTGAGGCAGGAGGATTATCCAGAGTCTAAGGCCAAGCAGGGCCACAGAGTGTGTGCTGGGTCAGTCAGAACTTTATAACATGGCCCCATCTCAAACAAAACAAAAGTACATTCATGTTATAGGACTACCCTTCAATCTCCAGAGACTTACATCTTCCCAAGCTGGAACTCTGTCCCTGTTAAACATGAAGTCCTCAGCCTCTGCTGCCTGTCTTTTGTCTCTGTAAATCCTTAGTGTTCTTCCTTAAAGCTCTTCCATGTTGAAGCTTGTGATGTGAGTCCCTTGCTGAGGAATATGCCATAGTGTCATAGTGCTGAGTGAGTGACTTCATGCAGGTTGCCTCTCTACTTACCTACTCAAGGACACTTAGATTGCTTCTTCCTTTTGGTGTTAGAAGCTATGCTACTGAGAACATGCCTGTAAAGACACCTTTCAGGCTTTTTTTGGTGTGTGCATACCCAAAGAATAGGATTTCTAGCACACATGCATGGTAGTTCTGTTCACTATTTTTGAGAGAACACCATGCTGTCTTCTGTCCTGGCTTCTTTGTTACCCATCTTCCTCAGCAATGTGAAGGAGATCCAGTTGGTTTTTTTTTTAACAGTCTATCTATACTTAATACTTACTGCTTGGAGTATGGTTTTGCATTTTGCCTTTCTGGCTATTAATTAGCCACCCTAATAGAATGCATTTCAGTGGATTAATTTTAATACTAAAGGATGTTTCAATAAAATAACTTTAAAAAAAAAGATGAAATAAAGCCCTGTACACTATTCCTAAACCCAGGGAGGGGTTCTAGCCCTATTAGGTGCTTTCACATCTACATAGGCAGTGCAAAGTTCTAGACACATGGTACAGACAATGTCCTCACAGAAGCTAAGACCCTCATCTATCTCCTCCCATGTCTCCATCCCTTCTGTGGCACCAGATATGGGAAACCTTTGTCTGGATTCTTCTTGCCCAGTGTCCAAATCAAGCCTTGGAGACAGGTCTTTGTAGTGGCTATTCAGGGTGAAGGTAGCAAGATGCTCTTCCCACTGCAGACCACTGCCCATCCTCTGAGCATTCACAGCTCTGCTGGGACTGACAAGTTCAAGGGCTGAAAGAGCCTTGCAGCCGGAGAGATGCTACCACCAGCTTCGACACGCCAGGGCACTATGAGCTGGATGTGCTGTTCACAGGTACCCCAGGCCTGTCTTTGCATGCTGATTCCCAGTGCAAGACTAAGACTCACTTCAGGCCACTCAAGGCACAGCGGGCTTTACCCTCCCTCCTGGGACTCAGCACTGCTGCCCTGAGATGAGAACTATGTGCTCTGCTGGCCAGATCCCAGAAACCCACAGAACTGAAGAGATGGAAACCAGTCCCTGTATCTCCCAACATGAGCTTTTTCAGCAAGCCTAAGAGACAGCAGCAGAGTATACGTTAAGGGGGGCAGGTGGAGAGCCCTAAGGAGATAGTCTCCAGCTAACACCCAAAGAACAAGAGTCAGCTAAGCCCTCCATAGAGCCAGCACAGGGTAATCTCCTTCCCTATCCTGAGCTCCAGAACATGTCTTCAGAGCAGCAAACAAGGACAAAGGGGCAGATACGGGGTGGCCAGCTGTCCCAAATTGTCCAGGGTTGAGGGGTCCCCAGGACTATCAGTTGTAAGTAGCCCACACCAAACCAAAAGATCCACATTCTCTTGGAGGGGAGCAATCAAGGAGGACAAGATGACTTCTGTGTATCTGTGACTTCTGTGACTTCTGTGAGGGGCACAAGATGACTTCTGTGAGTCTCCACAAGACTGAGCTCAAATTCCTCTCAGACTAAGCTCCAGCAGGATCTTTCTCTATTGATACAGATTCTACAGCTCACTAGGGACTGGAATGGGGAGAAAAGATTAAAGTCAGAGGTTATCTCTGTGACTCTTTCCTTCCATTAGGGAAGGTTGTGGGAACCTCAGGGACCATGCTAATCTCCTAGAAGAAGCAAAGAACATGATAGTGGATCGCTCAAGCTGGACAGCTCAGCCCAGTGGACATCAGGAAGAACGTGGCAGTGAAGCCAAGATGCAAGCCTGGGAAGAAGGAGGAACCTATGTCCCCATTCCAAGACCATCTCAGTGTTAGCCAGCCTTCTACCACTGTGACATGGTATCCAAGGAAAACTGTTTTAAGTGAGAAAGAGATCTTACCTAGAGTTAGAGAGGTTTCAGTCCACAGCCCCACCCCTGACCTCAGCTGCTTCTCCCTATTGCAGAATACCATAGTGGAACCAGGATGTTCACCACATGAGAGCCAAGGACAGAGATAAGGAGGGAATAGTGATGGAGATAGAGACAGAGAGACAGAGAGAGACAGAGAGAGACAGAGACATAGAAGGACAGACAGACAGAGAGGGACAGAGACAGAAAGAGACAGACAGAAAGACACACACATGTCGGGGAGAGAGAGAGAGAAAGAGAGAGGAGATAGGAGAGCAGAGAGACAAACAGAAAGACACAGATGCAGAGAGAGAGAGAAAGAGAGAGAGAGAGAGAGAGAGAGAGAGTCTCAATGTGCCACCATCTGGAGACCAGCAATCCTCTGAGCCTATGGGAGCATTTTATACTCATGTGACAACATCGTACATATGCCTCTGTGGTGTCCCCTCCCTGTTTATAATAGCATGATGGTCACAAAAGTCAGTCGAGGCTGCATGTTCCCAGAGAGCCCATTTTGTAACAGATTCAACTGAATCCTGGTTGTTTGAACTCAGGACCCTCACGCTTACATGCCAAGTGTTTTACCCACTGAGTCATTTCCCCAGCCTGGTTTTCTTTTCAGAAACCATGAGTAACTAGAGATACCCAACTAAAAAGGGGTCACATCAAACCGGGAAACTTCTGCCCAACAAAGGAAATTATCCACCAAGTAAAGAAACTGTCTGACAAACAAGAGAAGACATTTGCAAATAGCACAACATCTGCAAAGGGACAGATGTCCAACATATACAAGAAACTCAATTCAACAGCCAGAAAACAAATGACCTAATTTAAAAATGGGCGAAGGACCTAAACAGACATTTCTCAAAAGAAAACATGTGAATGGCTGACAGTTGTGTGAAAAAGCATTCAACGTCACCAATCACCAAGGAAATGTAAATTAATAACCACAGTGAGGCAGGCCACTGTGGGTGGGACAGCCTATGTGTTGTGAGTGGCATTGGTGGTGTCCCTCTCCCTTTATACTTCTGCACACCTAACTACCTCCTTCAGTTCCTTTTGCAATCCTGAGTTCTTGTCACCTCCCCCTATAGAATGACTGTCACCACGAACTCACCACTCTTTAACTTACTGGAAAAGCATTAGTCATTCCCAGCACACACAGACCCAAGAGCACGGGAATGTGGGAGAGTCATGTGCCATGCACACTCCCTGCCTAAGCAGCACACTGAGGGGCACACCCTGTGACCACAGGGTCTCCACTGCCATTTCTGGACACATTTTATCTGTGTGTTAAAATTAGCTGGGGGGCTGGGGGGGGGCTTTGCCTGCCTTGCTCTTCCTGTGAGTGTAGTAGTTGGGGTGAGAATGCCCAGTGGACTCAGATTTGAATGTTTAGTCACTAGGGAAAGACACCATTCTAAAGGATTAGAAGGATTAGGAAGGGAGGCCTTGTTGGAGGAACTGTGTCACCATGGGTGGGCTTTGAGGTTTCAAAAGCCTCTTCCAGGACCAGGCTCACTCGCTCTCAGCCCGCAGATCAGGGTATAACAGTTAAGTCCTGCTTTACCGCGATGACAATGGTCTCTGAAACTGTAAGCGAGCCCTACTTAGATGCTTTATAAGAGCGGCCTTGGTCATGGTGTCTCTTCACAGCAACAGAACAGTGACTAAAGCAGTGGACACGGTTACTCTGTTCCCTCCAGGCCACCCTCTGACTCCCTCTTCTGTGCTCACAGTCCCCTGGCCCCAAGGGGACACTATCCTCAGAACAAAGCTGCCCTCTCCTGTGCAGAGTTCCCAACAGCAACAAAACGGAGGATTCTGAGTCACAGATCAGAGCCGCTGACTCCCACCTACCCCTCAGGACATGGGCAGGCACCAGTGAGGGGAACTCGGTCTGTCTTCACGGTCTGTCTGTCCCATGACTACAGCAACGCAATGTGCTCTGCACCATCATTAAAGGAGTTGTGATTCTTTCTTAGCCTCTGCAAGGCTTTGAAAGGCACCTTGCTGCTGACTCGGCATGTGGTGGGGACTGCTCAGGGGCTCTGTGCTTACGTCTGACCAAGTTCCCTAACAGATAATACCCTGGAGATGGGGGAGGGGGCAGGGTGAGGCACCTCCAGACCACAGTGAGGCCCTTCTGGGGAATATGATGATGTTTTACATAATGGGGTTTCTGTGGGAAATCATAATTAATCTTAAATTTCACATTAGTGGAAACATAGCAACCTTTTTCATACAGAGAGAGAGAGAGAGCGCTAGCACTCAGCTGCCCACCTCACCAGTGGCTGAGACCAGTGACCCAGAGATGCCCTTCAAGAAACAGAAGCCCAGAGCCCAGAAGGAAGAATTACAGCCAGGGAGAGAGCAGGGCTTGTAGTCAGAGTTTCCAGGGCCCAGTCTGGGAATCAATATCTCAGTAGGTATGGAAACACAGAAACAGTAGCCAGAACTCCCCTTAGCCAGGCACTCAATAATAGGCTGAGAGCCCGGGGTAAAAACTTCCATCAGCTTCAAGAGTTTTGTCAAGTGATTCTCAGGTTCCAGGAGTGTCCTGGTGACTTCTGAGTGGCCAGACCCCTCCTGGTCTCCCCCCCACAGTCCAACCCCTGTGCCCCTCCCTCCCACCAGCCAGTCAGTCAAACCACCAGGATAAGGCCTCATATACCTGGACTTCTGATCTTAAATTCATAACCCTTGATCCGGGTTATCACAATTACAAAACCCAGGTCTGACAAGGAGGAAGTCGGGCTTCTGAAAGAAAGGCTTCGGGAAGTCTGTTGCTCTGAGCCTGGCGGGTACGAAGACCACCAGAGTAAGGCCAGCCCAGGTTCAAGGTGAGGGGTAAATACTCTCTTCTCCATTATACCTCCTTCTAGGGAACTGCTAAAGGTCTACCTTAACCCCATCCCAACCCTCCCCCACCTCTGCCCTACCCCTGCCCTAACTGCCTGCTCGCCCTGCCCTACCCCTGCCCCAGCCTAACCCTAGCCTGGCCCAGCCATGCCTTAGGCCTTCCCCATCCCTGCCCCAGCTCCCACACCCTACCAGAAAAACTTTGTCTCTAGCTTCCTGGCAAACCTATCTCTCTCCAGGTAGCTCTGGAAAACCCACTCAACCCCCTGACCTCTGGGCTGGTGGGCAGCAGACTCTGATCCTTCAGTGGGCACCTGCCAGCCTAGAGACCCCTCAATAGAGTCCTCTTCCACTTCCTTTTCACCCTGTACTCACTACTGGGTTCCGTTTTGGGCTAGTGGGTCAAGGGAGCACAGAGATGCATTACTACAGAATAAGGAATTTCTTCGAGTTATTAACACCAAGGACAGACAGAGGGGCAGCGGGGCTGGGCAGGGCAGGCTCCTAGAAAAGGAGACAGCCTGGTATAGATGAGGGATGGACTCTGAAGAGACTCAGAACCCATGTAGCTGAGGAAGCAGGGCTTCTTATACCTACTGAGGAGAGGATCAGAGCAACGGCCTGGCCGGCCGGCAGCCTGGCTCTCTGGTTTCCAGGCAGGAGGCAGGAGGCTCCTGGAGAACAGGACGCAACTCCTCTTCCATGTAAACTCACTTCCCAGGTGAGCTAGCCCAGGGATCACGAAGATGAGAGTCAGGAACTGCGAACATCATATTCTTACACACGCAGGCATCCCTAACTGCACCTACTCACCCACGAAAAGCCAGTATTTGAGGAAAAGGGATAAGAGGAGGCCAAGGAGACACTGACACAGGACAACACACCTGTCTTGGACACAGGTAACCAGAGGAAGTGTCATGGCTCCTCTACACCTGACTTCTTTATCTTCAAAAGAAAATAAAACTGCTCTTCCCCCCAAAGGCAGTCAGACAGATGTGGACTGGCACTTTGCATAGGTGGGGGTGTCTCCAAGGTAGCTTCAGGGTCTGGGGTTTCTCCGGCTCTTGATTTCTCCTTGATCAGCCCACAGGCCAGAGGGGTACAGATCTGGAATCCCTTATCTCCATCCCAGTTCACCTCCATTGCCAGAGCTCTGGGATTACAGCCAAGCCTTCATTCTCACACAGCTTTTGTGAGGGTGCTCAGGGTCTAGAGATTGGTTGCCCCTTTGCTCATTCGGCAAGTCCTTTACCCATTGAGCCACCTCCCTGCTGTGGGGGCCATTGTAGAAAAGCATAAAAATACAAACCACTTAGCACCCAGTCGATAGACCGGGAGGCTGGTGCTTGTTTATGGACTGGGAGCCTCACCTGAGAATGTGAGCTACTGGTACTCAGATTTATCACCACCCTTAGTTGTCTGTGAATGACCTTCAGTGTACCAGGGGAACTGGCCCGGGGACCATAAATGCCTTTGGCCAACAGGCAAGCATATAAATAAGGAACCTGAGAATAACAAGGTCCAGCTGCTGGCTCTTTACACCAGCTCACCTTGGCAGGGTCAACCAAGTGATAACTCACCTCTTCCATACAATTCCTTGCCTCACAGCCTTGTCTGGGGAAAAGAATGAAGCATCCTAGAATCAAGACAGCATGTACTGCCACCACAGAGGCCTGTACTGCCACCACAGAGGCGTCTGGTCTCCCTTCCGTGGTACCTACCTGCTGCTCCAGCCCCCAGTACCAGCTAGGTCCTCCCTCACTGCCACAGCAATGCCCAGCAAGAGCTGCAGCTTCCTCGATAGCTCTGCTCTGTCTCCTCCACCGCCTGTATCTCCTGACCACAGGGCAGACAGCATCCTCAGACCACACCTAAGGGCAAGCCCTCAGCAACCCAGAGGGCAGCTCCAGGGACCACAAGCTCCTGCTCCTGCATGTGGGGAGGACTCAAAAGGAGGGACCCTGAGGAATCAGACATCAAGAAAGCTTAGTGGTCAAGTGTCCCCTGAGCCAAGGCCAGGTGAGATAGACACAGGACTTGAGTGAAGAGTCGGTTCCTGGATGTCTCCATTGTACCAGTGTTCTGGGTAAGAGCCATTGGCTGCTCTCCCCTTTTAGCAGCACCCCAGCTTAGTAAGGCATAGCCTAGCAACCCCAAGTGGTCGATCAGTCCAGGAGGGCTGGGGCTCAGCAGACAGAACAGGAGGTTCACCCTCCTTCTGTAGGGCCCTTGGCGGGGACATCACTGGCCCCTGCTCACGCCCAACTGCGGGGCAAGGTCCACACCTGGTGCCCATGAGGCCCAACATCCCTGCCCACTATTCGAAAGAGCCTAGCTTTAGAATGTGCACCAGCAGACAGACAGACAGACAGACAGACGATGCCCTCAGCGCTTCCTCTCCCCACCCCACCCCCGTAAACCCTCTCCCAGCACTGCTGCCCCCAGTACCGACCCAGCAGGGGCCGCGTCTTCATCGCACTCAGCCCCCGCCTTGTGGGTTCTATCAGGGAGAGTATGTTTTATTAATATTGGATATTAAAGTTTAATACTGTGATTACAGCGAAAAATGGAACTTCACCTTCGAGAAGTATTAGAGGATTCCAAAGAGAGCCCGTGAGTGAGAGGGACATTTGTCACGGCTCTGCAGATGGTCTCTCCCATCCATCATGCCCTGGGCGAACACCCATAGCTGGCCAGTGAGGCTGAATGTCCTAATTGCCCCCAGGGCAGGGAAGGGGGGGATGGAGCCACCTGGGAGAATGTGCAAATGAGTCAGGGGCACCAAGACCCAAAGAGGGTCCTCGTAGTCAGTACCCCTGGATGGGACAGAGATAAAGCCAGTCCCTTGGTTTTATGACAAGAAAGTGGGTGTCATGGCACCATGGGGAAATGAGGGTCTTTCTTACAATCTAGGAGCAGTGATCAGAGTGCAAGGGTGTATCCTCTAGAAGCCAGAGAGTAAAGATGACTGGCTGGTTGCTGATAGAGGGTTCAAAATAAGCAGAGTCACTGCTGCCCTGGACAGTATGACTGGGCAAATATTCAAAGTCCACTCTGAGGCCAGCCACAGCTCACCCAACCCTTGTAGACACAGGCCCTCTTCTTCCTGGCTTCTCACACCTGCAGTAGGGAGGCCAGACACCCCTGCCAACTATTCAAAACAGCCTACAAAGAGCCTCTATCTTCTCCCTGATGTCCTGCCCCCTCCTCCCCACCCCATGATTAGCACTCAGTGCTAGTCAGCCATTTGTCATTTTGAGTCAGTGAATTGGGTGGACATTGCTGAGAGGGTGTGGCTATCCATTGATTAGATCTACCTGACAGAACCTCAAACCAGGCCTGGTGGCTGGTGAGAAAACTCTGTCTCTCAGTCCTGGAGGAACACTGTCCAGATCACAGCTGCGTAAGCTGGAGATCACAGCCCTGTCTCATAATGGTATGGGGTCACAAGAAAAACGGACAACAGTAACACCAAATGTGACCAACAATTAATTCAAAATCAAATGTGTCATGTACCCAAGGTGTTTCTGGTGGTGCTTCCCCCAAGGCTTCACTGAGGCCTTGTGTGTGTGTCATCACGGGAGGGATCTCCAAGGATGACACACACACTCCGAAATGTCTCAGCTCGGCATAGGAAGTATTTAATGTTAGGACCCCACATACAACCCTTTCTGCCATTGCAGAAACATGTCAGTAAGCTGTGAGTGAGGGTACACAGCTTTGATCTCAGAACTTGGGAGTGGAGGCAGGAGGATCAGGCATTCAAGGGCAGCCTCAGCTATACAGGAAGTTGGCTAGCATTCAGCTTGTCTCAGAAGATGGACGAGAGGGTTAAATGCAGAAGAAGAAAAAAAGATTTCAATACCTTCCTACTCTCATTCTTCAGCACATAAGTATGAAATGACTATATCTTTAGATTAGGTTGTGTTCGAGTGCTTGATTTTAAATGTTCCTTTTTTAGTTGATAATGAGTTCTGTGGGAAAAAATTCATTCAATGGGTTTTGTCTTAGGATAAGGACAGACTCTCTACCGACTTCTGAAAGGAGTCTAGACACCCTTCTGCCTCTTCTTGTGCTGCGTATTTATGCAGAGTGTGGTTTTCAACACCGGGGATTGAGAAAAACAAGAGTCTGTCAACTCTAAAAGACGCTGAAGGCCGTGTGTGCCCTGCAGTAGCAAATACCCGGCCAAGGTTCATGTAGATGTAACCCAGGAGCAGGAGAGATGCTCTGTGAATAAGAGCACTTGCCACACAGCATGCAGCGTTGAGTTCAGATCCCAGCACCCGCATAAAAAGATGGGTGTGCCCATGTGCCTATAACCCTTTAGCTGGGAGTGGGGTGGGGCTGCAGGCACGAAGATTGATGGGGCTCCCTGGCCAGCCAGACTTCCTCCAAGTCACTCCATGCTCAGGGAGAGACCCTGTCTCTGGGGAATAACAGAGACAGACAAGAGATATACTCTTCAGGCCTCTCTACTTGGTGTGTGTGGGCATATACACATGTATACACATGCACACACACACACACACACACACACACACACACGCACACGCACATGCACATACACATGCACACACAGAGAGAAATAAACAACACATCTGTTTCATTGGTATATATCTCATTAGTATGCAAATGTGCTCCCATCTTTGCTAAAATTATATTTATCCCAAAGAATTGTTTAAAAACAGTATATTTCTTTGAGTCTCTGTAAATGTTTGACTTGTACACCTATATTCCCAGGGTCACATAAAAATTTCTTAGGCAAGAAGGGGTTGGTCACAAATGGAAGATTTTAAAGAGACCCTGGTCCAGATCAAGATGCTAGAAGGCTCGACATTGGAGAGAGGTCTGTGTCCTCCAGAGGGTGGTCTTAGTCAGGGTTTCTATTCCTGCACAAACATCATGACCAAGAAGCAAATTGGGGAGGAAATGGTTTATTCAGCTTACACTTCCACATTGCTGTTCATCACTAAAGGAAGTCAAGACTGGAACTCAAGCAGGTCAGGAAGCAGGAGCTAATGCAGAGACCATACTGGCTTGCTTCCCCTGGCTTGCTCAGATTGCTTACTTACAGAACCCAGGTCTACCAGCCCAGGGATTGCACCACCCACAATGCCCCCCCCCTTCTTGATCACCAACTGAGAAAATGTCCCACAGCTGGATCTCATGGAAGCACTTCCCCAACTGAAGCTCCTTTCTCTGTGACAACTCCAGCCTGTGTCAAGTTGACACACAAAACTAGCTAGCACAGAGGGGTGGCAGAGCTTGTCCTCACAGATCAAGAGCAGGGAGCAAGGACAGCATGGGTCAGCCCTTTTGTAAGGGCTCATTTGGATCCTGCCGTTGGGGAGAAGGGCTCTGTCTCTCAGTTTCTTCTTAAAGGCCACTCTTAACACCATCCTGTTGGTCATGTGTTTCAATGCTTGGACTTTGGAGGGGACACATTCTAACCATGGCAAAAGACAAAACAAAAACAAAAACAAAAATAAAAATAAAAATAAAATAAAATAAAATAAAAATCAGTCAGCCAATGGCCTATGCCTGCCGTTGGTACCCATGGCACATCTCACACAGAGTGGGTATCACTAACTGATTGCTACTGAACCTAGATCCTGGCAGAACTCTCCCCAAAAATCCAGAAATGCCACTCTGTCAGTGAAGTGTCTGGCTGGGGCTGAGTTAGCTGTGGGAAGAGAGAGGGGCCCAGGAGTCCCTGGGGTTTAGGCCCATATATAGGTAGCCTGGGTGAAGAGCCGACCCAGATGCAGACTCCAGTGTTCATGCTCAGGGTCTGCTGGAAGATATCTGTCACCTGTCGTGGGTTGAACATGCTTGGCCCAGGGAGTGGCACTATTTGGAAGTGTGGCCTTGTTGGAGTAGGTATGGCCTTATTAGAATGGGTGTGGCCTTATTGGAGTGGGTGTGGCCTTGTTAGAGTGGGTGTGGCCTTGTTGGAGTGAGTTGTGGCCTTGTTCGAATAGCTGTGTCACTGTGGGCATGGTCTTTAAGACCCTCATCCTAGCTGCCTGGAACTCAGTCTTCCACTAGTTGCCTTCAGAAGATGTAGAACTCTCGGCTCCTCCTGCACCATGTCTGTCTGGATGCTGCCATGTTCCCGCGTTGATGATAATGGACTGAGCCTCTGAACCTATAAGCCAGCCCCAATTAAATGTTGTCCTCATAGGAGTTGTCTTGGTCATGGTATCTGTTCACAGCAGTAAAACCCTAACTAAGACAATGCCCCAACCCAGGTTCAGACCACCTCAGAGACAGGACCTCTGGTGGTTGCAGGCTAGAGGAGGGGATGAAGGGAGGACTGTGAGTCCCCGAAGACTTCACACACTGGAGACATTATCTCGGTCACCTAGCCCTTCCTGTGGGGTAATCGGTGTAGAAAGCAGCAGAAGCTGTGAACAGAAAGAGACCATAGCACCTGTAGCCACCATGGAATCAGTTAGGACCTCACCCAGAGATGACCCTAAGGCATAGACAGGTGGTCAGGTGCAGACTCTGCAAGAGAGCAGAGCTGGGGTGGCCCTGAGAGACTGAGGAGGGCCAGGGAACTCAGGCATTATCACACTGGCTGTTAGGGACAGAGCAGCCCTCCACCTCTAAAGCCTCCACAACCTGATAGGTTAGAGAAGGACAGAGCAGGCTCACAGTAGGAACAGTGCCTTGTCGGGTGCCTCTGTGATTAGGCTCTCTGTCTTTACAGGCACATACTCCTCCTAAATGGAGGAACATGCTAGGATGGTGGGTAACCTTGGCTACCCTGTAACCTGGACCCACTAATTGCTGGCAATAAGTACAAGAGAGGTGCTGACCCAGGAAGGCTACCTGGAAGAGGGGAGGCATGGCAACTGGGTAGGTGACAAAAGTGTCAGAGGCTATGGGTCACAGCTAGGACATCCACACAGACACAGGGGTGGCAGAGGGCTGTGGGGGCACAGCCAGGACATCCACACAGACACAGGGGTGAGAACTCTCAGTGGACAGTCGGTCACCAGGTGTCCCGCTGACCCAAGCCCAACGCCACAGTCTCATACATCAGGCCTGCAGTCATGTCCACCATTCCCAGGAGTGAAAACCACTTGGAAGAGGTGGGTCCAACTGCCAAAGACGCAAGACAGAGGCCCAAGCAATGGAACAATCTCTGCTGGCTGGGGCAGGGGGCTGTGAGCACCCCAGGAACTGAGCCGGAACCCCTCAGACCAGGGAGGACTCGGGACCTCCCTGCTGCAGCCACTGACCCCCAGATAGATCCCCAGGGCCTGTGTCTCCCTTTTCCTCACCTGAGCCTGGGGACAGAGGAAAGAATAACTCACCTAAACAGAGTTCTTTCCCTGTGTTGTGTTTTTTATTTAATTTTCCAACGAACACACTCTTTTATCATCCAAAACCGTGAAAGTAAATTAAGAAGAAATGGGTTTCTTTCAATTAGGCTCAGTGCTGCTTTGAGTAACTGCCTATAATTCTATTTAATGAAAAAATAAAATCATTATTCCACAGCTCCCCCTGCCCTGTCACAAGCCCACAGACGGGCTCCATTAGCGAGCACCGTAGATTTATTTAATTAGAAAAATATTTTGTTTTCTCTGATTTCTTTAGGAAAGGGGGGGGGCAAAAAAACTAAGAAAAAAAAAAACCTCCAGGCACAAAATTAATCAAATCTGTTACCTGGTAGTTAATGGCTGCTATGCACAGGCATCTCTCAATCCGACTTGGATTCCCACCCGAATTTGGGTTGCACTCCAACCATGGGCTGACCTACCTACACCTCCCTGACTGTTTGGCAAACTCTGATGCCAAGGTCCTTGCTGCCAGAGTGGGAGACCCCAGGCGGGGACCCAGGGAGAGCAGCCAGAGTCTCCTGTTGCCACCAAATATTGGTCCTTTTGTGCTCCACATGCAGAACCCGAGCTGTGGTCAAGCCTGTGCTAGCTGTGGTCAAGCCTGTGTTAGCTGTGATCAAGCCTGTGCCAGCTGTGGTCAAGCCTGTTCTAGCTGTGGTCAGGCCTGTGCCAGCTGTGTGGTCAAGCCTGTGCTAGCTGTGGTCAGGTCTGTGCTAGTTGTGATCAGGCCAATACTAGCTATGTGGAGCCTTTGTAACA
The DNA here is from genome assembly GCA_902729485.2 of Mus minutoides. Classification (NCBI taxonomy): domain Eukaryota; kingdom Metazoa; phylum Chordata; class Mammalia; order Rodentia; family Muridae; genus Mus; species Mus minutoides. The sequence continues at coordinate 1,435,033 of LR749639.1, read as the reverse complement.
GCAGTAGCCCCCAATCCTAGAGACCCTCTCCCAAGCTGGCAATTTCAGTGACCCCAGGATCCTGAGCCAAAAAGCCCAGAGGTGTGTGGGAAGGATGAGCAGCTGTGCTGAAGGCCTCGTGCCTTCCCGAGGACACCAATATGAGGGGAAGAGACCAGAATCAGACATATGACTGATGCCTTTGTGCCCATGTGACCTTGATGTGCCTAACTGCCCTGAAGGAACATATCGACCCTGGGCCGCTGATGGGGACCCTGAGGACAGTAACTAGGGTGCACCTGTGGGCTTCGCCTCCCTGAGATCTTTCGGGGACTCCGAGCGCTGGCATTGGGCTCTCGTGGAGGCCACCACACAGCACCCACAGGACAGCCCGTCCTCAGCTGAGATGCCTTGTCACACACAGGCATGACCCTGTCTGGGTTCCTCATTACACTGAAGGATAGGGAGAGCATGGCATAGCCATAGCCAGGCCTGGATGACTGGAGGACGCCTGGGCCAGGCTGTAGGCAGCAGTTCCATAGGGAGAGTTTCACCTAGGACAGCCGAGGTGCTCAGAAAATGGCATCCCTAACTCTAGAGCTTCCTTGTTCTTTCCTTCACCCTTTCTCCTTCCTTCCTTCCTTCCTTCCTTCCTTCCTTCCTTCCTTCCTTCCTTCCCTCTCTCCTCTTATCTCCTGCCTACCTCCCATCCTCCCTTTCCCCCTTCCTCCTTCCTTCCTCTCCCCACTCCTTGCTTCCTCCATCCTTCCTTCCCCAGCTCTGCAGGAACTTCCAGGAGCACAGCCTATGGTTCAGAACCAACTCCCCGGAGAGGACCCCTGAGGGAGGACTCCCCAGAGAGTACCCCTGAGAGAGGACTCCCCAGAGAGGACCCCTGAGGGAGGACTCCCCAGAGAGGACCCCTGAGGGAAGACTCTCCAGAGAGGACTCCAGAGAGAGGACCCCTGAGGGAGGACTCCCCAGAAAGGACTCCTGAGAGTCACTTCGAGTTTCCTAGCAGAGAAGGAACATCTGTGAGCCAGTTCCCTGCAGATGGAGCTGCTGCGTATGATACAGCTGCCCACTGAAATTTGAATCAGGTCAGCAAGGATTCATTTGCTAGCACACGTATATCCCACATGCTTCTCGGGGAGCGATCGGATAGATGGCCTGTTGTCTGTCTGAGGTCTCCTGGGACCCAGCACACTTGTCTCTTCTGGTGGCTGAGGTGCAGAGTACTGAGAACCCCCAGACACCCCTTCCTCCCCAAGCCAGGACTTCCCTGGGAACAGAGCCACACCCCTCCAGTCAGTCTCAGTTGCTAGAAGCCACCTTTTTAAAAAGGAAAGAAAACTTAACATGCAATATAATTTGATCATATTCTTTCTGCTCTCCCACCTCCTTCTAGACCTCCCCACCTCCCTTTCCACTCAATCTCTCTCTGTCTGTCTCCCCATCTCTCTGTTTCTGTATCTCTGTCTCTCTCAAAAACTAAATAAAACAAAAATCAAAACAAACAAATAACAACAACTCTCATACACACACACACACACACACACACACACATACACACACACAAAGAAAAAACTGGAGTGCCTGCCCTGGAGTGTTTAATATGGCCAGTGACTGAGTTTCCTTTCCCAATGGCAACTGCAGCTAGGTTCTTGGTTAGGGGTGGGACTTAGTGCTATTCCTTGTCAGGTCTTGTGCAAGCTGCCTCAGTCTCTCTGAAGATGGTTTCCTTGGTGTCAAACATCACCTCTGGCTCTTACAATCTGAGGAGATCCTGAGTCTAGAGGACCATCTTATGCCACCGAGTGCCGCCTCTCGTGCAAGCAACCCCCAGCTCAAGTTTGGTTACATCTTGCTGAGTTGCTGGCTAACAGGGTCCTATGGACCCTCCAAAGCATCACTGACTATTGCCAAGGCTATTGGTTACCCTCCACAACTTGTAGGCAAGGCTCTACTGCTGAAGCTACAACTCACTTATGCCATGGAGAATGGGAGCTGGCTCCTAAACAGATGTGTCACCCTACTTACTAAGATTAGAGGTGCTTTAAGATATTCTGTGGATATGCTGTATGCTTTCTTACCAGAGTAGGAAATTAGCCGCCAACATCACCCAATTACACACTCTGAGACCCACAGCAGCAACCCGCCTCTATGTTGTTCTGGAGCAAGGGTAGCACAAATATTAAACCCTTTCTGATCAGATTTTAGGCCACTCCGTGAAATGGAACCCATACCTGGCACTGTCACAGTGACAAGAAGTCACCTTCAACAACCGTTTTCCTTCAGCCCTACCACAGGAACTAAGTCAGGGTAGTTACAATTTTCTATCCCAGTCAGGATCCCCAGGCCTGCAGTCCAGCCACCCCTGACACATTGGATGGGTCTCCTGATGGTTCTGTCATGTTGGATGGGGCTCATGATAGCTCCAGGTGAGACTAGACCCAGAGGCAGCCATCTGGACAACACATCAGGCTCAGCCCTATTGACAATGATGATATGTCATTGGGGGGCTGGCACTCCAGGGACACTCCAGTCTTCACATTGGGACATCATGAGGCAGCTCAGAACCAGGCACCTTCCCACCAGTGCCGAGCATTGCCCAGTGCTGGGGGTGGGTACCAGAAACTTCTCTAGTCCAGATCCAGCCTCTCCTCATTATCCCACACTTCAACCAGGCTCCTGTCTAGATGGGGTCCCTTCAACCAGGCTCCTGTCTAGACGGGGTCCCTTCAACCAGGCTCCTGTCTAGACGGGGTCCCTTCAACCAGGCTCCTGTCTAGACGGGGTCCCTTCAACCAGGCTCCTGTCTAGACGGGGTCCCTTCAACCAGGCTCCTGTCTAGACGGGGTCCAAACTGGCCCATCTCACCCACCCTCTTTTTCTCTAGTTTTCTGGCAGGAACTCAAGAGATACAGCTAAGCCTCAATCTTTGCCCATTTCCCACAGTTCCTCAAGGAAAGGGAATCTGGCTGGCTCTTCTAGCCCAGGTGGGTGTCAACACAGCCAGTCTGCACTGCCTATGTGCAAGGCACTACTGTGTCTACATTGCTCTCTCTTTTCTCAGAGGACACCAATCAGTAGGGCTGCCCAATGACCTTATTTTTCCTCAGTGAACTCTTTCAAGACCCAATTTCTGAATGTAGTCAAGAGGACCTGTCCTGTGTCAAGGGTTTTGGGATCACTGGGATCAGAAGTTGATTCCACAGGATGGGAACAGGGGTAGGGCAGGCTTACAACACAGGCAGGGTAAAGAAGCAAGTGCAGGCTTCTGTGGTGCCCACCAGGCTTTAGGGAATCCCACAGTGCAAGAATAGGTGACATAGGGCAGGAGGGAGCTCTCGCCCAGTCTGTTCCCAGAGTGTAAGTATGTTCGCTCTGGACACAGCCTGGTCCAGTGAGCATCTACACTGGCCTTTGAGCCCCTGCTGTAAGCCACAAACAACTCAAGAAGGTGGCAGCTATGATGGTAGCAGTCCCAGGCTACGTCAGCTCCTTTCCACAGAATAGTCAGCTTTTATAAAACTTTATAGTTCATAAGCTGCTTGTCAACCCACACAAGACTATGTCTTTACAAGGACCACAAGAAGCCAATAGAGGAAAACTTGCCCCAGAACATGGGAAGCCCAAAGGGTCCTGAGCAAAAATCCCATGGCTCTTAGCCCTTTAAGGCAGGAAACTCTGGAAGGGACCTTTCCACAGACCACCTAGGCAAATGCCCCACACCCAGCTGGCCTCTCACAGGTTATAGAGAAACCCTGTTTGCATCCAGGTCTCTCCCACAGAAAGTATATTGATCCTAAACCGCCCACCCTCAGCACCTTGGAATATGACTACATTCAGAAATTGGGTCTTGAAAGAGTTCACTGAGGAAAAATAAGGTCATTGGGCAGCCCTCCTGATTGGTGTCCTCTGAGAAAAGAGAGGGCAATGTATACACAGTGTGGAAGGCTGTGTGAGAACACAGGGTGAAGACGCCACCACAAGGCAGGACAGGCCTTGAGAGGAACCAGCAGGCCAACACCTTGATCTTGGACCTCATCCCAGACTGTGAGGGCACAGCCCTATCTGCTCCTATATCCCCAAACCAACATATCGGGCACTTATGTCCTATGTCTGCTGGAGCCTACAGAGAACAGAGGATGCTCTGAGCAGAGCCTACCCTGTATGAGCAGATGCCTGACTCTGGCCTCACCACCATTTCTTCTGTATGAACCTGAGCCACTGCCAGACATGGCTTCCTCGAGACTCAGCAGCCTCTTCCATCAGTGGGGAATCTTATGACTTTGTATCTTACAGCTGACTGGAGCTCCAGGCTCCTCTCCGGCACTCAGCCTTTCCTCCAATACTCACACCTAGCCCTGAGTGGCAAGCTGGGTCTAGCCCAGCAGACCCTAAGATCCCTGATCTAAAGCAGATAACAACACAGGAGGCCCTGACCTGGCCCTGGCCCTGGGGGTCTTCAGACAAGAACTGAACCACCCAGAGCTTGTGGGAGGTAATGAGATAGCAGATGGTTCTTGCTTCCAGAACCTGAGGTAGCTTCTTCATCCCAGGCACTGCTTCTCTCCCCTGCTCCCTGAAATGCTCTTTGGCAGAATAACTCTCAGGACTCGTCGGAGCATCCAGACATAAAAGGTAGAAAAACACTGACTGTGCGTACATGCAGATAGTTGCACCAGGCAGCCCAATACTACACTGGCCCACTAAGTGGCCCCGATGCATTTGCTGTGCCTCGTCTTGCTTCCTATTGTTGTGATAAATACCGTAACCAAAAGCAACTTAGGACAAAGGGATTTATTTCATCTTACAGGTTATAGTCTATCAAAGAAGGAAGCTAAGCCAAGATCCTAGAAGCCACCACGGAGCCACCAGGACCACGGAGGGACAGTGCTGACTAGCTTACTCTCTGGCTTCTGCTCAGCTAGCTTTCTTATACAGGCTAGGACTACCTGTCAAGGGATAGAACGCCCACAGTGGGCCTTCCTGCATTAATTAGCAATCAAGACAAAGATGCCCTACAGACATGCCTATAAGCCAATCTGAAGTAGGCAATTCCTCAGTTGAAGTTTTCTCTCTGTGACACTTTGGGTTGACTCAGCAATAAAAACTAACCAGTATATCAGTATGTCTGCATTAAAAATTTCCACCAAGACAAAGAGGCAAAAAACCTAGAAGTGTGGAGGTAACTCAGTCTCCACAGCACAAACAGACTGTAAGCTCCCACAGGCCTCTGTTCTGCTCTGAAATGTCCTCATCACCCTGACCAGCTTTGCCTGTGTGTGGTCAGTGGGATAATGGTACCCACGACACCCATGTTCAGATGATCCCAGATCAGAGAGCATGTGGCCAGCTTGCTAGCTCATGGGACTCCCCAGAGGTGGAACCCAAAGGCTTCAAGACAAGAAGCAAATGTGAGGAGACGCACGAGCTGGCAATCTGTGCGTGCTGGAGACCAAGAGAGCCTCAGGTGTCACTCTGATCTGAAACTCAGCTGGCTCAGGACTTGTGAAGGGCCCATTTTTGAGCTTATATCTGAAGGCACAGTGGATGCCACGTCATTTGGGGTAGTAACCCTTTCAGTTCTTTTGAGACCATCAATTGACTATTGATGACCCAACACACCATAGGCAGCCACTCCCCAGACTGAAATGTTTATTTCATGTCTCAGACACACTTCCTACAAATGCCTGGCACCCCTGGCCAAACACAAAATTAACATTGCAGATGGAACCAAGCAAACAGCCTTGCCATGGGAAATGTCCTGGATTATCTGGATGGGGCAGAGCCACCACTAGAGCCTACCAGAGGGAGGCAGGAGGGCCACAATTGACAAGCTGGGTCTGATGGTCAGGCCTGTTGTCCAAGCACTCAGGAGGCTGAGACAGGAGGATCATGAGTTCCAGGGAAGCCTACACTACACAATGAGAACCTGTCTCTTGAAACAATAAATGTGTGGCTAGAAAGATGACTTAGTGGGTAAAAGCATTTGCTCTTGCTGAGAACCTGGGTTCAATCCCCAGCTCCCACGTGGAGGCTCTTAGCCACATTTGTAACTCCAGTTCCAAGAGACCTAACACCTTCTTCTGACCTCTCTGGGCACCAGGGACACATTCAATGCTCAGACAAACACACAGGCAAAACACTCATCATGCATGTAAAATAAAAATTAACAAATAAGCCTAGAGAGGGGGAAGGAGGAGGGAGAGGGAGAGAGAAATGAAGCAAAGAAGGCCCTGTTCAGATGGAGTAAGAATTGAAGATTGGAAGACACTGGCCTGAGTGCTGGGGTAGAAGATGTGGGTGATCTCTAAACACTGGAAGGGGCAAAAAAAATAATGATTTCTCTGCTAGAATCCTCAGAGGGGGTATGACCTGCTCACACCTCCATTTCAGGACCCCAATCTCCAGAGTGTGAGATAATAAATTGGTTCTGCTTTCAAGTAGCATTATCTGGCATTCATCTCACCTGCTTAGCTTTTCCTCCAGGGCTGACGCTTTTGTTTGTTTGTTTGTTTGCTTGCTTGCTTGCTTGCTTTTCTTATTCCAGGCACTATAAACAGAGCTGAGTAGCTGACTCTGTTCATGCCCAGAGCCTAAGGGTGTCTGTGGCATGTCCTTTTCTTGGATTCCCAACAGCAAAGCCACCAGGTCTGAACACTACCACTGGATTAGCCTTGGTGACTGTCACACAGTCCCAGCCTTGTCCCAGCAGCTGAGAGGAAGGTAGGCTGGTTATTCTGCACATATCAAGTGTGCTTGACAGTTTTGAAGGACCACTTGCTTCAACCTTGGCCTGGACACTTGGAGGAGGTTGTCTTGCTTTCTCTGGAGCCACAAGACAACCCTTGCTCTGAGCTACCCTTCATGTAATCTGCAAACAGCTCCTTAGTGCTCACCATCTCTCCCTCAGGAAGGATACTGGGGACCCCAGACTCCTCAAGGAACCATCTAGAAACCCGACCTCCAACCCCAAACATCAGTCATACTCACATTCCACACAGGCTCTTCTGCCCTGGGAATCGGGCAGGCTCCACCTTCTCATGACAGATGAACTTCAGTGCTTTTGGTCCCTTCTGAGTGCCCCAGCCAGAAGTAGGTATCCACACCAGGTCATGGGGGTCATGGTGGGCAAGACCAGCACCCTCTATCCAATCTTGTTTCCAGCATGTTCTTCTGCCTGTATAGGGACAATAAGGGTGAGTTTTCTACCGGAACACAATCACCTTGGAACTCTATTCTGATGGTGACAAAAGTCAGGAACGGCTGCAGGACGGAAGTGGCCAACTTGGTCTGCAGAGCACCCTCTGAGTAGCAGACAAGCAGTCCTAAGTGAGCTTTTGTCCTACCTACCTATCTTGCCTCCCTCTGCCCCACTGTGCGCTCTGTCCCGACACAAACCAAGCCCCATACAACCATTTGTGGGCACTGCAGAGCAGGCCTGGGCCCACCACATCCCTTCCACCCTGTCTGTGGTAATCCTGTGAGACCAAGCCCAGGATCACCTGAGTTTTGTGGTGTGGGAACCCCTCCCTGCTCTTCTGCTGACCTTGGGATGAAGAGACACCACCCCACCACCCCCCACCCACCCCCACCCCCCCTTAGAGTGCAAAGGGCTGCCCAGGATATGGAGTGTGGCTGCCCTCTGCTGGTATCTCTGAGCAATGACCACAACAGACTCCAGCCAGCAAAGCAAATCCCTCCAGGTGATTAACCACTCTCTGAGTAGGACAGGTAGACACTAGGTGCCGCCTTTCCATAGCCTCCAGGCATGTATGAGGGTTTATTTTGTCTGAAAGTAGACAGGGGCAGGCAAGAGACCACTGTCTACATGGAGACTGCTTCATACCAAGTGCTACATGGGTTAGCACTCCCTCTCCCCAATAACAATGATCACCCCAGACAGGAAGGGCCATAGGAGTAGGAAGATTGACAGTTTTGCCTTGTCTAGGTAGAAAAACTGAGAAAAGAGAGCTCAAGCCACTGTTGCTGGCCCACCCTATCTAGAGCACCCATCTAGAGTGCTGGCTGAGGCCTCGACAAAAGACAAACCCCAGGGAGAGTGGAGTAATTAAGTAGAGATTGAACACTGCCCTTTATCCCAGTGGGTCAAGAACAGGACAGGTAGGTGTGAGACCAGGGCAGGAGTACTCTGTCCCCTCCCCTGAGGCACCGTTAAACATTCACTGACAAGACCCTGTGCTGTGCTCAGGGCCTGGATCCCCCAGTTCCCAAAAACTCCCAAACTCTCTAACGTATAAGATCTCTAGAAGCCTTAGGAAACCTGAAGGCCCAGCTAGGCCCTCTGGAGCCAAAGTCCCACATGGCTAGACACTGTCTCACTATCCTCCAGACAGAGGCTGCAGCTCAGAAAGTCTCAGCCTCAGCCTTCAGTCTAGCCAGGGGCATAGCCAGCTTACAGGGAGGTACCCACCACCACCTCCCCCAATACTTCAGTACTTGGGGCCCATGAGGTCCTGCCTGGCTCCTTGATCCTTGGTCCAACTTCCTGTGAAGTGAGACAAGCAGTCCTCTCTAAGCCTGAGCAACACAGGAACTTCCTGCTGCTCCCCACCACCCTTTTTGTTTGTTTCTTAGGGGAGGGAGACATACAAGTGTCCACAGATGCCAGAAGAGGGCATCAGATGCCCTGGTGTTGTAGTTTCAGAGAGGTGTAAGGCACCTTTGAGTCTCTGAGCCTCTGTGCTTAGGGGCTGAGTCATCTCTGCCACTGTTCTTTTACTAATTTCTTTTTCTTTTTCTTTTTCTTTTCCTTGTTTTTGTTTTTCCAGGCAGGGTTTCTCTGTGTAGCCCTGGCTGTCCTGGAACTCACCCTGTAGACCAAGCCTCTGCCTCCCCAGTGCTGGGGTTAAAGGTGAACACCATCATCTGACTCTTCTACAATTTCAAAGTTGCCACCATTATTTTTTTTCAGGGGTAGGGCGGTGGGGGGGAGCTCCTTTAAATACCAGATATTTATGAATACAATGTATTCCTTCTAGATGATTTCTGTTACCTCAATAAACAAACCTTTCCAAACGCTAATGGCCTCAACAACCAAGAAAACCTTCAAGTTCCCTTAAAATGGCAACACTTTTCATAGCCCTAGGATAGTTGCCCTATGCTGCTCCACTGAAAATTTAACTATTCTTTAGCTATTATGTTGGTAAATAACTGAGCAACAGTCACGAGCTGATCTCCTGGACAGTGCAGCAGCCAGCGCCTCTTTAGCATCCTGGATATCCACAATGCCAAATACAGAGATTATATCTGAACAGCCAAACTGGAGCCAACAGCTTTGCCTCAGTGTGCCAATTCTGGGCTCCAGTCCCGTTCTCCAAGGGGACAGGGACAGTTACTCCCCAGGGTAATGGGTTGTGTGTTCACGTGACCTTTCTCATGATCTGAGGCTTTTTATAACCACAAGACTCTCAAACCATAAAAAGACCTCTGAGTCCAAGCTGGGGGAGAATATCACCCTCAGTGCGGAGGCTGGCCTTGTTTCCTGGCTTCAAACTGAGCTCAGTAAAGACAAAAGGACTCAAAGGAGCCCAGAAGGGCTTCGATATCCAGCCATCAGGGAATGCCATCCAGAAGAAAAGCTGGTATCTTCGGTTACTAAGATCTTGTGACGGCAGCAGAAGCTAGCGGAAACTTCTTCTGACACTGCACAGATAATCAGACACTCAAAAGTCTACTCTTCCTGGTTTCAGATACTGCCCTTGGTAGGAGGCTGGGACTGACCTGGAAACCCCTCCAGGAGGCCAGGGTCACAGGCCAGAGTGAACAGCTTTGAGGACAAGCTGCATCCAAGATCCCTGGCCCCAGAGCCCACCTGCCTATCACTAAGAGCCCTGTTGTATCCTACTGCATGTACTAGCCAGGTGAAAGGGAACAGACAGGAGCCAGTTCAGACCTGGTTCCTAAGGAAGTCATGACTCTCTGGAGGTAGTGCTCAGAGAACAAGGATCACCGTGCCCTGCAGAACTTCTCCTAGTGCTGAGCAAAGGTGGCCACAGGCTAAGCTCCAGTGGGTGTATCTGCTGAGCCTCCCTGGATCCGGACCTACAGCCACAACCTCCTTAAGCAGCAATTGGCTGAGGAGCCAGGGGCAGATCCCAGGCATGTCATTCACACCCTGCCACACCTGTGGCTCATCGTGAGCTATGCACCCAGACGTTCATCCATCCCGGCTATTATCCTTACCACAAGAAAGCTGCCAGGCTGAACGGGGAGTAGCGACATCACAGGGAGATCAAAGACGGGGGCCCTTAATTGGGGTTGGAGGAGCAAAAGCAATAGCAGACCCACGGGGGTCAGAAGGAAGTTCAGCTGAGCCTGGATAGACAGTTTCTGCTGCACAGACACATGTACACACCTTGAGGGGCCTACCAACCTTCCCATCTCAGGGAGGGATAAGAGAGTTTTGGCTAACCACCAACTGGGGCACAGCAAGGACCAGGCTTCAGATTGCCTGAAAGGGACAGGGACAGTGCTAAGTGGGCTTCTTAAGAAGGCCAAGTCTCAGGCTGGAAAAATGGCTCACTGGTTAAGAGCACCGACTGTTCTTCCAGAGGTCCTAAGTTCAATTCCCAGTAACCACATGGTGGCTCGCAACCATATATAATGGGTTCTGATGCTCTCTTCTGGTGTGTCTGAAGACAGCAACAGTGTACTTACATATATTAGATAGATAGATAGATAGATAGATAGATAGATAGATAGATAGATAGATCGATAGATGATAGATCTTTAAAAAGAGCAAGGTTCTGTGTTTCTTGATGAGGAACAGAAAAGCCAGGATGAGGTATCAGAAAAGGAGTTGGGTGTTGCAGGAGTCCAGTGCTGAGCCAGTTCAAAAAAGAAGGAGGTGTAGGCTGAGCCCCACCACATAGGTGATCCACTACCTTTTGTGGGTTTCATACATGTCTCTATGACAGCCTAGAGTATCAACACCAGACTCCTTGGAGAGTAACACTCAATTATGTAGACTCAGGGTCCCAGACACATTCTCACTGATCTGAGAATCCAACTTTCAGGACCTTTCTGATGAAGCTTAAGACACAAGAAGCAAATTCTAGCCTGGACTTCCAACCAACCTTGCGACATGCGACTTCCCAGGCAAGAGCTGCAGCCTCCTTAAGACACAGAGCAGCCAGCTTGGCTCTTGAAGGTCCCCTTTCTTCTTTGGCTCTGTGTCCTCACCCTTGACAAGGGGTGCTTTCCCCCACCTGTATTCCATGGGAATACAACACCAGCTGAACCTTACCCAAAGCCTGACTGCTCTCTAGTCCTGATACACTACCACAGGCAACAACAACTGCCTATGGATGGCAGCTTGTCCAAGATGGGTCTGCATGACTGTCCCTAGGTCTCAACAAAACAGGAAGGCCTGTAAAACAGATAGCAGCTCCCAGGCAAAGTATAGCTACCAGATTAAAGGTGGGCTAAGCCATGAGCTTGGGTTTCTGCTGGCTCCATTACTGAGAAGGACTTGGTGATGCACCACAGGTAAGAGAACTGAACAATGAGCTCAGTTCCCTAAGGATCACCTGCTCCCATTTGGATACACTGTAGCTGTTCTCAGACACACCAGAAGAGGGCATCAGATCCCATTACAGATGGTTGTCAGCCACCACGTGGTTGCTGGGAATTGAATTCAGGACCTCTGGAAGAGCAGTCAGTGCTCTTAACCACTGAGCCATCTCTTCAGCCCCCTCTGCTCCCATTCGGATGGTACCTACTGTGCTATGCCCAGCCTGGCCTACACTAAGACATATTAGCAGAGCTCTGCACCAGCATCACCTACCCTGACCACAGCGAGGAGCCACACCATGACCCAGGAGCCCTGCTGTAGTGTGCCCCTTGACCCTTCTGAGTTCTCTGATCCCCCCATACTCACCTCCCAGAGTCCCTATGACCTAGTCTATTCTCTCATGTCCCAACAGTCTTGCAGGCCCCTCAACCTCATATCACACCCTCTGTGCCCACCACCTCTGGCTCATTACTGCAGAGGCCCCAGAGTTCCCCATCCATTTGAGACTGCCCTCTTGCTTCTCCAGTGGGAACCTGTTCTTACAGGACCTAAACATCCTTAAGACTCATGAGCTGTGATGTGTTGACCCTGATTAGCAACCCCCCAAAAATGAGGGACAGGCAAGAACTACTACGAAGCATAGGACAGCTTGAGAGGTTCCCACTTCGTCAGACATCGCAAGCATGCAACTGCAGCAAGATATCAGTGAGGCAGCTTCTGCCCCAGGATCCTGGGGAGCCTCTTAACTTCTTAGGGGTTCTTTCTTTTGCTCTAGGACCTTGATTCCTTCCTAGGAAATCAGAAGACTGAACATCATCCCCACTGCAGCTCTGCTCCCCAACCCCCTGGGATCCTAGCCTAGTTTTCATCAGGAAACACCATATAGCTTGTAGAGAAGTACATAGAAATTGCATCCTGAATTCCCAAACCTCTGTTTTTCTGCATGTTTCCAAAGCAGGCAGCCAACAGAGAGCCAGCCACCGCCCTTCCTAGCAAGACCACTATGACCAGATTCCTGAAACTCACCTCCACCTGCATCTCGTCCAAGCCAGCCAGATGGCAGCCTGATTACTTGAGGCCATCTATACCAGGGTTGTCACCTTCTCACTGCCACCAGCACCCGAGACTCTCAGACCTCCCTCCTGAGGTCACCTTGCTTTGTTGTGAGAGACACAAACACCCAACAGGAGAAAACTTGGGAACCACTTCCTGTCCAGAAGCAGCCTCAGGAAGTGTGATGGACCAGGGGTTCGGGGTGTGAGTAGGGCAGTGGCCTATGCCAGGACCCTCTTGGTGCCTACAAAAGAACAAATAGTTGTTCCCTGACTCAAGATTCCTCATGCCAAGGGATGGTGGCTTTCCTACAGGTGTGGGCACAGCCCTTCAATAGCCACAAGAGCAAAGGAGGTGAGACAAGCTTCCCACTAATCAGGTGGCATCTATGTGAGACCCTAGGATCTGTTTGGAACTGGAGGGAGGGGCCTGTTAGGAGGGGCTTCATGGCCATGTAATCAGACAGGGGAGGGTACCTTGTCATAGACACAAAGCTCAGCCCCAGAGTGTGTCAGGCCCCTCACTCAAGTGCTGTCTGATGACTTCTGCTCTGTGGAGATGAAAGAAAAGCTTTTGCAGAGACTACAAGACTCAAAAGGCGTGAACATCATAAGAGAAGCCTTCCAGAAAATATCTGCCAACCCCTCTTGGGAGAATGCAGGATGGTGCTGGAGTATCAGTTTCACCATTCACTGGACCTACTGTGTACCACCGAGGGCATCAGAAAGAGTCAAAACAGACAAAACTGTGGGAGCAGGCAAGGGCCTGAGAAAAGACAAGTCAGGCCAGAATGATGGGGATCTAGGGTGCTAGTCAGGCTGATTTTCTAATGAGGGGGCAGCAAGCAGAAGCTCCAGCCAAGTAAAACATCTGCTGGGATCAGGGATACTTTGTAAATTTGGAAAGTGCAAGAGTTAGTGTAGCCCTTCTGAGGGCAGGAGCTGGTTCTGGTTCTACCTTACTTGCACTTCACAGAGCTGTTGTACAGGCCAAGGCTGGTACCCATAGCCTGCATAGCTGCTTCTGGTGGCAAACACAGCCTGCTAGGCTTGGGATTCCCATGGAGGGGGTGGGCAGGGAAGGAGAGAGAGAGAGAGAGAGAGAGAGAGAGAGAGAGAGAGAGAGAGAGAGAGAGATCTTAGACCTTGTGATGATAGACATTAGACAGGTCCCAGGTCCAGTGTGGCCAAGTCTCAACTGGTATTGCCTCTAACCAGCTCAATCGTTTTAGCAAACTCCTGCTAGTCAGGGTAAAGAGGGACCAGTCAGTCACCTCTGCTGTCAGGAGCAAGAGCCCTATGGACCTTGGACAACTCTAGGGACCATCCTGTTTTCCACCATCAAGAACCTAAGTCATCCTTTGTGGTACCCCTTCTCCACCAACATAGTTGGTGCAATGACCGGAGCCATGCCGCACCCAATGGCATCCATTGTGTTGTTAACTAGGCTAAGAGATAGCCCGGCTCCCCCCAGCAGCCAGGTTCTGCATATCTTCTAGGTCACCCGGCTCCACCCAGCTTACCAGAGGCCCACCTACGACCAGCCCACCTGCGCAGCCTGCAAGATGTCACGAGACTTCAGGGTTCCCGCCAAACTCCAGAACGCCTGCGCAGAAGACTGGGGGCGGGGCTTCCCTTTCTTTGTCCCCAAATGCTTTTCCACCATTAAACAGTCGTTCTAAGCAGAAGCAACCATGTAGCCTCGGAGTTCTTCTTTCTTCCCCCACTCCCTTAGTTTCATTTCAGCTTCGGGCCAATCCTCCAGGAACTCTGTCCACTGCGGGCAGTGGACCCCAACAATCCTTGTAACAGGCTAGAGCCTCCCTCCCTCCAGCTATGGCACCAGCCTCCAGTGCAGGCTCCCTTCCTTGCTGTTTTGACAGGACCAGGATCATCTCCTTACCAGCTGCCCTCTGCCCTTGTCCTCTCTGGCTGATCTGGACACTTCCGGTCCACACTGAGCCCACAGCCAACCTACTTCATGTCGTCCAGACTACCAAGGCCATGGCAGGGAGGGCACCCTATACACCCCAACATGCACACCCCAGCAGGGGGTGCAGCTCTGCCCTGCATCATTAATCTCATGCTGACTCTTGTGTCAAAGTGCATGTGATTTCTTGTAAAAATGATCCGGCTGCTAATTAGGCTGTTTATAACTTGTTTCCCTGGTCGCTGATGATAATTAACATGCAAATGAGCTTGGGGAGGGGAGGCTCTGAGCCCCCGTTCATTACCACGTTAATTACTGTTTGCATACTTAAGTATCTCAGACACAAATGGCAGCAGTTAGCAGAATGGCCAAGATGATCATTATACCCACGGCATTTTGAAAAGTCATTTCACTCTGTTATTTTTCTGTGTGATTAATGGTTCCTGGTGGCCTGGTTGATAAACTTCGTTAGTTCTAGCCAATCTAGGCTGTGTACACAGACTGCAGAGCGGCTCCCAGCTCAGCACCATCAATCTCTCCTTTTGCGCTCCCCAACCCCTGTAGATGACAAAGTTTCTGGGGAAAAAGGAAGCAAAGGAGAAAGTTGGGCAGTTCTTGGGGCTAGAGTACTTCTTGGTGTTAAGAGGACAGGTTCCAGACTGCACTCTGCCCAGCATCGTTGGGCACTGTTTGCTTACATGGTCACGTTTGAGGAGATGTGTGTCTCAGGGCTGAACTTAAGGATTCCAGGATGTCCCCTGCACATTGTCACATGAAGATCTTACTGGAACCTGTACAATCCTGTCTGTCTCCTTCCTTCCTTCCTTCCTTCCTTCCTTCCTTCCTTCCTTCCTTCCTTCCTCCTTCTCTCCCTCACTAGTCCCCTTGCTCTCTTCCATCCTAGCTGCCTGCCAGGCATCTTCTGGGGTGATGGTAACCCAACCCTGACCTCCTCAATTGAGTGGTTGGAATCTTCAACTGGAATCCCAGAGAGGAAGCCAATTATATCTGAGTGAGCACAGGGCTGATGGTGACGGTGGCAAAGAGAACCAAGGAGATTATTTCATGTAAGAGGGTCTGTCTAAGTGGGGGTGACTTGGAGGAAACCTCAATCAGTGGTGCTGGAGAAGGACCAGCTTATAGGGGACAAGGGTAGAGTTCCCTGGGCATTTGTCGTAGGACCCTACAAGAGACTGCTGTGAGTGGCCTGCATAATTCAGGTGCTAAGATGGCTGAGAAGGGGCAGGGCGGATCCCTGGGTTGAGATCTGAGTGGACTTTGTGAGCTGTGCTTCAGACGTGGCACAGATGGGCTGCAGGCACTCAGATGCTGAGACGGATACCATTGAACATGTGTTTCGCTTTGATGGTGATGAGGCAGTGAGGGCGGGAGCAGAGGAGCTGCATGGAAGGCCTGTCTGAGAGACCCTGGATGCGTGGCCAGGTATCTAATGCTCCAGCAGGACACTTCTGAGACAAGAGTTCCCTTTAAGGGCCTGGACCCACCACTTGACCTCATAACCCAGTTCTCATTGGTAAGATGGGGTCCCTGTTGAGCAAAGTAGCCATGGGGGGCCATGGCTTCCCCTCCATGAACACAACCCTGTCTGCAGCTGATCTGTCTGCCAGAGGAGCCTGGAATCCCCAGATGGACAGCCTGCACAAATGCTCAGACATAGCCACTGTATCACTTTCCCTATTCAGGAAAAGTGTTTCACCCACCTCCGGGGCACAGTCTCCTATGCCTGTAAGAGAGACAGAAGCAGCCAGAAGAAACAGGTGGGCAGGTGACTGGGAAAGGGGGGAACACTCCAATCCTACTACATTATTGATCTCAGGATGGAACAAGAGCCCCAGGGAACAAGAGGAGCTAGCTCCCTGGCAGGTGTGGATTGGGCGTGTCTGCCAGCTGCAGGGCCTGCCAAGAGCTGAGCTTCACTGATGCAGGGTCTAGCTGATGAGGAGGAAGGAAACCAGAAGAGAGGATAGGAGAGGACAGGAGAGGACAGGAGAGAAGAGGTCCTACCATTTGTGTGCAATTCCTGCTGGCTGTCAACAGAGAAGGCAAGTTGAAACTCCACCAGGTAACTGCTAGACTGCCTCAGGTAAATTTTCTGAAGCCTGAAGGGTTCTCTATTGAGAGGGGTCACATAGAACCCTGATGGGGGAAGGTATTCAAAGCCCTGGTGGCTAGCAATAGCTTACACAGCCTGGCAGAACACTCTGGATGCTTGCGGGTGCAGATGGCCCTGGTGGGTATGAGCAGGAACAAAGCTCATTTGTGCCTGGCTCTCAAGGCAGCGGGGAGTGAGAAGCACACAAGAGCCCAAGGTTGCCCTTTGAGGAATCCTGGCTGCAGACCTGTTCTTGGTGGCTCAGACACAATGAGCCCCTAAAGGTGAGCACCTATGGAGGAGAAGGGAGGGAGGCGGGTGGACGAGGTGCCCCAGGAAGCCCTTAGGGAGAACACATCAGTGGTAAAGAGACTCCCTTGGGGATGGACAGACAAACTGGCCAACTCACCTATGACCTATAAGGCCTCTCTACCCTGTATCCAGCACCACTACCAGCTCTCAGGGTCAGGAGGGCTCAGGTCCTCACCAGGAAGGGGGACCATTTTCCCAGCCCCTGGTGTTAAAGCTAGTCATCAGGGACACATCAGTATCTGAGGGGCAATTTGCAGGAAAGGGTGACCACTACCCACTGCGTGGGCAACACGAATGAATTCTGGAAAGATGCACCAGATCTTTCTAATGCAGCCCTCTTGGGGGAACCGGGGACCTGGGAAGAGAATCCATGGGAACAGCCACTCCCACTCTTCCTCTGGAGAGCTGAGAAAGAGCTCCCCACAGGCCCTGTGAATACTGTCCCAGGACAGCGACTCACAGTTGCCAGACCCACACCCCACAAGGTTGGCCTCAGAGTTTTCTCAACGCCTGCCCTGTTCCCTGCTCATCTGAGAAGACCCTGGTCCCTAGCCCAGTGCTCTTTCCAATGACCCTGCTTAAACACTGTATGCAGAAAGCTACACTGAGAGCCACAGTGACTCTGCCCCTCTTCCCCTGAGGCCAGGCTCAGCCTCAGATACAAAGCTATCACCACAGAGGAGTGGTCAGATGGTCAGGACACCTCTTGTGCAATTCTTCTCATGGGTTGTTTAAGGGATGTTACTATGGAACAGGGCTGACTCCTGCTCAGACATCCTGGATCCCCAACAGAGCGGGGTGTCTAGGGTAGTAGGTCCTATGTAGTGCACAGGGCCGAAATTCTGGTCACCGCCAGCTAGATTTGAGTCCGTCACAGCAGAAATCCTTTGGGCCAGAGAGACTAAAGCCTTGTTCCCATGTCCAGACTCTGACACTTGGACTCCCTGCTCATCTCCAGCAGCCTGGGTTTGTCTACCACAGTACCAGAGGTGTAAACACAATACAGAAGGCACAACGTGGACAGGTGAGTTCCAGCACCCAGGCATGTTGCTCTCAAATGGGAGTTACAGTCACAGCCCAATCCCAACCAGAAGATGGGCCATCTGGCCAGTGCCTGCAGCCCCTCAGGCTCCATACACCCAGGCAGGGCACAGGGGACATATCAGGGCTAATGTGATTGCCACAGTCAGTGCCCCTCTGTGCCCCAGGCCCTTCCAACAGCCCCATAGGACAGCCCACTCCATTACAGAGCTCGCCTAATTAGGGTAATTAAAATGAAAGTAATCAAAGTAACATAATAGGAAATTTCTTAATAAGGCCTCACCACTGCCGACTGCAAGTTTTGTGCCTTTGTGAATGTCAAGGAGCTGAAGAGAAGGTAGGCTGTACAGGAAAGTGGGCCTTGCTGGCTGCAACTACCTTGCTCCCTCAGACCCAGGCTCTCTATATCACAGCTCCCTCCATAGAGGGGTATGTGCAGACTGTACCCCCGGAAGCTATCCCACCCCCCAGCAGCCTTGTATCCAGTCCCCAGGGCCCCCAGAGGAGCCAGTGCTGGCCCATACCTGGACGCTTTGGTAAGGCAAGTTTGGAGGGGCTGCCCAAAGCAGACCCCTCTGCAGTCATATAAAGTTGATTACCCAGCATGGCCCATAGAGCACGGACTGATTCTCAGGCCACGGCCTCTACTTCCTCCTTCTAAAACTGAACCCTATGCCCCTCCTCAGTCTAGACATGGCCATCCCCAACAAAGGGTTGGCAGAGCCAGGGCAACCCCAGAAAACAGGCTGTGGGCACAGAACTAGATCCTAGCCTACTTGCCCATGGGGCCAAGGACTTAGGGCAAATAAGAAGACCACAGGACCCCCAACGTGGACAGGGGCCTGCAGGGAGGGAAGTGAGACCAGGCATGGTATGGGGTGAAGAATCCATCACCATGTCCAAGGTTGAGTTCTAGGACGCAGAGACAAAGACTGAATTTGTGGGGTAGGGGCTAGCACAAGGCATGGGACAGTTCACCCGGAACCCAGGCACTGTACACTCCTGAGCCTCCCTCCTCCAAGACTTAGATTCTTTCCTCCCAGGCTGCCCCATGAAGCCCTATGAAACCTTGCCTCCTACCCTTTCCCTCCCCGCAGCCTGAGCAGGTCTGGCCACTAGAGGGCATAACTGAGCAGCCAGGCAGCTTTGGGATGTTGACACTCTCCCTGGAAACTGGCCTCCCCTGTTCTGTGCCTACAGGGTTGGGCCTGTGTCTCCAAAGGCCCAGAGCCCCCGGGGCTGACCAACAGCTTCACCCACCACCCCTGACCCGGGGCCTAGTAAGGAATTTGAGTCATCAGAGCCTTTCCGTGCCCAGACCTGGCTGGTTCAGCTTGTGAGTGTGAGCAGGGTAGGCATATGTATATGTGTCTGTCACAGAGGGCTTGTTGGGGCCAAGAGTAGTTCCTGGGGTCAGAGGGCAGGGTTAGAAGACAGACTTGTTCTAGAGTCTTTCTCTGAGCTGACTATGGGTTGTTTGTGCTCCCCACCACGGATTGGTCTCGTAGTGCTCCCCACCATGGGTTGTCTGGTTGTGCTCCCCACCACGGATTGGTCTGGTAGTGCTCTCTACCCTGCTCCAGACCTGGCAGGCACTTCTTGACCCTAGCTCTCAGCCTGCATCACCCAGGCATGAGCAGGTGGGTATGGGTGTGGTGCTGGATTGGAGTTCTGAGACACTTTTTTTCCTGGAGGTAGATGGAGCCAGGTGTCCCAGAGCCTGCCCTGGCCCCTGATCTCTTAAGCATTCAGTTTCCCCCCCAACTTAAACACCAAAACCCACTTAGGCTGACCTAAGTAGGTGAGGTCCCATCCCACTGGGCTCGGGAGAAAACTTTGAAACCCAAAGTGACAGGTTCTAGCAGAGCCCACGCCCAGCTATGGAGACTGCCCGCTGAGAGAGTGCCACAAATATCTCTTCAGTGGCCAGGTCTCAGGGACCACACAGCAGGGTCCGCACAGATTCTGAGGACTCTGGGGCCAGGCTCAAGCTGAACATGACAATTCAGACACTAACTTCAATTCCCTTCCTGCAGGTACCTAGGAAGAGCGAACATGGGCCAGTGGGGACTGAGACTGTGATGTCAGCTCAGGAGCTTGCAGCCTGCCTCTGCCAGGAGGGGGACAAGCACCTGGCCCTGGAGGAGCTGCCCTTAGCCACAGCCTTCTATCTGGCTGCCTTCAGCTGCCATGCGCCTTCAGCTGTGCGGCATGTACGGGCTCTTCTGGCTGAGTTCCCAGGGGCACCTGTGGTGGCCACCCTGGAGTCCTGGTGTTGTGGGGACAGTCAGATCCCTGCTATCCACTGGGATGGCATGACGGTGGTCTCCCTGACTGGGCCACTGGCCTCTGCCTTCCTCGGTGCCATTTGCCCGGATCACCCTGCTACTGTCCTGTACCTTTTGGCTGGTCTGCTGGCCCAAGGGCGTCACGTGGAAGTGGTGCAGCGCTGTAACACTCTGTTGGATGCACACTCCAAGCAGGCCCTGGAGCTGCAGCTGACACGTGCCCTGGCCTGGGTCCTGTCTGTGGACCAGGCCAGAGAGGGCATAGCTGCTTATCTTCAGAACTTTGCCTCCAGCGCAGCCCGGACAGTGGCCTTCATTCATAGCCACCAGCAGCCCTACCTCCCCAGGTTGCTTGGCACCCTCCAGAACTACCTCTCAGGACACCCAAAGACCCATGCCAGCCAGCAAGAGATCAACTGCCGGGGACTTCTGGAGGCCCTGGACCCCAGAGGCAGCTGGGTGGGTGCCATGTCTCCAGAAGCTCTGCTTCACAGAGGCTGGTTTGAGGATTGCAGGACAGCATGCAGCCGGGACCTTCAGCCTGACTCAACAGGGAATAGACCCCAAGGTAGGAGAGTGACTCACAAGTCACATTCCCCAAGAGCCATGGCCACAGTCACTCCAGCCACAGCTAAAACCTGCCTATGGTGGGACCAGAGCTGGGTCTGGGCTAGGGTTGAGGCGGAGCTGGGGGCGGGGCTGGGGACACTACAGTGAAAAGACTGAGAACCCAATAAAGGAGCAAACAAAAGTCTTGCTTTACTAAATGCAAGGCACAAATCTGGCTGTCAGTCAGGGAAGGCTTCCCAGGATAGGTGGCTTTTCAGAGTCCACGCATAAGAAGCCATATTATACCAATGCCCTTGGGAAGAAAGCTTGAAATGTCCTTGCCACCAAATAGTCACCGTGGTTAAAGGGAAAGAGGTGGCAGCAGGCTAAGGCCTAGAAGAGTCTGGATTGTACTCTTAAAACCACAAGAGCGTTTTCAAACTGATGTGAGCATGCTTCTTCCTCTCTTGTGTATGGACTGTGATTCGGGAGCCAGAAGGGGGCTAGACCTGCTGGGACCTAGAAGGCCGGGGGGGGGGGGCACTGAGGGAGTGGGAAAGCAGAGACTGGGGGGACAGGACTGGAGCTGGAAAGGTTGGGAGGCTAAGAAACAGAGAGGAGGCTGGGAAGCTGGAAGGATGGTCCAAACTGGAGCCATCTATCAAGGGTCCTTGTAATCTCACCAGGAGACCATGGCCCTTACCTGGGAGGAAGCATTGCAGGGTGAGAGCCCTCTGAGTCATTTGTAGCAGGACTGTGGACATAGTTAACTAAGGCAGGACGGCAAGTGATTGGCTGGAGTGGTAGTCCTGTGCTACCTGCTTTCTCTTATAATAGCAAAACACCTAAGATAACCAAATTATAAAGAGAAGATTTCTTTCTGTTTGCCGGGTTTTGTGGATTTCAGTCTGTGGTCAGCTGTCCAGAGGGTCTCACAGGGCACCAAGGGGCCAGTACACAAAGTTCCTTTGTTGGGATGTGGTAAGAGGGACAAGGTATCTGTTAAGTGGCAAGATTCCTGGGGACAACGGCAAGGTAAAAGGAGGAATCAGCTGGAGAGAACTGGAAAGCTCCACGTCTTGGCTCTGAGGCATCAGGCAGGCAAAAGTGCATGACATCATACAGGACAGCTGGGCAGGCAAAAGTGCATTACATCATACAGGACAGCTGGGCAGGCAAAAGTGCATTACATCATCATATAGGACAGCTGGGCAGGCAAAAGTGCATTACATCATACAGGACAGCTGGGCAGGCAAAAGTGCATTACATCATACAGGACAGCTGGGCAGGCAAAAGTACATTACATCATACAGGACAGCTGGGTAGGCAAAAGTGCATTACATCATCATATAGGACAGCTGGGTAGGCAAAAGTGCATTACATCATACAGGACAGCTGGGCAGGCAAAAGTACATTACATCATCATACAGGACAGCTGGGCAGGCAAAAGTGCATTACATCATACAGGACAGCTGGGCAGACAAAAGTGCATTACATCATACAGGACAGCTGGGCAGGGTGGTGCATGCCTTCAGGCCCAAGGCTTGGGAGGCAGAGGCAGGCATGTCTCAGAGTTTGAGGCTATCCTGGTCTACAGAATGAGTGCCAGGACAGCCAGAGCTACATACAGAAACCCTGTGTTACTCAAAATTAATAATAATAAATATTTTTAAAAGATACAAAGTAGGGGCTAAGTATTTTTTTAATATACAAAACTAGGGGCTGGAGAGATGGCTCAGCAGTTAAGAGGTCCTGAGTTCAATTTCCAGCAACCACATGGCTGCTCACAATCATCTGTAACTGGATCTGATGCATTTCTGGTGTGTCTGAAGCTATAGTGTACTCGTATAAATTAAATAAATAAATATAAATAAATAGATAGATAGATAGATAGATAGATAGATAATATTTATTTTAAAAAGATACAAAATTAGAGAAAATGTAAAACATTTTACAAAATTAAAATTTTAAAGTTTTTCCCACACACCAATACAAAGATGAAAGGAGAATTCTCATAAAGGAGCATGTTTTTAAAACATACAATGGCTGAAAAGACAACCACATGCAAAGTATTTGTGGAATTCCCACATATCAGCAAGGCAAATGAATAAAGGAAGTGGGGAAAAATATTTTCCCCAAAGAGAAAACACAGATAGCAAGCAAAAAAAAGTGGGAAATTGTCAGCGCCATGGTAACGCAATGGAGGCAAATTAACACAATGGAAAAGTATTTCCTTTGGACATAGCTGATTGGAAAAAAAAAATTAGTGAACCCCAGAAAAAAAATGAAAATTAAAACGGTGAGATAGCACTTCAGAAGACCCAGACTGTCAAAACTGCTAAGGCTAAGAGCAGATCTGGTCCTGGGAAAGATCCACTGATCTGACAGGGAATCTGCACCACAGGCAACAGCCTCCGAATTTGGACAAAATACCAAAAGCCAGTGCCTGAAAGTGCTGGGTGGTCACTGCCAGCCTGGATGCATAAAACTGGGGCTACAAGAGGTGAGGCTGCAGCTTGGAGATTCTTCTTCTGTGCAGCCATGTGTACAACTGGAAGCCATGGCTTTACTGGCTTGAGAAGATGTCAGAGTGTTCAGGGATGAATAAAGTGGGAAGCTGGGAAGCAAAGTTCTGAAGGGTTACAGAAGGGACGAACTCCAAAATCTAAACATAAACCTGTGCCTGACTGCTGGGCTGAACACAGGCAGGAGAGACAAGATGGTCCGTGTAAAACATCAGGTGGCAGCTTCAGGAACTAAAAAGAGAATTTGCTTCTGAAGACAGAGAGAATTTGAAGTTTCAGTCTAGACAACACAATTGGTTACTAAGACAAAGTTCAGCCCTCATCTGAAGCACAGAACTAAATCCAGAGTCTTTATGAAGCATTGCTTAAATGTCTGGTGTACAATTTAAAAAGTACTAACTGGGATATATAACTCAGTGGTTAAGTGTTTGCCTAACGTGTACACAGAGCTGGGTTTGATATCCACCACCACCACCACCACCCAAAATGGAAATTAGCTGAGAAGTAAAATAATAATGAAAAAAGTCAGTGTTGTAGAGATTGGAGAAGAGTCAGCAAAATTTAAAATAAAAGAGATTCTCTGATATGCAAAACTGAAGAAAATGGCTACAGCCTTACTGGCTTGTGGGAGAATTAAGAAATGTATTGTATGGCTGTATTATTGGACGGAGATATGGGTGTGACCTCAGCAGTTGCGGGGGGTGGGGGGGGGCCTCTGCTGCTTTCGCGGCTGACCTTCTTCTGTTCACGTTTTGTTTCCATCCTTGGCTTCTGCCACCAGGACTGGGCAGGGAACACTGGTGCTGGTGGTGAGTTTCTCAACCAGTCTGTGCAAACCGGTTACTTGTTTCGCTGGCCTCGGGGATGTGGCAGTGTGCTTCCCAAACCCATCCTCAGACCCTGGGGAGTGTCCATAACTGTAACTCCCCTTTTAACAATGTGGAGGGGACAGACACCTAGTCCACCCACTCTTCGGGTAAGGACTTCAGATAACTGAGCGCCTTTCTGGACCCTCTAACTGTCTCTGTTTCCTACAGACAAGTGCTGAGTTCCAAGAAGGCAGAACAGCAAAAATGTCCAGGAGTGGTGACCCTAAAAAGTCAGAGTCAGAACCCCGGCTTTACAGAATGGGCTGGGTGGGGTTACATCCCTGAAAAGGAAACTAAAGCCCGTCACTAAAAGTCATGGTGGAAAGGAATATAAATAAACTTCCATTTGAGCTGAGAGATGATGCCTACAAGAGTCACTCTGGGGGAGCAATGCTGGGAGGCACCGGGAGCTGCTGGCTGTGGTGCTGGCACAAGTCCTGTAGCATTACTCTCTGGGTGCCCATGGGCTCGGAGTCATCCTTGTGGTTCTCTGGAGCCCTGGATTCTAGCAGACTTTGGGGAGATGCCCTGAACTGACATAGCGAGCTGTAGGAAGTCAGGCTCACACCTGTTTCTGTCCCTAGGTGAGCACCTGGCGGCCCTGCTGGTCACCCGCGCGGCCGCCACCTTCTTCCAGGATGGACCAGCCGGGGACATGCTGCGGGACCTACAGGAGGCCTTCCGTGAGAGCCCCGCCGGCGCGCGGAGGCAGTTCCAGGCCCTGCTGTCCGCGGAGGACCGCGAACGCCTGCAGGCGCAGGTGCAGGAGGCTGCGGACCTAGGCTTTGCCCGCTTCCTGGAGGCTGTGCGAAGCCGCGGCGAGCTGCGCCGGGATGCGGACCGCGAGCTCTTGGTTCCCGTGACGCGCGCGCTTCGCGTCCTGCTCCGCGTGGCACCTGCCCGACGGCGACCAGCGCTGGGCATCCGCCTGGCCGAGTGCCTGCTGCTGGCCGGAGACGTGGCGGAGGCTCGCGCGCAGTGTGAGCGCCTCCTCCGTCCCAGGCGTCCCGGGGATCGCGCGGGGGACTGCACCGGAGAGCACGCGCCGCTGCTAGCGCTGCGCGGCTTCTGCGCGCTGCACGCGGGCGATGCGCGGCGCGCGCGCGAGGACTTCCAGGCAGTGGTGGAGCGCGCGGCGCCGCACGCGGTAGGCTGTGTGCGCGCGCTGTGCGGCCGAGGGCTGCTGCGCGTGCTGGCGGGAAGCGCCTTCCTGGGCGCGCTGGACTATGTCACCGCCTGCCGGCTGCAGCCGGAGGAGGCGCTGCTGATCGCCAAAGCCTACGTGCCCTGGAACCAGCGTGGGCTGCTGCTGACTGTGCTGAGGGAGGAGGGCCGCAAGATGCTGCAGCGCTCGCCGGGCTACGCTGGGAAGTCTGCGCAGGCGCAGGAGGGGTGAGAACCTGCCCCGCGCCGGAGGTGGGGAAGGTAGCAAGGAAAAGAAAGTCTGATAGAAATTTGCGCTGGGACCCGCTAGATGGCTTCCCTATGCCAAGTTTAGGATCTGAATCCAGGGCTGGGATTTCAGGATCCTGGGTCTCAGAAAGTGGTGCCCTGTGGGCGTCCTCCCCTTAAAGTTAGGAACAAGCTGGAGGTGTTGGCTCACACCTGCAACCCCAGCACTTGGGAGATTGGTGCAGGAGGACAGCCTGAGCTCCACTGTAAATTCCAGACCTTTGTGTCTCAAAAACACAAAATGCAAACAAACCAGAAAGTCAAAATCAAAGGGGCAGGGGCGGGAGAAATGGCTGAACAGTTAAGAATGAGTGCTGATAAGAGCCTAGTTTCCAGCCTTAGGTAGCTCACCTCAGCCTATAACTCCAGCTTCAGAGGAATCCCATGCCTCTGGCCTTCAAGGCCACTTGCCCTCATGTACGTACATACTCACACATGCTCTCACACACAATTTTTAAAATCATTTTCTTGTTTTCTTTTTTTTTTAATTTTTTTATTTGCTGGCCTGTGTGTGTATCACGTGTGTGCAGTGCCAGAAGAGGGCGTCAGCTCTTGGGAATTACAATTGTGGTCACCAAGTGGATGCTGGGAATCGAACCCCAGTCTTCTGGGAAAACAGCCAGTGCTTTTAACCACTGAGGCACCTCTCTGCCCTCTCCCTACCGCTACACACACTTTTTTCTTTTTAAATGAAAAAAACAAACAAAACAAAATCCTTGAACATTAGTTCCCTGCGGTGTATAATTCTGATTGTTTCTTTTTGTGCACATACAATGTCTCAAAATAGGGAGTTTTTGCTTAAGCTGTAGCTTGTCCCACCTGGAGTAGATAATGAGTTTAAAAGTTTCTCTTTGTTGCTAAATGCATTTGTGACACCTTGTCTCCACAACACCTTGTCTTAAAGGGGGGACAGGTGTAGCTCTGGCTCAGTGGGCAGCTCCAAGGAAGGTCTTTGGTTTCAAGTGCTGCCTACCCTCCCCTCCCAGACACATGTGACACACTGCTGCCTGCTGTGTGGCCTCCAGCTGCCTAGCCCTCTCCCACCACTGTCAGTCCACACCCCACACCTCCCCATGAGCTTCCTCTGCCCTGGTGTGAATTGCTGTTATGTTTCTTTGTGATGAACCCAGCAAAGGTGTTTACAAAAAAAGAAACTGAGGTAGAGTCTGCTGGGGTCCTCTGGCAGATTTGGTGCCTACTTCTGTGTAGTGTCTGCCCCATGGGATGGTAGGAGGAGCAGGGAGAGACAGTGAAGGAGCAGGTTAGGAATCTGGACTGAGGTGATGTGATCATCCCTCTGCAGCTCATTAGGAATGGGACTACCCAGACTATGGGCATGGATGGGAACGAGGTCCACCTGAGGCCTGACCTCAATGGAGGGGATGTAGAAAAAGGCCTGTCCCACACTGAGCCACCCTCTCCATAGGGATGCCTATGGTGTTTACCAGCTGGCCATGCTGCTAGTTGGGATGGATGCAGAGGACGAGACTTCCTGCCTCTTGGCGGCTGATGCCCTGTACCTCTTGGGCCGTCTGGATGATGCTCACAAATCCCTGCTGGTGGCTCTTTCCCAGAGGCCCCAGGCAGCCCCTGTGCTGGTGCGGCTGGCCCTGCTTCAGCTGCGGAGGGGCTTCTGCTATGATGCCAACCAGGTGAGTCAGCCCAAGAGGGCTGGGGCAGGGAGGAATGAACACAGCATTGCAGGGACACTATGTATCCCGTGGCCCCAGATACATGTGGCCTCGTGGGAAAGGTAGGACCCACTTCACCACCTGTATCCAGCCCTGGCTTCTCAGACCCTCAGCTTCATTATCTGTGCCTACTTTTGTAAATTGCTGAGGGAATTAGCTGAGGTGCCTGGGACCTGGGAGGGTCCTGCTTACACTAGTTGCTTCCGATTTGCTTTGGCTGTGGTATAATGAAAAGTGGCCAAGAGCCAATGCTTCATAGACTGACTTCTTACTCAATCCTCCCAGATAAACTGGACTTGAACCTAACTTAGCCTAGGATAGAAGCATGGGTTTTACAAGACCCTTGACCCTGCTTGCCAGCCTCTGAGAACCCTCCCCTGGAATGGCGGAGTTTAGGACCTGACTTAGGTGTTGTAGGGCTTTCTGTTTTCACTGAGGTCCTGTTTCTGGGGGATTTCGGGCATCAAAGTCTGGGCTGAGGGACCAGCCAGCCTCTTTGTTCTTCTCTGGCCTGGCTGGAATCTTGATCCCCTGGGCAGACAGGTAGGCAGAAAGATCACCCTAGAAACAACCAATTCCTTTCTACCAGGGAAAGGAGTCTGCACCAGGCCCATGAGAAACAATGTTGCTTCTCCTAGGGCAGACAGGTGGGCTGAAAGATCACCCTGGAAAAACCAATCCTTTTCTATCAGGGATGGGCGTCTACACCAGGCCCATGGGAAACAATGTTTCATCTCCCAGACTTAAGTCATGAAGGGAGGAGCTATGTCTGTCTGAGGACACCTGGCAAGAGCCTGTCAGACCCTTAACTCTTGGTCTATACCTTCTGAGTTCCTGTCCCATGCTGTTCTGAAGGTCCCTTGCACACGCTTTTTGTTCAAGCCTTCCTTGGGTCAACATGTTGGAGTGGGGTCTCCACCCAGGCGACTCAGGGAAAGGAGAGCGCCGCCCCACCTGGTCATTTCGGAGAGTGTGCTTCTGCTCTTCCTTACTCCCCTCATCCCTGTCCTTGTTGGAGGAGGCACAGTAGATGGAGACAAACACACCTTCAAAGGCTTAAGAAGCTGGGGCTGCAATTCATGGAAAACCTTCCAGGGCTCAGAATAGACACCAGGCTTGTAGAAACAGGCATGGAGAGGAAGAAAAGGGGGCAGGCCCATGGAGAGGACTGCAATGACTCTGATCTCACATCCACAGCTAGTAAAGAAGGTAGCCCAGTCTGGAGACACTGCCTGCCTCCAGCACACGCTGGACATCTTCCATCATGAGGACCTGCAGCTGCTGCAAGACCACTGCCACACACAGGCATTAAGCATCCTGCGGGCTCGGCCAGGTGGGTCAGACAGCGAGGCCCACACCCGGGAAGCCATCGCCTATCTCTCTTTGGCCATCTTTGCTGCAGGTAGGAACCCCCACTAGTCTCAGGGGTCCAATCCTGTGCCAGGTGCATGGGGCACGTGGGATTTGTGATATATCCTGCACCCTGGAGCCTCCAGGAGTGGACAAGATGGGACCATTCACCAAGAGCACCTAGAACTGGAACCCCTGGCTGTCCATGAACATACCAAGGCTTGAAAAGGGCCTGGGCTAATTGAGACACTGCCCTGCCCCTGAACTGCCCTCCACTGCATGCTCCATGCTGAGGTGTAGGCCAGTCCTTGGCTCCCCTGAGACTTTCACAGTTGTGACAGGTTCCCATGGGAGGGAAGTGGTTTGTGAACTGGTTCCTGCAGGTCACTGTGGTTCCCTGGGGGAACACCAGACAGATATACAGAAGGAGTCTGGTGGAAGCATTCTGTTTGGTGGTCAAGCTGTGCCTGACCACATTTTCTTCCTTCAGAGTTACTTCCCAGAGTTCACTGGGAATTGCAGCCCACCTTGAGCCTCATACTGTACCTACTCTGTGCTTCTACCCTGGCCTAACATGTCCTACTCAACCCCTGCCTACTCCCCCCCAAAACAGAGTCATAGACTTTCCTTGAACACCCCAACCATCTGCCAGTACTCCTAGACTTCACCTGTCCTGGTTGGGTTTCTCTTACCCTGTGGCCATTAACCCTGGCTACCTGGCTCTGTCTCTGTACCCAGTGGGGTGGTTGCTCCCCAGAGTGGACCTTGCATCCCCATGCCCACAAAGGTTGAGCACTAGAAGGGCCCCAGGACAGGAGAGCCAGCCAAAGCTGTGCCTGACCTCATTTTCTTCCTTCAGGGAGTAGAGCCAGTGAGTCCCTCCTCATCCGAGCCCGCTGTTACGGGCTCCTGGGTCAGAAGAAGACGGCCATGTTTGATTTCAACGCCATACTTCGGGAGGAACCAGGGAATGTGAAAGCTCTGTGTGGACGGTCTCTCGTGCATCTGGCCCTGGACCAGCTGCAGGTACCAGCCCATCCTCCCCACCTGGGGCTGGGCAAGCAGGAGTTAGGGAGACCATGGTGCTGCCTGCCTTCCTCCTCTCCTGGAGGAGGGTGAGCAAGACCAGGCCTTCCAGCCCTCAGGGTGTACATCGGGACTCCATGTTCTCCTCCCCCCCAAACCCCCCCTACAAGCACTTGCAGGGATCAAAAGCCACATTCCCAGAGATCCACCTTTGAGTAATCCTGCCTTTCATGCTACAATACCTCAGTGTGTGTGCATAGGTGTACAAGCTCTAGGGGCAAATAGTGGATCTTAAATAATTCCACAGTGAAGGTGGGTATCAGGTAGGCCGTGGATAGTCGGAGCAGAGAAGGTGGAAACCTGGGTGGGACCGACCTTCTGAATCTTCAGGGAGAGAAAATGGAGCCCTGGGAACGATCTCTCCCACTCTGACACTCATGGGCTCTCCTTCTTTGCAGGAAGCTGTGGATGACATGGTCTCTGCTCTGAAGCTTGACCCAGGCACTGTTATCCCTGAGATCCTCTCCTTGAAGACAGAATTTCAGTTGCCCCTTACCCAGGGCCTGTACACTCACTGCCGGGTCCTCCTGAACCAGTGTCTGGACACTGGGGTGCTACTCAGGGAAGAGGACACCCAAGGCCTCCTTGCCATGGGCAAGGCACTGATTAGAATAAATGCTACACAGCCCAGTTGGCGCCTGCTTCTCACAGACATCCTTACAGGGCTGGGTATGTGTAAGGGCAGGGGACATGGGCCTTTGTGCCACATTCCCAATCCTCTGTGTTACTCTCTGTGAAGTGGAGAAAGAACCCTGGACTATGGCTTCTAACACTCCAAGTCCTCCAACCCCTATGGGGCCTGTGGAGTGGCAACTCTCTGGATTTTTGTTTGTTTGGTTGGTTGGTTGATTTTATTTTATTTTTTTTGAAACAAGGTTTCTCTGTGTAGCTTTGGCTATCCTGAAACTTGCTCTGTAGACCAGTCTGGCCTCAAACTTAGAAATTCACCTGTCCCTGCCTCCTAAGTGCTGGGATTAAAGGTGTCGTACCACCACCTGGGTTTACCCTCTGGTTTTTCAAGTCACATCCCTCTGCTGGCAGAGGGAAGACCCCAAGAAGGATTTGTACATTCACTTGTGCCATGTGGGTCTCTGTTGCCCTTGCTTGAAGGGAAGCTCTCTGTAATGTGCCTCTGCCCTCCAAAGACTTCAGGGGATTGCTCCTCAGTTCTGCTATTACCCAAGCTAAGTCTGTACCCATCAACTGGACTTCACCCAAAACAGAGTAGGGGTCATCAAAGTAGTTCCCTAGGGCTAGATGCCCGCCTTCCTGAGCATACCTCCATCCCAGCCACACCTACATCCATTGAACATCTTTCCCTGGTCCCCACAGGCAAGTATCAAGAGGCCAACACCCACTTGCAAGAAGCGCTTCACCTCACCCCATCATCAGAGGCTGCCCAGGCCCGGCGAGGCTTGCTCCAGCTTAAAAGGGGAGATGTGTCAGCTGCTGCCCATGGCTTGCAGTGCCTGGCAGAGAGAGATACTCAGGACCTCAGCTTCCTGTTACGCCTCCTTGACTCCCCAGAGCGGCAGAGTCTCATGCAGGTATGTATTAGCCCACAAGCCCTATGCTGACCTTGCCCCAGCACCAGGAGCACCAGATCCACACTCAACCCAGGCTGCCCTTCCCTTCTTGCTGCTAGCAGGTTTCCTTGGGTTTGGGATGGGGTGGAGTAAGAAGCCCCGGACCTAGCCAAGGAAGATCTCTGGAAATACTATCCCTGCTTCTTTGCTGTGCATGCAAGCTACGGGTAACTGGGGCTGAGGAACCTTATCCTGATATAAGGCCCACTCCAGGACCCAGATCAGGGCATACAGGTCCTGTTGTGTTTTATAAAAAGAAAGAAAGAACCTGGATATGTTTATAGAGGCACGGTACAGTGAGGTGGAAGGTGGAAGAGGGTGCCTCTGGGGGCCCATGCTGAGACATCCCTTCCTCGATGGGTATAATATTAAATAGAGTTTATTTAGGGGATGGGAGGGAAATTGAGGAAGGAGAGAGATAGAGAGAGGCCATGAAGACGTGGAGAGGGGGAGGAGAATGGGGAGAGAAGGGACAGAAGGGAAGAGAGTAAGAGAGTGAACAGGGGGCAAACAGCTCTTTTTATACTGAGTCAGGCACACCTGTATGTTGCCAGCTGTCTTAGGGTTTTACTGCTGTGAAACCAAGGCAACTTTTTTTAAGATTTTTTTTTTATGTGAGTACACTGTTGCTATCTTCAGACACACCAGAAGAGGGCATCTGATCCTATTACAGATGGTTGTGAGCCACCATGTGGTTGCTGGGAATTGAACTCAGAACCTCTGGAAGGCAACTTGTAAAGGAGGACATTTAATTAGTGCTGGCTTACAGATTCAGAGGTTCAGTCCATTATCATCAAGGCAGGAATATGGCAGCATCCAGGCAGGCATGGTACAGGAGGTGCTGAGAGTTCTACATTGTCATCTGAAGGCTGCTATCAGAATATTGGCTTCCAGGCAGCTAGGATGAGGGTCCTAAAGTCCACAACCACAGTGACACACCTACTCCAACCGGACCACACTTTCTAAGAGTGCCACTCTCTGGGCCAAGCATATACAAGCCATCACACCAGGTAACTGTGGGGCGAAGTCTAGAAGGAATGCTAACAGGTCCAGGCTTTAGGCCTTGGGGTCAGAGGGACTCAGGTCAAGAGTTGACATGGGGCAAGACAAGTGTCCCTCCAAATGCCTTCCTCTGTCAATTGTTCTGAGTCCTGCCAGTCAGGTGACATGGAAAAGGGCCTACCAGAGAGTGGCTGAAACAGGAAGGTTGGCTGTTGAATGCTTCCTAAAGCAAAGGACCTGCTACCTGCGAAAGGCGAACAGGGTTGTGGTGCTGGCTGGAGTTGAACTGAATGAGGGGAATGTCTAGGCTGTAGGTTATGAACTCTATAGAACAGTGTTCTCTAATACAGAGTTCTAAGGATTAAAGCCTCCCAGCAGGGAGAGCCAGGGACATGGCTTGTGAGCTAAGAGAAAGGGGTAAGATAAAGTGTCCGAACATCCAGGGAAGGTGGACAAGAGTCCCCAAGCTTACACAGGTTCAGGGCCTGGGGACTCCTGAGTGGGGCCAGGGTTGTCTTTGAGGTCCTGGTGCCAGATAGGAGTCCCAGAACTGGAGCTGGGTGAAGAAGTGAGGTCCTGAAACTTCAAAAGGGTCGGGAGAGGAATACTGATCCCAAAGCCTAGGACTGGAGAACCCTGAGTTCCTGAAGTTGGGGAGGGGCAGTCCTGGAGCTAAAGCAGGGAAAGGGGACTTGA
Organism: Mus minutoides; assembly: GCA_902729485.2. NCBI lineage: Eukaryota > Metazoa > Chordata > Mammalia > Rodentia > Muridae > Mus > Mus minutoides. Next base: position 1,401,967 of record LR749639.1, on the reverse strand, counting down.
GGTGGAGCCCTTGGGAGCTTCCCGAGCTCCAAGGAGAGAATCAGGAAAACACTGGCGAAATCCCAAGGCCTAGGGGTCTTAGACACCAGGGGCTGGGTTTGGCAGGGCAGCTTTCAGTTGCCCAGCAACAGGGCCAACCCGGAAGTGACATTCCTGGCTGGCTTCCTGCCACGCGACAGTCTTGCTACCCCCCTCTCCCGCCCCCAGCGTGGTCCTTATGTACTGCGCCTGCGTCTGCAGGGCTGTTGCCCCTCCCCGAGCTGGGCGGAGCGAGGCGCAGAGCTTGAGAGGCTGAGTCTGTGTTTAAGGTTTTTTTTTAAGCTTTTGAATCCCTTCTATCTGTACCCGGCAGCCACGTGGACCATGCAAGGAGGGCATGAGGCTCTTGCAGGGTTCACACAGCAGGGAACAAGAAAAGCGGGTGCTCTTGTGCGAGCCTCAGAGCCTTGAGTCTTCCGTGGGAGCCTTCAGTCTAGTGTTGGGAGATGGCACTGCACCCCAAGCTGGAAAGCAGGTCCTCTGTCCCTATAGGCCCCCAGAACCCTTCAGCCCTCCTCGCAAAAACATCTGTGGTGTTTGCTCCCTGTATGAGTGACTCTGCCCGGGATGGTCAAAGCTTTACCCACCACTGAAGGCTTTAGAGTTTATGGTGTTGTATGCTGTGAGACTGGATGCGGTTAAAAGGGGGAGGGAGGGACCCAGGGGCCCATCTTAGGTTCTGTGGAACCGTTGTAGGTTATTGAGCAGGGGAGGAATCCTGTGAGTCTAACGAACTTACGATGAGATGAAGTTGCCTGCCTTCATAGTGGCCTAGCGAAACAGGAACCAGGGAAGAGGAGATAAAGACGCTTAGCAACTTCAGGTGCAGACCTCCTCTGCTTTGCCTAGGGACTATGGAGAGGCAGACATGCTGGGCCAACCGCAGCCCTCAGTCACAAGAGAGAACCAGTCCTTTACCCCTACCCATGACTAGGCCTCCAGAGTGTGGGTGTCTTCTGCACAGGGAGGGGACCAGACACCAGCAGAGGCTGACTGTGCCTAGAGACTTAACTCTGAGCTCTTTCCCTGTGTCCCTTTCTCAGACTGCTGCCAAGGAAGCAAGCAATATCTTGAATTTAGGGAATCCGGGACGGGCACTGAGCTACTGTTCTTTGGCCATCCTGGCCGGAGGCAACAATCCTTACCATCTGCGGCTCCGAGTGGCCTGCTTGACCCAGCTGCGGGAGTATGACCGGGCACTCAGGGACCTGGACCGGGTGCTGCAGCAGCCTGCAGAGGACAGCGACCTGCCAAGACAGACAGAAGATTTCTGCACCCAGGGTCGCCTGCTTCTGAGCCTGGGGGATAAGGATGGAGCCGCAGGGGCCTTTACCCAGGCTTTGGCCCTGGCACCAGCCCAGGCTCAAAGCAGCCTATTGGAGCAACCAGGCCGGGCCATGACAGCCAGTGTGTTCCTGATCCATGGCCAGCGCTGTCTAGAGGAACAACACTTCGAGGAGGCCTGGACAGCAGTCCAGAATGGACTCCTGGTGGACCCCAGCCACAGTGGGCTAAAGAAACTGAAGCTGAGAATTCGTAAGGTGGCTGCCTCTGGCTGTAGACTACACTAACCTGCTTGACTCCTCTACCAGCATCACTTCTCATCTAGGGTGCGCCTGGCTCCCCAGATCCAAGAGTAGCTCTCTCCTCTGGCCACCCTTGCCTGTCCTTTGCTGTGGGATTAGAGGAGAAACTTCCTGCTTATGCAGAGCAGCTGGCCTGGGTGGCTCACAGCCCCACTGCAGTGGGCAGCCCCAGCACACCTGGGACATGGGCAAGATCAGGGTTAGCACCTCAGGGCCTAGCCAGAGAGTCGCTGTCCCAGGGAGCCCTCCCTAGGGACGAGGCTACTTAAAGCAGGCCTGGATTGCTCCAGATTCCTGGCTGCCTGTGTGGAACTGATCTTGCCAGGTCATTCTCCAGGGACCCAATGCCCATGCCAGCAAGCACAGTCCAGACAGCCCCTTCCCTCATAAGGTCGAGAGATCTAAGGCTTCCACTCAGCCTACTGTCCAAGGTGTCAGTGTGTGATTTGGTGCATCTGAGCTGAGACAGCTTTATGTGGGCAAACTTCCCATCCAGTCTTGATCCCTGCCAGTGGGGCTCCAGCCTGTCACCTTCACTACCACCATCACCAAGGCTGTCACAGGGGCTGGCCAGGCTGGAGCACTTCATGCACTTACCGCAATGAACAGAACTGCTTGGCATGACGTGGCAAACCCCTTCCTTGGCTTCTACTGTGACGGTGAGAGTGGGGTCTGAGACTTCCCTTTGCCCTGGCTGCCTTTTCCGCCCCTTCCTCCTGCAGTCCTTTTGGCACTGTTGAAACCCACCGTCTGACCTACACAAACCAACCCTCAGGCTCAGATACAGGATTCCTGATCCTGCCCATCCCCAGGTAGTGATGGAGTGACTGGGTAGGTTTCTTCTTATGAAAGCCTTCTCACCTGCCCTGACATCCCTCCATAGTGCGGGAGCCCTCCTCCCTGCTGTGTAATACCAGAGACCTGCCAAGCTATGCCTCCGTGTATTCCACAGGAGAGCCAGAAGAGCAGGGAGCCCAGAAAGGCTCTTTTGTGAGGCACGCCCTGGTTCCTGCAGCCCTTCCCCACCATGATCTCTAGGATAGCCTGGTGCACGTCTCCACTGGGTTACCCTTTCACCCACCTCATGTCCATCTCTCCACCTGGGTGTCCCTTGACACTGCAGACACTTGCAGACATCCAGCAGCACCAAGGTCAAGCAGTTGTCACCTGAGCATACCCATCCTGTGCCTTTGCTGCCTTTCAATCTAAGGTGTCCTTTCATGCTCATTCCCTCTAGGATACCTCAGCCTTGAAATTCTAAACATGAAGGAACTCAGATCTGGCAAAGCTCCTCCAGGCTACCAGGGGCATCACCCAGCACCTCGTGGTCTCCTGAGGTCTTATCTCTCTCTCTCTCTCTCTCTTCTCTCTCTCTCTCTCTCTTTCTGCCGCTGATCTGGCACCTTGCTGTGGTCTGAATGGGTTCCCAGAAATCCATGCATTTAGATCCCACTACCAATGGGATGTTGCCAGAATGTGGGTCTTGCAGGTGGAGAGGAGTTAGTTTGTGATGATGGAGTCCTAAAGATTGGGGTCTGTGACTTTGAAGGCACTTCAGCTCACTCATGTATGAGAACGGAGTGGGGGAATGCCACCTACAAAACAGGATGCAGGCCCGTCCCCACATACCTACCAGGACTCCTCTGTGGAGTTCTACCTCCACAGCCACTAGAAATAAATCTCTCTTGATAAGGTTCCCAGCCTGTAGGATTTTGTCTCAGTGAAGCGCACTGTCTCCTAACCACAGACCTCTAATCCCTGAAGGTGGAGACAGTCTTAGCTGGCCAAGCCTCTCAGCCTACACACTGTCTCATGGAAGAGTCCCAGGCTAAGACCAGGCACCCCAGCAGCCTGGAGGCTGTGGTGGTGGGTTCTAGAAGCTGGGGTATATGCCTGCAGGACATGTCCAGGGCTGCTGGCCCCCATCATCTAGAGGTCACACTCTACAAATCCATCTACCTCCTTGCAGCCCCCCAAAGCCTGTCCACTACCATCCAGCTCCTCCTTCCATGCTTGGCTGGAGTGGAAAGAACCCAAGGCATGTGTCCCAAGGGCAGGTGTCCAGCCCTTGCGTAGTCCTAGTGTCTCTAGTTTATTGTCGACCATGAAGTCCAGCTTTTACAAAGCAAACCGTGGGTTGCTTCCTGGATACAGCAGAGTCGTCATCAGGGGATCTGTGTGCCCAGTTGGCTATGAGCCTAGTCTCTGCTCCCACCTGCCTTCCCAGAACTCCTGGCGGTGTCACAGTGTGTGACCCACAGCCTCAAGGGCCCAACTTGGTCTTCATTCATACTCAGGGATCCCCAAAAACTAACCTGCGAGGGGCCTAAAGCCAGGTCTTTTAGCACTGACTGGCCACGGCATTTTCAAGCAAGAATGGCTAGTGTTCCCAAATGCACTTGAAGGAGTAGGGGCCCTCACCTCAGCCCATCCAGATGTTGCCCATTCCAAGTTTCAGAGTCCAGTTCTTGTTCAGTGCCCTAGTTTTTCTTATAAGAACTCAGTAACGGGGCAGGGTAACACTTCAGTCAGTAAAGTGCTTCTTGTACAAGCACAGGACCTGAGCTCAATCCTAGGAACTGGAATAGGAAACAAACAAACAAATAAACAAACCCACGAGGCCAGAGCATCCCACGCATAGAATCTCCATGCAGGGAAAATCGGGGACAAGAGCGTCCCTGAGGCTAACTGACCAGCCAGCCTTCCTTCTTGTGTGGACAGGAGAAGACGTCTACAAAGGTGGCAGCAGAAGCCACACCATAGCATCGGTTTATACAGAGAGCTATTGACTGTTAGGGAGTTAGTGTGTCTGCCGTAGTGCTAACTGATACACCACAGACTGCAAAGTTCTGAGGCATCCAGTCAGCTGCCCCTCTCTGCTCAGGAAACAGCTCCCGACTCAAGCTGCCCAGCCCCTCTCAGGTGGAGCTTAACCACACCTTATCCTAGCATTGGGCTTGCACAGTTTTCATGACAAATTCCTCTTGGTTGGTTAATCCGTATCAGCTTGCCTGGATTTGGAATCGCCTCGGAGAGAGATATGTCTCTGAGTGTGTTGACAAGAGTATTTCCAGAAAGGTTCAACTAAAGAGGAGGAACCACCCTGGATCTGGGCGGCACCATTCCATGGGCTGGCATCCTGGACTGAATAAAAAGGAGAAAATGAGCTGGGTGCCAGCGTCCGTCATTCTGACTACAGATGTAAGGAGGTCAGCTGCCTCCCCACCATGATGCACCGAACCTTCAGACCGCTCAATTAAATTCTTCTTTAAATTGCTTTTGGTAAGCACTCGGCCATACCTAAAGAAAAGTAACTCCTAATCCTACACCAAACCCCAGGTGATAAACCTAAGGTCTGATCCCAGCTCTGAGCTGCAGCTGGAGACTGCCCTTCTCCAGGGCCATGGGCCACACTCAGAAGCCAGCAGAGCACAGACCCAATGTTTCTAACAGCCCCATTAGGAGATTGTTCTCACGGGACCCAAGCTTTGTGGTCCAGCCCTTTCTGATGCCCTTGGAGGCTAGGAGAACTGTTCAAAGGTCACCCAGGCCTGATCAGCTCTTGTTTAGAGCCCTATTACTTTCTTTGAGCACATTCCCGGCTCATATTTGAAAATCTGGAGTACAGCTCCTGAGCCCAGCTCCCTAGCAAGGCTCCCTCCCTGGCTCTAGAGGCTCCCTGGTTGGAGTCAGAACTGACAAACAGCACAGCATCTCACCATCATCTCCAGTGAGCATCCTTCCCACTGCTGTGCCTGTCCATCACGATGGGCAGGTCCTCCCTTACACTGGTAAGCCCCCATAACCAACCTCCTTACCCCACCCAGTGACTGCAAGGAAGAACACCCAGGGAGGAGCCACTCATATCAGCCCATAGCAGAACACTTACCAGGGTCAGGCCAGCAGACCCTGGGTCGTCTTGGGCTAGAGTCAAGAGACAGAAATGAGGTAGAGATGGGATGGGGGGCAGGCAGAACACCCACTCAGGAGGGTCCCTATACTAGAAAGCACGCTCACCCCTCCCCCACACGAAAGCCCACGGAATGCCCTGATATATCATCATCTCCAAGGAGTTCACATCATCACAAAGGTGGGCCAGGAGCCAGCACGGTGTGACCTCACAGCCAGCTCAGCCTGACTGCTGCTCTACTCCACCCGGAGCCCACCTTGGCCATCTCACCCCAGCTCTGAGACATCCCAACCTAGTCTTTAAGGACCTGCCTAGCAGTGGCTGAGAGCACCAGGTAGGATTCACTGAGAGGGGCCTGCCAGGCTGCTTCATCCGGTGGTATCTTGTCTTTGGTTTTTTTGGTTTCCTTTTGTTTGAGACAGTCTTGAGTTCACAGCCATCCTCCTGCCTCAGCATCCCAAATGCTAGTCCCAGGCATGTGGCACCATACTGACACCTGAGCTTCATCATGACAGCCTCTAAGAACCCGGGCACTTCACTCAGAAGGCCCAGTGAGCACCTCATTACCTACACCTTGTTGGATACCACTTCCTGCCTGGGATGCCCCTGCCTCCTCCTCATGACAGCCCAGAGAGTCCCTTCTCTAGAGAGAGGAAGACCCACTTTGGGGGGCCCACTAACTCCTTTCCCCCTTACCCCGCACAATCACCCCACACCTGACCCAGGCCACTTGGCTGTGGGGTTTTTGTTTTGTTTTGTTTTTTTACTGTGTGGGACTTGTCAGCCAGAAGTGAAGTTTGCAGGCTGTGATGTGAACCAGCAGAATGCAGAAGAGAATTAGCTAATGCATTTGGAGTCAGAACATGCTGAAACATGGGCTGCAAAGGCCAGGCTTGTCCTGCAAGGCTGACATACACACCCACTCACCCATTCACTCAACTGATGTTGTGGGTGCCCCACATGAAGACACAGGAGCCCCAGCCCTGGGGGAGCTGATATTCTCCTAGAGCATGACATGAACAAGAACACTCAGGGTGACAGAACTGTATGTTAGGGTAACTCAGAACAGGTGCAGGCTAAGGTTTGCTCAGTTGAACTTGAAAGCCAGGTAGGGGATGGACCCTGAAAAATGGAGCCTTCTTCATTTTCTCCTTAGTTAGGGACCTGGAAGATGGACGTCCTGACAAAGGGGCTTGAGGAGACGGAGATATAAGGAAGGCTAGAGAGTGACATCTTTTGACTCTCCAATGATGTATCCTCTCTGGATGGAAAAGGAGATACACCCTCAGTAGGTCTGGCTGCAACTCAAGGTGATGGCAGCCTGGAGCAAATAGGGTATAGGAAGGAGGCAAAGTCAGACTCCAGCAGAACTAAAGGCCTAGGATCAGAAAAGTGTGATTCCAAAGCTTGGCTTCAATAAGGGGACAGTCTGGGAGACAGCAGAGGCCTTGTGAGGATGTGAAGGACCAGACAGCCGCTGACCGAGCATCCAGAGGAATGCTGGGGCATGTGAACACCAAGAGACAGGCAGCAGCTGACTGACAGCCAGGAAGCAGGGAGTGAGCATCTACCCCCCCTCCCCAGGCTGGGTCACTTGGAAGATGATGTACATCAGAGACACCTAAGCCCTATGGATAATGGGGCCCTGCTTCAAGCCGCTAACCCTAACCCTCTTGTTATGTGTTGTTCCCACACACATCGTCCTTCCAACCCCACCAACCCTCAAATTTCCTGGATTCCTACAAGAACAGAGAAAGGGCAAGCAAGGAGCTCAGGGCCTGAGCAACCTCCCCAATGACATTCCAAGTTTCCAAGCCCCAAACTCCTGGAACGTCTGGGCACAGGCAAGCCAAGCAGGCTCCACTGTAGAGGCCAGTGGACACCTAGACTGAGCCTCCTGCATTTATTGGGCAGAGTAATCTCAGGCCTAGTTAGTCCTTGTCGCGTCAGACAGTGGAACAAGAGAGAAACTTTCGAGAAGCAATGGACATCAGGACTAGTTGGTTAGGTTTCCCTTCTACACAGGGTCCCCTGGGCACTTGGGGATGAGAGCAGATACCAGGACAGAGCTCTCTCTCCTAAAGCACCAGCTTCAGTGTGCTCTAGGCACCCGGGCTCCAGCTGCCTCTCCCCTAGCCCTGGCCTGGGGTGCTTAGCGGTGTGCCTTCCACCCAGAACCGGCTGATAGGGAAGTCTGAGAGCCCAGTGGGGATGGTGGAGAGAGCGGGCTGGTGTCGGAAGAAGTCCCCAGGCTTCCTGGAGTATGGGCTGTTGCTGCTGCTGCTGCTGCTGTTGCTGGGAGCCATAGTGACTCTGGGTGTCTTCTACAGCATAGGTGAGCAAGGATACCGTACCCCCTTACCTTCCCCCAACCCATCCCTGCCCAGGACTTTGCATGTCCCTGGGAGAAACCAACCCTGTAGAGTGGGGCAAAGGGGTGGGGGTCTGCCAGGGCCCCCTACGCCCCGCCAGCTCCTAGGGCCATACTGCTGACTCCAGAGGTGCCATGGAAGGGACACTGACCTGCACGGGCCCAGGGACCCCATCCAGAAAGCTTTCTGTCCCGGCTTGCTGGCGCGGCAGCTTCTGCAGGCTCTGCCTCCGCCCCCTCTGCCTTAGCAGGACTTTAGGATGCTGCAGACAGCTCACAGGTCCCCCGCCCCACTGGTCCAGCCCCCTTCTAGTCCGAAGCCCAGCCCAGCAGAGTGACTGCTGCAGTTCCCAGGTGGCCCAGCAGCAGGAGCCCAAGCCCCTGAGTCAAGGGGGTCCCTCCAGCTGTCTCAGCTGGCACTCGCTAGTCAGGATGACCTGGTGGCTTCTGATACAGTCTCTTGTTTATTGCACGTTGGAAGGAAAAGGCTAGCCTGAGAACCCACGAGAGTGGGGATGTGGCTAGGATTGCCCTTTGAGTAGACCTCAGGTGTCTTAGGAACGGCTTCACACGCTGACCTCTTCCCAAAGGACCACATGTAGGACTAGGGTGCTCCCCTTCGCATGGGGCATCTAGACACCCAGCAGCCCTGCACCCTGTACCTTCCAATCCCTTCATCCCCTTTGAGCCAGGGGTGGGAAGGAAGGAAGGAAGGAAGGAAGGAAGGAAGGAAGGAAGGAAGGAAGGAAGGAAGGAAGGAAGGGAGGGAGGGAGGGAGGGAGGGAGGGATAGGGAGGGAGGCAGGGAGGGAGGCAGGGAGGGAGAGAGGCAGGGAGGGAGGGAGGGAGGGAGGGAGGGAGGGAGGGAGGAAGGGAGGGAGGGAAGAAGACCCACATACAGTATATAAATATACATACAGTATCAGTCTACTACACTACTCTACTCTGGCCATGTCTCTTCAGTGATGCACTAACCTGGCTCTGGCTCTCACACCAGGGCACCAGAGCCTGGAAGTTCCCTCAGGGGACTATGATGAGGGACAACTGGAAAACACAAGTGGGTTCTGCCTAAGGAGGAGGTGGGTATCCCCCACCCAGGGCTGCCTTCAAGGTCCCACATAGTGTGGCTTCTGCCCATATGTTTCTCAGGCAAGTGTTAACAGGAGCAACCAACTCCAGATAGGAACAGGAATGACAGGGTCCACCACCCCACCACCCCGCAGTGGAGCCCAGGGTTCCAGGGACCTTTGTTTGAACTTCACTGGTCTCAAAACACCTGGTTTTTGAGGCCTCCAGAGACCAGGCCCGATAGCCCCACAGCTAGCCATGAGGTACAGGACTGGGGGATGAGAGTGGGACTCTCCTGTTCTGTCCCCATGCTCCTCCACCCCCGTGTGTCTTCTCCCTTTATCCTTTGAGCAGCGTGACTTCTGGCACAGCCAGGAACTCTTTGACTCTGCCAGGGTCCCACAATCTCTGCTTCTTCCTCCTCCAGGGCTCCTGAGTCCCTGGAGTTACCCTACAGCTAACCTCAGATTCAGTCCAGGACTTCAGTCAGGACTGGAAAAGATGAAAAATTTTGTATTACCCATTTTAAAGTATTTTCTCCTTTCTGTTCTGATGTTTTCTTATAGTTTCTGACTTGTGAGCTATCATTTACTCTTTCGTTTCTGGATCGTATGGCCTTATGCCGCCATTTTAAATTTCACTGACTTCTGGGTCAGCTGTACCGTGGTCAGAAGCTCAGTTGGAGCTGGTTGTTGAGACCTCTGGTGCTTGACTGAGGTTAACCTTGGGTGTGTTCCTGTTGCTGTGATAAAAACATCCTCACACGAAAGCATTTGTCAGAAGTCAAGGCAGCAGGAGCTTGAAGTCATCAGGAGAGCAATGAATGCTACCAATGTTCAGCTCCTTGTTTTAATTCTGTTCAATCCTGGGATCCCTACCCACAGTAGGCAACTCTGACACTCAGTTCAGTCAAGGTAATTCCCCTCTAGCATGCAGGAGAGGCCTTTGTCTCAGGTGACTCTGGATCCTATCTATCTAGTTGATAATGATGACCACCTCACTAGCCTAGGCCAAGTAAGGCTTGGCCAATTTTACCAAAAAAAAAAAAAAAAAAAAAAAAAGTAAAATAGGCCAGGTGCTCTTGTGGGCCATGCCAGCCCCAACCTGAGGAGAGTCCTTAGGTACCCGTGAGCTCAGTCAAGGTCCCTTGAAATATTGGCTTTTTTCATTCACTTGGCTGTTGATGTTAGGCACTAGTTCTGTCTCACAGCCCCATGCTCCCAGAAATAAGATCCAGACACCAATTATATTTACAAATTCTTTGGACATAAAGCTAGGCTCTACTCTGACTAGATCATAACTAAAGATAACCCGCTTATTGTAGCCTACATTGTGTCACGTGGCTGGTTACCAGTGTTCAGGCACCGTGTGTCCCTCTTCTCACCTCTTTTTGGCCTTCTCTCCCTGAATTCTTTCTCCTGATGTTCCACCTCTATTTCCTGCCTAAGCCATTGGCCATAGGGTTTGTAATTGACAGGCGCTGCATCTGTATAATACACAGGACGATCTCTCTACAATTCCCCTTTTCAGTCCAATAAGAGGCTCTTTTTAAATATATATATATATAATACAATTATAACAATTATGAAAACTATAAGGTATGGTTACACATTTATAATGTCCAGTCTGTTGATATTTGGCAACTCAGTTAAAGTATTAAAAAAAAAAAGCCTTTAATCCCAGCACTTGGGAGGCAGAGGCAGGCAGATTTCTGAGTTCAGCCTGGTCTACAAAGTGAGCTCCAGGACAGCCAGGGCTATACAGAGAAACCCTGTCTCAAAAAATTAAAAAAAAAAAAAAAAAAAAAAAGACCTGACTGTCTCTGTCTCTGTCTCTGTCTCTGTCTCTGTCTCTGTGCAGACCAGGCTGGCCTCGAACTCAGAGATCCAGCTGCCTCTGTGCTGGGATTACAGGCGTGTGCCGCTGCTCTCCCACTGGGTCCAGAGAATTGAATATGAGTACTTCCGTTCTTTTATCTGAAGCATTCTGTGTACCGCTCCTCTATTTCTTCTACAGCCATGCAAGGCTGGGATTTTAGTTTGTCCTTTACTGGGAGGATTTTCCATATTTGCATTCCTTGAATCTCCAGAATCTGTCTTTTGTCTGCTATGATTGTGTTTCTGATGCATCTTCAGCCTTTCTTGCCTTTGTTCAATCTAAGCTATTTCTCCCCCTCAATTTGCTTGAAATTCTTTTTTTATCCTTTTGATAGTTGCTGGCTTTTTCTTTTAATTATTTGCTAGTTTAAATTATATGCAAATCCTTTTCCTCCCCGAAAGCCTATTTTATTTTGTGTTCTTTGTGGTGGGGTGTGAGGTGGCATGGTATGGAGGTCAGAGACTACCTTTTGGAGTTGATTCAATCCTTCCACCTGTACATAGATTCCGGGGATCAGCCTCAGGTCCAGTCTTTCTGAAAAAGTGTTTTTGTCCTTGAGCCATCTGGTAGGCTCTGAATGTCAAGTATTTTCATAAATAGCTGGGTACTCCGTTTTCATTCATGGTCATCGGGAACTCTGTTCTCAAGCAACCATATTCATTGTTCAGGTTGACCGACCACAGCCTCTGCCTGTTTTTGTAAATAAAGCTTTAGTGGCACCGTGCCTTGCCCACTGTGTGTGCCTTTGCTCTTCTCCCAGCCAAGCAGCAGAGCTGCATAGGTGAGACTGAGCCTGCCAGCAACCCTCTATTTGTTGTTGTTGTTGGTGGTGGTGGTGGTGGTGGTGGTGGGTTTTTTGTTTTCTTGTTGTTGTTGTTTTTGAGACAGGGTTTCTCTGTATAGCCCTGGCTGTCCTGGAACTCACTCTGTAGACCAGGCTGGCCTCAAACTCAGAAATCCACCTGCCTCTGCCTCCCGAGTTCTGGGATTAAAGGGGTACACCACCACGCCCGGCTTACCAGCAACCCTCCTTGCAGAAAGATGTCACCAGCCTGGACCTGAGCTGTGTCCTCGGTGTCTGAAGCTCATCCTTGGGCTTTTCTGCCTGAGGGGCATTCCAGTGCTTGTCCCTGCTGTGTGACCTCAGACAACCTCCATGATATCTCTGTGCTTCAGCTTCCTGACCTGCAAAACAGAATTGATAGGGGTGTGTGTATTAGGGGCTCGAATGCGGGTTTGAAAACTCCACGCAACAGGATTGCTTAGACAAATGGCCGCCACACTGGTCATTATCAGATTCAGTAACAAGAAGTCAGTCTTGCTACTGACCCTATCGATCTTGACATTTCGTCCTGTGTGAAGGCAAATTAGCTTGTGAGACAACATGCTTGCACATTCCAATAGAGATGTCTCCAAAGTTTTTGCTTAAACCCATCCTTGTCAGTTATATATTTTATGCTGTATTTTTAAATACTTATTATTTTGAATTACATGTATATGGAGGGATGTGTGCACACATGAGTGTGAGTATTCTCAGAGGTCAACTCTGGGAACTAGAGTTGCAAACGACTGAACAGTTATGTGGGTGCTAGGACCTGGACTCAGGTCCTCTGCAAGAGCAGAGAGTGATTTCAGCCACTGAGCCATCTCTCCAGCCCCTGGTCTCTCTGAGCTATGAAAAGCTCTAGTTACATTTTCTTTCCTTGCTATTGTCTGGATTTCATCATTTCATAACTCTCTTGACAGGTTCTTTTTCTGTCTAGTGATTGTTATGCAAAGTTTGTCTTTAGCATTTCAAAAGACAGTTTGTGCCTTTTGTGTATTTGATGTGTGAGCACGTGTGTGTGTGTGTGTGTGTGTGTGTGTGTGTGTGTGAGAGAGAGAGAGAGAGAGAGAGAGAGAGAGAGAGAGAGAGAGAGAAAATCTCATGTAGCCCAGGCTGGCCTCCAACTTACTATATATAGTCAAGGATGACCCTGAACTTCTGACCTTTTTGTCCCTACCTAGCAAGCGCTGGGATTACAGGGGTACGCCTCCACATCCGTTTTCAACCAGTACCTTTAAAACAGTTTGCTGGTATAGGTAGCTTGATTATCAGGTTGGTCATTATAGGTCTTTGAATGAAAATGCCTAGCGTGGGATCCCGTGTTCGATCACTTAGTCTCCGCCTGGTGGCGCTGTTGGAAAGGTTATGGAACCATTAGGGGTGGAGCCTTGCTGACGGAAGTACGTCAATGGGGGTGGGCTTTGTAGCTCTGCTCCACTTCCTGTTCTGTTTCCATGCTTTCCAATGTGAGGATCAAGTGTGATCAAGCTGCTTCCCGAGTGGCACGTCAGCCTTTCACACACACACACACACACACACACACACACACATACATGTCCTGATCACACGGTATTGCTACCATGTATTTGGTTCCTACCGTGTTTTTTAAGTACCACTCACAGACCATATACAGCTACTGTTGCTTTTCATTGTACCACGTTCTAATAAGTTCCTCACCTTATAAAAACCTTGATTCCCCAACCCTAACAAACGCGCGCGCGCACACATACACACACACACACACACACACACACACACGAGAGAGAGAGAGAGAGAGAGAGAGAGAGAAAGAGAGAATAACAGGGCTGTGTAGAGAGCTCAGTCAGCTAAGTGCTTGCTGTGCAAGCCAAGGCCTGAGTTCAGTCCCCAGAATCCATACAGGAAAGCCAGGCATGGAGGTGCAATCGTTTAAAAGCCCAGCATTAAGGAAGAAGAGGGATCCCTGGGGCTGAAGCTAGCCTAACATATCTGGTAAGCAGCCTGCCAGTGAGAAATCCATCTCAAAAGATAAGGTGGAACATGCCTGAGGAGACTGACCGCTGACCTCCACACACTGAGAAACAATACCAAGACTGACCTCCACACACAAGTACATGTATCCATTCCCCACACACAAGTACATGTATCCATTCCCCACACACAAGTACATGTATCCATTCCCCACACACAAGTACATGTATCCATTCCCCACACACAAGTACATGTATCCATTCCCCACACACAAGTACATGAATCCATTCCCCACATACAAACAAGAAATATAACATTAATGAAAGAAAATTCTGGTTGCTTTTAGACTCGCCTTTTCTCAGTCTGTCCTTTCTGATGCTCAATTTTTCTGTGATCATTTCTGTCCCTGGCTTTGCCCTGTGTTCCTGGTAAATTCCATAGAATATTGTTCTAGTGCTAAGTCTTTCTTCACACACCTCAGTGATACCCACCTGGAGATGATCTGTTGTAAATTGTTAGTTGACTCCATCCATTCTGGGTCTGCAATTGTTCATAAACTTCAGCAACTACATGCTTTTCTTTTTAAAAATATGTTATTGTATTTGTTATTTGTGTGTGGGTGAAAATGTATGGGGGTGTGTGAGAGGGAGGGAGACAGAGACAGAGAGACAGAAGCAGAGAGGGAGACAGAAGGCAGAGAGAAGGAGACAGAGAGAGATGGAGGCAGAGAGAGGAAGACAGACAGAAACAGAGTGCCCGAAACAACAGTTACTTAATTTCTGTCCTTGGCTGAGGTTAAACTGGTCCAAGCTAGACTCAGCCTGAGCACCTCTGGTCAGGGGAACCTCATCCAGGCACAGAGACCTGGTCATGTTCCTCTCCTGGAGAGAAGAAATTTGAGGGGACACATGAAAGTACTCAGGCAGCATGGCACATAAACATAAATTCACATCCCCGTGGCCTTTGTTCTGGCCTCCTGTATGATGTAAGTGAGGAAGGTTTCCCTCTGAGACTGTGTTTGTTTCCATCCGGTGTCTTCATTTGGGAGATGCTTCCATTTGGGAGAGCTTCCTGTTGACTGTCAGGATCCATTCCTTTAGCCACACCACAGACATCTGCCTTCCAGCCCTGCCCGGAAGGTTGCTCAGCCTCAGGGAAACATGAGTTCTCTCCATCTCTGAGCTCTCTCTCTGTCTCTGTCTGTCTCTTTCTCATGTGTGATGTGTGTGTGTGTGTGATGTGTATGTGAGCGTGTGATGTGACTATGTGATGTATGTGTATGATGAGCAAGTATGTGATGTGTGTGGGTGATATGTGTGTAATGTGCATCTTTGTGTGTGTGAGATATGTGTCTGTGTGTGATGTATGTGTGTGATGTTTGTTTGATGTGTGTCTGTGTGATGTGTGTGTTTGATGTGTGTGTGTGATATGTGTGTTTGATGTGTGTTTGATGTGTGTGTGTGAGATGTGTGATGTATGTGCATGTGATGTGTATGTGGTATGTATTTGATGTGTGTGTTTGATGTGTGTCTGTGTGATGTGTATGTGAGTGTGTGATGTGTCTGTGTAAGATGTGTGTCTGTATGTGATGTGTCTGTGTGTGTATGTGATGTCTGTGTGTGTATGTGATGTCTGTGTGTGTATGTGATGTCTGTGTGTGTGAGAGAGAGATGTCTGAGGGGGAGATGTTTGTGTCTGTGGACATGTGTGTGTGTGCCTGCACTGTGTATGCAGGCATGTAGGCCAGAGATCAGTGTGACAGTGACCTCTATCACTCTCCATTTTGTCTTGTACAGAGTTATTATATTTGTATTTTAGTTCTTTGCACACATGTATGTTTGTGTAGGGATGTGTGTTCACAGTGCATTTTCCCTCTAAGGCAGGAAGAGGGCATCAAGAATCCCAGAGTTGGGAACTGAATTCTGATCTACCACAAGAACAGCACATGCTTTTAACCCTGGAGCCATCTCTCTCCAGTCACCCCACCTTAGTTTTTGAGAAATGGTTGGTCACTGGACCTGGGGCTCACTTGTTCAGCAATGACTTCATTGACGAGTGGTCGGTCTTCCTAGAAAAAGGCTGAGAAGGAGGGGGGAACCTTAAGTCATTTAAGTCCAGGTCTTCATTAGGGAAGACAGTTCAGTGGTTTAAGAGCACTGGCTGCTCTTCTAGAGGAACCAGTTTCCAATACCCAGCAACTACATAGCAGCTCACAACTATAATTTTATAAAATTAAAGTCTTAGTCAAGTCGAGGACTTTTTAATGTTTTAAAAAACAAAACTTTAGGAAAACAAAGTTTCAGAGGAATTGCAAAGACTATTCTTTTATGAATGTATGTGTAGCACACACACATATATATGTTTGCATATGTGTAGGTATACATGTGTGTGTGTGTACGTGTGCGTGTGTGTGTGTAGGGCTGAGGTTGGCACTGAGTGTCTTCGATCATTCTCTATGTTATGTGTGAGGTGGTCTCTCACTTGAACCCAGAGCTTACAGATTCAGTTCATCTAGGTGGCCAGCTTGTTCCAGAGACTCCATGTCTCCACATACAAAGCACTGGGAGGGACTACATATGGGGTCACCATGCCTACTGGCCTTTACTTGGGTACTGGGGATCCAAATTCAGGTCCCCACACTTACATGGCCACTAAGCCATCTCAGGACTATTTTGGGAGGTTGGCATACTATAGAAGTTACCTAAACAAGCACCAGAGGGCAGCAAAGGAGCCTGATCCTTCCTGGAATCCCATCCACTGTAGCCATTCACATCCTGTGGTTTCAGCTCCAGGGTGTCCTCTTGTCTCCATTTCTGTCTGAGTTCAGGTCTCACTGGCCTAGGCCGTCCCTGAGCGCCAGTCTTTCCATCTCTGCTTCCTGAACACTAGGACCTTGGCTCAGCGGTTCAGCGGCTCAGCCTCTCTTTAGTTTCTTCCTTTCCCTTCATGTTTTGTCAGGGTTTGAAGAGTCTTGCTGACTGGCATCACTAACAATGGTACTTCTTTTGTGGGTTTCAATGGCTGTCATGACTGTCACATGGCTTCCTCGCTTTTTTTTTTTGACAGTGTCTTGTGTATCCTTAAACTGGCTATGTAGAGAGGCTGGCCTTGAACTCCTAATCCTCCCATGTCTATCTCCTGGGTGGCCTTGGGTATCTCCAGTGACCTCACTTCCCCTATTTCTTTTGCTTGTTGCTGACCATGTCTCAGGCTACGACTCTCTCCTCTGTATCCTCTTGCAGCCAGGGTAGGAGTCGGTTGTCCTCTGGTCGGAGAGCCAGACACCACGACAGTCTTCACTGTGCCAGCATCACGGTCTCTGCTTGTCTGCTATGAGCCTCTGCTCTTATTAGCTACATCATTACATTACATCACTGTCTATTAGTTCATTCTTATCCGTTACACACAGAGCTGACGGGGAGCTGACGGGAGCTGGCTGCTCCTCCAACTCTCATCTGCTCCAGGCAGCTGACATGAGCTAGCTGCTCCTCACTGTAACAACCAACTCTGTCTTGTTCTAATTTTTTTTTTTTTTTTTTTGGTTTTTGAGACAGGGTTTCTCTGTATAGTCCTAGCTGTCCTGGAACTCACTTTGTAGACCAGGTTGGCCTCGTTGTTCTAATTTCTTATTAGCATGCTCTACACTTGCTCTTTCCCAGACCCCCATCCAGGTCCTGAAGACTCCCATGCTAAACAGAGTCTCTCTCCACATGTAGTGGAGGGACAGGGTCAAGGGGTGGGGGGTAGCCTTGAACCTTCAGCAGGCAGTGAGAATACAAAAGTTTCAGGCGTGGAGGTTGCCACTAGGGAAGGTGCCAGCCTACAAGGACCCAATTTTCCTAAATTAGCCTGTTTATTCCTGTTGTGGGGCTGCAAGAGCAGCCTTCTGTAGTCACATCCCGGAGAAGGCGGGCAGAGCCTGGGTAGTTCAGGAAAGACAAGAAAATAGGAAAAGCAAGCTAGAGGGAAACTTCCCCTCTCCCACTCAAGCCTATCAGGAAGTATGAGGAGGAGGAAGAGGAGGAAGAGAAGAGGACAAGTAAGACACAGTCCCCCTGCCTCTGTTTCCTGGTGTGTGGTGAACACCCTGAGTGCTGACATGCAATGATCCCCGAGGCTCTGAGGGTGACTGGGGGGCTGAGCACTGTGTTTCTCCCCAGGGAAGCAGCTGCCCCTCTTAAATAGCCTGCTGCACTTCTCCTGGAATGAGAGGACGGTTGTAAAACGAGGTAGCCTTTACCTTCCCTGCCAGGCAGCCCTGAGGAGGTGGGCTTGGCATCTGGACTTGCCATGGGTGGGGTCACGTGGATGGGCAGGGAGCACAGGAGGGATGGGGAAGAAAGGATATTGGCAGGGACACCAGTCGCCACTGGTTGCTGGATGTGGGATGTCTGGGGACAGCTGGGTACCACCCATGAGGCTGGCTTGATACCACCTATGGATGCACTAATCATGGGGTAAGGATAGGGTGGGATAGTATAGCACCTTAGAGCTGGTGGGACAGCAAAGGCAAGAGCCACCTGAAGCCCTGAGGGTCCTGGGCCACAGTCGGGTCTCAGAGGCAGAGAATTTGAAGGAGATCCCAGGTCACTGCAGCAAGACTATGCTTCAAACCTATCTTGGAGGTGTCGATGAAGGGTGGGACAAATAGAGGCCCTCCCCATCTACCCTGCCAGGCCCACCCAGCCTGCATCATGCCCACCCAAGCCCTCTGACTCTGCACACCTCACGCTCCCCCTTCTGTTTCTCCAGCCCTCAGAGATTCATCACAGAAAAGTGACATCTGCACCACCCCAAGTTGCGTGATAGCAGGTGAGCTTCTTCCCTGGGGTGGCCACAAGGCTATTCTGGGCGGGGTGAGAGGGTTGCCTGAAGCCAAGCTGAGATTTTTTTTTTTTGTCTTAAAACTGAGTGTTACAGGCAGCCCTCTGCAGGAGGCAGAAAAAAAAAATCTTGTGGGGAATTGAAAGGGGAGAGAAAAAGAGCCTACAGAGACACACAGAATGTGGTTTTTATCTGGGTAGATCCTGGAGTCCCCCAGTGATGCTTTTTAGTGAAATCTCCAGCTGCAAGAGACCAAGATAAACAGCTGGGCAAGATTCTAGGGGTTCCCGGGCAGAGTGCTGAGCACATAACCTCAGGCTCCTGTCACCAACATATTCCAGATTCTGGGAAACAGCTGTCCCATCTGATAAGTAAGAAACCTCAAGGACATGAGGTGAGAAGCCTCTGAGACTACAAGAGGCAGAGGGCTATGGAGACATCCAGGAATCTGGTACCAGTTTAGAGGGCAAGGTCACCCACTGGGGCCTTTCTCAGGGCAGAAACCATATTCCAAATCAGGTCCTCAGGTGGGAGAAGACAGAAGAGTTCACGGTCCTGTGGTTTGTCAGTGGCAACTGTAGCCCTTAAAGCTACTTGGGCAATTTCTCCCATGTTTGTAGACTGCCTGTGGCTCAGGGAAAGTGACTAACTTACTCAAGAGCAGATCAGTAGCTCCCAGCAAACGGATAGTTGATATAAATCTCAAACAAACTGTGCCCGGAGGGGTGCCGCTGTCTCTCAGACTCAAAGACAGTGTCAAGATGTCCACAACCCAGTCTCCTCTCCTCCCTCCACCCCCTTGGAATACAAAGCTGCCAGAATCCTCAAAAACATGGACCAATCGAGGAACCCCTGTGAAAACTTCTACCAGTATGCTTGTGGAGGCTGGCTGAGGCACCATGTGATCCCTGAGACCAACTCCCGATACAGCGTCTTTGACATCCTTCGGGATGAGCTGGAGGTCATCCTCAAAGGTGAAGAGTGGCCACCACCAGAGGGCAGGGGGTGACACTGAACTGTGGGTGGGTTCCTGTCCGGCATCTCGGTTAGCAGGGTCAGTGGAGAAATCGCTGCCCAGGAGTTGAACTGAGCTGTCACTGTGGTATCTCTGCCCAGCCTGATGAAGCCCCTTGTCTGTCAGAGGGAACCCTGGAATGCTTGCCCAGGGCCAGAAGGGACCAAGGGCTACAGGAGACTTAAGTTGTTGACCCTCAACAGTCACCTCAACCTCTGTTCAGCTTTCTCCTCTGCCCACAGGGATGCTGGAGGATTCCACTTCCCAGCACCGCCCGGCTGTGGAGAAGGCCAAGACACTATATCGCTCCTGCATGAACCAAAGTGAGTAGAGCCACCCCCTGCTAGGGTCCAGTTAGCTCCAGTACAAAGGCACACACTGAGCGCCATGAGATGGGAGAGGGCACCTTGCAGAGCACATGCAAAGCATCTGTGTGCTATGCCCAGCCTGGCCTGGCTCACTACCAGATGCCCGTGTACTGGGCTTTGAAGTCCCAGCCTGTGTTACACTGCCCAAGATCATCACTTATGAGTGGCGGGGTCGGGTCCAGCTCTTTCCCCTGGGCATCTCCTAGAGGTTTGAGGTTGAGTCCAGTGTACCACCAATGGGAGTCAGTGGAACGGTGGTTTTATGAGGTCATCTCCATTGGAACCCCTACCTGGGCTTGTCCAGGGCTATCTTATCTCCCCAAATCATGTGGCCAATACCTGCCAGATTGAAAACTCCCTTTAGGGTCTCATCTTTACTAAATTTCTAGCCTTACCTCTTGTCTCCCACCCCCATCGGAGTTATGTGGCTCCTCCTTCCCTGTGTCCCCTCAGCCTCTGTCACATGCCTTGACATGGACATCAGCCCTTTCTTGTTGCCAGCTCTGATGTTCTGCTTCTGTCATCTGAGAGTCCTCCTCGGTGTCTTTGGTGACTTCTGGATGTGCCCTGTCTACTTAGTCTTTGCCTGGAGTTCTTCCAAGTTTCCCCGTCAGCAAAACACTTCCTTAGAGGGACCCTCCTTAGCCCAAGTCTTTAGACTGCCATTGTGCTGCAGATGCAAGTCACATGGCCCCGTGTGACCTGTCTCCCGGCCTCCCTCCTGGCCACAGCTCCTTCCCTAGGCTTGCTCACCAGCTGCCAGCTAGTTCCCAACCTCCTTGGCCCCAGGGAAGTGAGTACTTCACCAGCAAACTCTAAACTAAAGCTGAGCCTACGATGGGTGGCACGCTCCGGGTTTTTGTCATGGCGCCTGAGCCAGTGGGGTCTAAGTAAGCACGCATGCCTCCCCCCTTCCCAGGTGTGATTGAGAAGAGAGACTCTGCGCCCCTACTGCGCATCTTAAAAATGGTGGGAGGTTGGCCTGTGGCCATGGATAAATGGAACGAGACCATGGGTGAGTATAGGCCTGTTTGCAGACTTCAGGGAGGGGTCTACTCAACCCCAAAGCTGCCCACAAGCTAACCACCTGCTCTTGGGAAGCCCCAAGGGCTCGTTCTTTCCAGAGCCAATTTAGGATCCCAAAAGCTGGCTTAGTCTCCACATTGGGGGAAGTCAGTGGCAGCTGGCTCCCTGAAGCTCTGCAGAGGGGCATCCCTCCTGGTGTTCTAGACCCAGACTTCGTCTCCCTCTGTTCATCCCTTAGATGGCATCTCACACACACACATGCTGATTGCCTCAGAACCTGTTTCCCCAAGGAATACTTGGAGAACAGTCCCTCAGTCCCCAAAGTCCCACAGTGAGTTTCTTATCTAAGCCAGACAGGGCTCCCTACACCCCCAGAATGCTCTGTGCTTAGGAGGCAGTTAGTTCCCTGACTGGAGATATGGGCTAGCTGGTCTCCAGCATGGGTGCTAACTCTTTAGGCCTCAAGTGGGAACTGGAGCGGCAACTGGCTGTGTTGAACTCTCAGTTCAATAGGCGGGTCCTCATTGACCTCTTCATCTGGAATGACGACCAGAACTCCAGCCGGCATGTCATCTACGTATGCAATGTCCTCAGGGAGAGGGGGTGTGGAACAGGGTCAGGGGGCTCCTGGTGCCTGGCTCTGGACTTTGGCAGCAAAGCAGGAAGATAGACCAGGACGGTGGCTGGGGAGACCTGTGAGCTCAGTGCATGTGTTCCCTGCTATGGCTGCGATGTGAACTGTGCTGAGCAGAGAGGCTGGCCTTGTGCTTAGCCTGTTTCTTACCCATTGTGTGGGCAGGAAGCCCACAGGAGCCATAGCTGGAAGGTCAGAGAAGCATACTTTGGGTAGGATGTGAGTTCTTCCTGTGGGAGACCTGTGCCCCATCCATCCCCTCTCTGGCCTCCTTGCAAGTCCCAACCTGCAACCCCCTCTCAGTGTCAGGAAGAGGCTTGGTTTGGAAGCATCTGACTTCCACAGGGAGCCAGTGTTCTACCAGGCACAGTCCTGGGGGAGGGGACCAGTGCCCACCTCAGCCAGGCTGTGGGGATCCCCACTCTGCCAGGAGTCACACCCTCCGTGTGTTTCCAGATAGACCAGCCCACCTTGGGCATGCCATCCCGGGAGTACTATTTCCAGGAGGACAACAACTACAAGGTAAGCAGGGAGCCTTGAAGGCTCATGTCAGATACAGTTGTGTGCATGGCACAAGCCTTGGGCCCACCTGGGATTCAGCACTCCCGTTTATCTACTAGCCTTGCTTCCCAAACCAGCCTCTATAAGCACGTGTGGGAATGTGGCCAGGTACTAAGTGCTGGGGACAAAAACATGGACACCCAATTTCCACACTTATGTCAGTCCTGAGGTGAGTGAGCTCATCCAGGCAGGCAATCCATTTTTTAAAAAAGATTGATTGATTGATTGATTGATTGATTGATGTGCATATACTGTGGCTGTCTTCAGACACACCAGAAGAGGGCATCAGATCCCATTACAGATGGTTGTGAGCCACCCAGAACCTCTGAAAGAGTAGTCAGTATTTCTAACCACTGAGCCATCTCTTCAGCCCCAGGCAATCCATTTAACTTGACCCTCCCATGCAGAATGATGTCCAGTGTCTGGGAGGCCCAGAATTCAGCCTAGGGTGGGCAGAGGCCCTGAGCCTGCTAGGTGGAGTCAGCTCCTGCATCTGTGGAGAGAAGCCCAAATATTAAGTAGCCCAGGGTGAAAGGAAGAGCTGGGATGCACAGAGAGAAGACAGAGACAGCAAGGACATCTGTCCAGCTAGAGGGTGGGAAGGGGCAGGAGGCAGGAGTGACCCACACTGCAGGGCGGGAAAGGCTCATGGGTGTCAAGCTGTCGGGATCTGACAGATGGTTAGGACCAGGAGGAAGGAACATGTGGCCAAAGACAGGGGCTGGGAAAAGGTCGCAGGTCACAGACAATTGGGACCTGGAATATCCCAAAAGCTTGAGTGTGTGACCATCAATCTGGCAGCTGGCAGAGCTAAGCACTAGTGGAGGGGGTAGTCTCCAGCCTCAGCTAGAGTGAGGGCAGCGCCCCCCCCCCTGCAAAAAACGGGCATGAGGGCAGAAGGATGTCAGGCGGATAGACAAACATCTTGAAGAAGCAATACCCCCACCACCACATGGTCAAATCATGGCCAGAGCAGCTTCAGCCAGGCTCAGAACTCACTGAGCTCCTGTGGAGGCCAATCTGGCACTGTGTGTCTCTGAAAAACCATCCTCACCCACAGAGGCCTGGGTATGGGTCATCCGGTGAAAAGGAACAGGGGCTGGCTGGTTGGCATGGCCAGGGCATGTGACTCCATACCAAGTTTGGGGAGTAGGCCCAGACCACAGAACACAAAGGCTGTCGTGCAGGCTTGGCCCTGGAGGGGGGTCAGGGTGGCAATGACAACTGGGTGTGCTGTGGACAGTCCCCATATGCTCCCTTCAGTGCTCTCTGTGCTGGAGTCTGTTGAGGAAGCTAGAAGGGCCAGCTTCCAGGGGCCGCTCCATGTCACACCACACCCCTGCCCCACCCCACAGAGTGCTCCATGATGGCCCAGGTGGCCAAAGCCACCTAGCTCCATCCATCATTCTTCGGCCCAGGTACGGGAAGCCTACCTGGAGTTCATGACGTCAGTGGCCACTATGCTTAGAAAAGACATGAACCTGTCTAAGGAGAGCGCCACGGTGCGGGAGGAGATGGCAGAGGTGCTGGAACTGGAGACGCATCTGGCCAACGTGAGACAGGGCCGTGCTGGGAGGCTGGGGCTAGGTGCTGAGTACCACACTGTGTGACCCTTGGTCCCCACACAGGCCACAGTCCCCCAGGAGAAAAGGCATGATGTCACCGCCCTGTACCACCGAATGGACCTGATGGAATTGCAGGAAAGGTTTGGTCTAAAGGTGAGACCCAGGCACCCACCCACTGGCCCAACCCCAGCTCATCTGGGTACTCACTCACATCATCAGATAGCTACTCCTGGCTCTGATGGGGTAATATGGCTGGCACTCGGGGCAGAAAGTACCTTTAAATGAGCACAGTGGAAAAATCCCAGCAGGACAGCCATTGTTGCTCTGGAACAGGCCTCCTCCCTAGGGCGAGATACAACTGCTCTAAAGGGCCATGTCAGAGAGAGGACAGGGCTGGGACAGGGCCCAGGTCAGAAGTAAGTGCTTGGGCCTTCAGCCCCTCCCTACTGACCAGAGCGTCTAAATAAGCACTTGGATCTATATTTCTCTGTCCAAGGACAGGACAGGAAAAGCCTAAGAGAGCCCTGGACCCAGCTCATTACATCCAGTGTTTCACATCCCATGTCCCTGGATTTGAAGGTCGTGACTATAGACAATGCTCAGGCATTAAGAACCTGCACTTTCAGAGGACCAGCTTTCAGTTTCCAGTACCCACATCAGGCAGCTAATGACCACCTGTAACTCCAGCTCCAGGGATCCAATGTTCTCTTCTTATTTCCATGGGCACCCACAGACACCCACAGATCCGCAAGCACACCACACACACATAGGAAAAATTAAAATTAACCTTCAATTAAGCAATAACCTCAAGCCAGGCATGGTGGTGCAGGCCTTTAATCCTAGCACTCAGGATGGAGAGGCAGGTGGATCTCTGAATTCCAGGACAGCCAGGGCTACACAGAGAAGTCCTATCTTGAAACAAACAAACAAACAAAACACACACACACACACACACACAGAGTAAACTCCTCAAGAGCATTCTCAAGAGCAGTTCTAGGCCAGGCTGACTAGAGTCCATGTCTCAAAACATTTTTTCCAAAGTAGTTAAAGTTACAACATTAAAAGCTCAGCACTGTGGAGTATTTATTAAGAGTAAATATGGCCGGGCGTGGTGGCGCACGCCTTTAGTCCCAGCACTCAGGAGGCAGAGGCAGGCGGATTTATAGACGAGGCCAGCCTGGTCTATAGAGTAAGTTCCAGGACAGCCAGGGCTATACAGAGAAACCCTGTCTCAAAAACCAAAAAAAAAAAAAAAAAGAGTAAATATGGCCATAGGAATGGGAGAGTTTAGTAATGGAGCTCTGCCCTAGCCTGTATGATGTCCTGTGTTCAGTTCTCAGCATGAGTACTAAAAAAATGTTTAAACATAAATATCCCGCTTATGTAGTATGTAAGACTATCATATTTTTTCTACTTTGGTCATTTTTGTAAGTCACGCTCAGCGTTTTCCTCCAACTACACTTAATTTTTCAAATATTCTACATAGACTCTTGAAAGTTTCACAGCCCACAGGCTCTGGAGAAATGTCACTCTTGGTCCTGATTTCCTATTGACAGTCCTTTCTCGCCTGGCCTGTTTCCCAAATATTCTTCAGCAGGAACTGGATTTCCTAGATGCATGGGCTGCCTGCCCCTCTCTCCCTCCCCACCTCTCTACAGGGGTTTAACTGGACTCTCTTCATACAAAATGTGCTGTCTTCTGTGGAGGTTGAGCTGTTCCCAGATGAAGAGGTGGTGGTCTATGGCATCCCCTACCTGGAGAATCTTGAGGATATCATTGATAACTACTCATCACGGTGAGCCCAGGGGTAGTCTCCATAGGGCCTGGGCATCTTTGTCCCTGGCCCACAACACACACACACACACACACACACACACACACACACACGGTTCCTGCTTCTGGGAGAAGATCCCATCCAGCACTTTTCCTCCAGTGTGAGGAACACAGAGGTTCAATTTTAGTGTCCACAGCGCCTCACCCTGGTGATGAGTGTCCTGTCAAGCATGAGGGATAAGCAGGTTAATTCTTGGAAAATCTAGAACCATGCAGGGTGTGGAACCTGCTGGCTAACCCATGTCCCCTGTCTCATTTAACCTCTGCTACCTCTAGGACCATGCAGAACTACCTGGTATGGCGCCTGGTGCTAGATCGCATTGGCAGCCTGAGCCAGAGATTCAAAGAGGCACGTGTGGACTACCGCAAGGTGAGCGCATCCTGGAGATGAAGCTCCTGCCCAGGCAAGCATTCCAGGGTCCGCTTCAGCCTGTAAAGCTGAGGGCCACACGCTGTCTGTCATCCCTTGAGTCTGAGACGGGAACCTGGTAGACAAGGGTCCCTGCTCTACTGGGGCAGCCAATGGCCAGCAGCCAACAAAGCCAAGTGTAGCCAGAGGAGGGACCAGGGAGTCTAAGGAGTTGCTCTATAGAAGTTGTGAGATTAGGACAAGAGATCCAGGGGTAAACAGCCAGTTGAGAGACTAGAAAGGGCAAGTGGCTGGACAAGAAAAACAGCCACAAGGCCTCCATATGGGCAGGACACCCCCACTTCAAGGATACAGAGTTCTCAATGGCCTGGCTTGGGCTCAGGGACCAAGTCTGAACGGGGACATACCTTGTGCTTTCCCATCTCTGGGAACAGAGAGGAAGGCAATCCTACAGCCACTACAGCCAGGGGAACCAGGTCTAAAGAGCGGTAGCCAAAGCCGTACACGTTTCCATGCCTTTGCTCCAGGGTCAATGTTAGCCCTGAGCTTTGGGAAAAGTCCAAGCGGACCATGGCACCCAGGGGGTGTGAGCAGAGTCTGAGTGGGACCCTGGCTCTTTCAGAGTTAAGACAAGTCTCTTCAAAATAGCACAATGGCCTTCTCATGTCCAGGGGCAGCATCTGGTGTCCCCCTCGGGGTACCCTGCCTCACAAGCTCAGGGCCCCATACCTGACCTGGGAAAGTTAACCTTGGCACATGGGAAACAGTGAGCAGGTGAGCAAGCCAGTGAATAAAGAAACACACCAGGCGCTGTACGGCACGACCGTGGAGGAGGTGCGCTGGCGAGAGTGTGTCAGCTATGTCAACAGTAACATGGAGAGCGCCGTGGGCTCCCTCTACATCAAGCAGGCATTCTCCAAGGACAGCAAGAGCACGGTGGGTATCCTTGACTCCAAACGGGCACCGTCCGTGGTACCTGAGGCTCACCGTGGGTCAGCCGCCTGGCAAGGATACCAGTGACTCCCATGCACAGCCAGCTCAACCCCTATTCTCTCCCTGAAGTTGATGACTCCTAAAGGAATATGCGTTAATGCCAGTGCCCACACAAAATCAGAGGAAGGCCCAGAGAAACAAACCCCACCCCAGGTGCTTCTGACCCTGGGCTCCAGCCCTGAACCTGTTAGGCCCCTGGGGAAGGCACAGGCTGTATGGGTTCTGAGCCCAATATAAGCAAGCTTCCAAAAAGCCAGTGAGGCTGCAACCCTGAGCCAGAACAGTCACCCACATTAATGTCACACTCTCCCAGGAGCTCAGGGCCCGGGTGGCACTGGCCTCCTCCTAAAAGGTGTCCTAGACCAAGCCTGGAGCACAAATAAGCCCTCTAGGACACGAGCATGTGCATTCCCCCAGGTCAGAGAGCTGATTGAGAAGATAAGGTCGGTGTTTGTGGATAACCTGGATGAGCTGAACTGGATGGATGAGGAATCCAAGAAGGCGGCCCAGGAAAAGGTGGGCAAGCCACAACCAGTGTGATATCCCCAGGGGAGTTCCTGCGGTCAGGACCCCCCTGCTGGAGCCCTAGTGGGAGGAAAGCTGGAACAGGTGCCATGCCTGGGTAATCCGCAGGGAGCAGAAGGGGATTCTGCAGTCTGAGGCTAGGACCTATCCAAGTTCCTCTGGGGCAAGTGACTTGACTCGAGCATAGAGAACTACTTACATAGAGAACCACTTAACATGCCTGGTTCTGCAAGCTGGTGGAGGGAACTTTTCTGTTACTCCCTTGCTGACACAGCAGGGAGCAGAGCCAGCAGTTGGGCTGGGGAACATCACCTGTGGCAGCCCTTCCTCCACTCAGGCCATGAATATCCGGGAACAGATTGGCTACCCTGACTACATTTTGGACGATAACAATAGACACCTGGATGAGGAATACTCCAGTGTATGTACCTTCAGTGCTCTGCCTGCCTGCCTGCCTGCCCCCCAGTCCCTTGTTCTGAGCCATGCCACCACCACCACCCCCGGGAGGGGGCACGCCAAGTAAGGCATTCATTCTCCTGTTCTCCTGGTTCATTCAGCCACACCCCTACACCCTGGAGTGACTCTAACCTCACCCTGTTTACAGATGAGGAAACTGAGGCCCAGAGAAAGGGAGCTTTCTGAAAGTCACATAAATGCTCAGAGTTGGGGTACCCTCCCCATGTACCTCCTCCAGGAGTCTGAGGGCCTAGTGGCCAGCCCAGCTGACCTTTGTGTCTTGGGACCCTTCCTCAACCCTTAGCCCCTCCTCTAACACTCTCAGGGACTCAGGCTGAGTGCCAGCCACACGAAGCTCTTTTCTTCTCATAGTTGTCGTTCTCAGAGGACCTGTATTTTGAGAACGGGCTTCAGAACCTGAAGAACAATGCCCAGAGGAGCCTCAAGAAGCTTCGGGAAAAGGTGGATCAGAATCTGTGAGTACTCATGGGCTAGCCTGGCACACAGGACTTACCTACTAGCTAGGGGTGGCTACATGAGTCTGTCCTGATGCCAGCCGAAGAGGACAGTAGATCTAAGTCCTCCTCCTCCCCAGCATCTTCTGCTTTGGGGGCCTCAGAGAGGAACCAGACCTTGGGGTTGGCTTAGGATGTTGCAGTAGTAGCTGGCTACTCTGCCACAGAGCTCTCAAGGGCAGGATCTGGTCAGCCAGGGCAGAGGGACCATAGAGAGAAGCCTGGCAGATGTGGACTCCAAGTGACCAGTGTATTTACCACAGCTGGATCATCGGGGCTGCAGTGGTCAATGCATTCTACTCCCCAAACAGAAACCAGATCGGTAAGTCCACCTTGCCTCTCCAGTACAACCCTTCACCCTTGTCCAGGAAACTGTCTATTCTCGGAAGGGGAATGGGTTCCTGGTGATGTCAGTCACCCTATCGTCCACCTCAAGGGTCGTAGGTCGGGAGGGACACAGAGGAAACAGCAGGGAGCACTTTTCAGAAGGCAGCAGTAGGTGGGAAGAAACCGGGCGTGGGTCCTCAATCTAACACTCCTGTTTTGGTGTCTGATCATTTCCTTGTTTGTACATTGGGCGGGAATCCTAGCTTCAGTGCCCACCTGAGCCTGGCACACACAGGTGCCCACTCACAGCTCATCTTTGTCACCCTGCGGGGACAGTCTTTCCAGCAGGAATTCTCCAGCCACCCTTCTTCAGCAAGGACCAACCACAGTCCTTGAATTTCGGGGGCATCGGGATGGTGATCGGGCACGAGATCACACATGGCTTTGATGATAATGGTAAAACAGCATTCAGGAGTGCCCCAACCCACTGAGCAGGCTGGGGTCATCCATTTAGTTCCTTAACGGATTAGTTGGACAGAAGCCTCGCCTAGTCTCCATCCCTGAAGGGGCTGCCCCATTGACTCTTAGGGCCTGACACCATCGATGGATGTCTTAGCTTTTTCTCCCACGTGGTTGAGCCAGAGGGAATCAATCATATGAGGGTAGCCATGTGCTCCTCCATGTGGGTTTGGATCAGCTGAATTTGGAGTTCCTGGTCCTAATTTCAGGGGCAAGTATGGGGTGGCATGGAAGCTCTCCTGAGCAGCCCCCAAACATGGTGCTATGTGCTTGGAACCCCTGAACTCCAGATGCTGGAGGAAGTTCATAAACATCCAAGCACTGAGCTGGCCTTGCTAGAGGGTGCAGTGGGGCAGTGAAAACGGGGCCTTGGGGACAGTATGCACGTCCCCAAGTGTGCAGGTCCTCTGCTCCTGCGCAGGTCGGAACTTTGACAAGAACGGCAACATGCTGGACTGGTGGAGTAACTTCTCAGCCTGGCACTTCCAACAGCAGTCGAAGTGTATGATCCATCAGTACGGCAACTTCTCTTGGGAACTAGCAGACAACCAGAATGTAAGCATGTCACCAGCATTGTGGTGGCTCTGCCAACTGTACCCAGCCCTGGCCCCATGGGACAAGAGGGGGCCAGGGCCAGCTAGCCTCCATCCTGTCTTTTTTATGCAGGTAAATGGATTCAGCACCCTTGGGGAGAACATTGCCGACAATGGAGGTGTGCGACAGGCATACAAGGTGGGCCCTAGCAGGGCCCTTGGAGAAACTGGTATTGTCCTAATAAGGCAGGGCAGTGCCCAAACTGGGGCTGTGTCCTAAAAACCCTCCAGTTGAATTGGGCAGGAAGCTGTATCCCATGGCTGTATACCTGGAGTCTTCTACATTTCCCACACTTGAGCTGGTACAGGAGTCATTTTTGTCTCTTAGCGAGTATACACAGTAGAGATGACATAACCATGGGCGTCAGCAGCTGACATGGACGCCTCAGGATAGAGAGCACCGGGAACCAGGACCCATGTAGGTGGAGTCCAGGTGGCAGCTCTCTGACCGAGAGTCTCTCAGAGCCCTGTTGGATAGCCAGGCTGCAGAGGAAACAGCTGGCTTATGCACATCAGCCCTAAGCTTGGGAGGCAGGGCACCACCTGGGGTGGGTCCTGGATTATTCTGTATGTGGCTCTCTGGAAGCCCCATTTTGGTGCTCGCAGGCTTACCTACGGTGGCTGGCTGAAGGCGGCAAAGATCAACGACTACCGGGACTGAATCTGACCTATGCCCAGCTTTTCTTCATCAACTATGCCCAGGTAACCCCTAGTAGGAACTAGTCCCTGGTCCCCTCTCTCACAGCTTTGGAGAGTCCACTCTAGAGCACTTCCAAGGGCACCATGAGCTTGCCACACCCCAAAACCACAGCAGATGTGGGGGGAGGGAAGAGACCTGTTGGCCTCTGTATCCTCATCTTACGAACAGCTGTTTAGGGAGATAGGAACTCCCTAGTGCAAAGGGTGCTGCTCTGGCCCTCAGGCCAGTAACCAGACCACCCATGCATCTCCAGGTGTGGTGTGGGTCCTACAGGCCAGAGTTCGCCATCCAGTCTATCAAGACGGATGTCCACAGTCCTCTTAAGTACAGGCAAGTGTGCAGTCCCCAAGCTAGCATGCTTACCCCTCCTCTGTCCTGGGCCCCTCCCCAGATCTCAGACCTCCTTGCTGGTCCACAGGGTTCTGGGCTCACTACAGAACCTGCCAGGCTTCTCTGAGGCATTCCACTGCCCACAAGGCAGCCCCATGCACCCCATGAAGCGATGTCGCATCTGGTAGCCAAGGCTGATCTATGCTGCGGCCCACACCCCGCCGCCCAGAGGCTTCGCGAATGGTGTAGCTGGCAGAGATGTGCAGGTCTTTGCCTGAAGGCCACTGGAGCCACCAGCCAGCCCTCCGTGCCCAGCCTAGAGTGTAGCCACCCGCCCACACTGGGAATGAGTGGTGCCAGGTCTTGCGCCCCCTCAGGCCAGTGAGGGTCAGCAGCCCGGTAGGAGCAGTCAGCTGCCTTCCACCCTCTCCATAGTGTGTGGCTAAACGTCCTCGAGCTTCAGACTTGAGCTAAGTAAACACTTCAAAGAAGACTTTGCTTTGTACATGTTGGAGTTGGGTGGGTGGTCGGGTGGAAGGCCTGGGTAAGCTGTGGCCAGGGGAAGAATTACAGCTGCTGGGAGAAAGGGTTCAAGACCAACCTCTGAGAATCCTGGTGCTGGGAACCATGAGGAGACCAGGATGCTCCTGGGGGCCACAACCACAGTTCAGTGGATTGGGCTTCCAGAGCTGGACTGGATCTACATTCTGGTGACTCACGTCAGTACCTGGCAGAGACACCCGGAGACCTGGAGAACAAGGGGTGGAATCTGGAAGCTAGAGATGGTCTAGATTGTAAAGGGGACATCACCTGCTGTTTACAAAATGTCACTGGATAGAGGGAGGACATCAAGATGGACATTGCAGTCACCCTGGCTTGGATTTAGAAAGTGCTAATCTGGTCATCAGGGCCCCACCTTGAGGGAAGATCCCTTGACAAGGGGAGCCCTGAAATAATGGGCTGTCTGGAGTGCTGCTTGGACCTTAGGACCCTGGGGACACAGACATGCTCAGACTGACCCAGGCTTCTCCCAGGACATACCAGCCATTCAGATCAGAGAAGGGTTCCTCAGTCTTTGTCTGTCATCTCTTCCCTGAACCCCATTAGCCTCCAGCCTTCCACCATAGACACAAGCAGACACCTGCCTCCCCAGTCCCCACAACTGGGCTCCATTTGGGGGCTGGGGGCAGAGTCCTACAGAAGAACTCTCCCCTCCATATCCTCAGCCTGACTCTCTGTCCTCAAACAAAGTGAGCTGCAGTGTTAGGTCACCTTGGAAGGAAACAACATGGTTGTCCCCCAGGGTCCCATAACCAAGGCCTGAAGTCTGTCCTCTAGGAAGATGACACTTCCTAGGAAGATGACACTTCGACACCCCTCCTGCCTGTAGGGAACATCAGTGCTGTGGGAAGGGCAGGGGCGCAGTGTGGAAGCAGTGAGACTGCTCACTGCCCAGGGCAGGGGCGCAGTGTGGAAGCAGTGAGACGCTCACTGCCCAGGGCCTGCACTTTAATGGCTCGTTGCAGTTCAAAGATGAACAAGGTTCAAAGTCCTGGCTCAGTGGCTCCACAGGGATTCTTTGTATTCCAAACACATCCAAGGTTACAGATGCCTCCGGGTCCTCAGGCCGCGTGTGTCACCTCCCACACACCTCTTCGTCACACTGTGGGGACCACAAAGGCCGTCAGCCTAGCCACACTCCTCCGAGGCTAGTGGCGCCCACCACCCAAATCGTGAAGGAGGTACATTGGACATGAGAAGCAGCCTAACCCACACATTACTCTCTTCCACAGGAGAATGGGAGGCAGGACATCATGGCCATACTAAGGCCTGACAGAAACACCTAGGACACAGCCCACCCTTTCTCAACCCACAGTGGGGCCCTGCTTTGCCTACCCACTGGCCTCTCTGCTGCTCAACCTATCCCCCTCTGCAAGCAGAATCATAGAGATTCATCTACCTCCCAAGGCTGCCAACGCAGAGAAAATTACATAAATCCTAAGAGGCTACAGCTCAGCTCCTGGCTACGCCAAGCACTATCCCAAAGCGAGTGATATATACTTAAGGGTTGGTAACAGGCAGTGTTCCCCAAGGCCTCTGCTCACCTGGGGTGGCTTGCTGGAGCAAGCCTCTGCAGAGATACCCAAGGCCTGCAGGATGTTCTCCTGGGGAACATAGTCACCCGGGGATTTCTGGATGAAGTGCAACAGTACCTTGTCACCACCTGTAACCACAGGCAGGGAATCAACTGTGTGTATTCTGCTTCTCTGTGCCAGGAAGTGAGAGTAATCCACTGACCAAGCCAAGCAGCCCAATCCCTCACCCAGGTACCCAAGACCAGAGAGGGAGCATGAGGACATGACATGAGCCACCAAGATGGGCAAGATGGGGCTCTATGTCTTGCCCTGACCCACCCTTGCTGACCACCAGCAGCCCTCCACTTTGCAGCAGGTCACCAGACAGGTTCCCCTGGATACCAACAGCCTTAGCCTGCAAAGACAGGAATGGGACCCAGGTCAGCCTTGGAGGGAATGCCGCAGGGATTCCCACCAATGCTCTGAAACCACAAACCTTGGAGGCTACATCACGAACAGGTTTTCCCAGGGCAGCTGGTAGGATGCTTAAGCTGTTGTACCTACAAAGACATAGGGTCCCTAGGCCAGATTCTGGTGGAGCACAAGCATCCACACCTGTTCCCAGTGTCCTGCCCCCACCCACTTATCTAACCCAGGGGCTCAGGCAGATCAGCAACCAGTCTAACCGGGATCTACAGAAGCCCTGAGAGCCCCCAGGCTGAATACAGCTAGCCGTGGGGGCACTAGAGAGGTGGTGTAGAGTGTGGGGAATGAGCTCCAAGCTGGGTGTGCCCAGGGATCTCGCTTAGCTGGTACTGCCTGTCATGACGGGCAGTCTGTGGCAACAGAGGACTGCAATGGACCATGGCTAAGGCACTGGGCTCCAAGGTCCCTCCTGTTTATGAAGTAGCAGACTTCTGAGGACAGGCCTGGCTTGGACCAACACCCATTAGAAGACCCCAAAGAAGGGCTGGCTGAAGCACCAGTGTCAGTTTCCATGAGACAAACTGGAGAGCAGAGTAGACAGTGGTAGCAAGAAGGCGCATAAGAGAGCAATAGCCACTCTGTCCTCCTGTCACACTTACCGCTTGAAGCCCAGCTCTTTATAGATTTGCTTGCTCTCATCAAGGTAGAGTTCTAGAAAGGAAAGCCACAGCTATGTGCCCCAGGCTTCCTACATTCTGTCCCCTCCACTTACTGCATCCAGCTCCACCCACCCAAGCCAGGAGTAGCAAGGCAGGATTGAATGTCACCACTGCTTAAAAGGAAGGGCAAGAGTCACTGGGACTTTGCCACTAGGTCTGGGCGCCAGCCAGAGCACAGGCTGAAGGCAGGGCAGGGAAGAGCTGCAGATGCTGACACATGAATATGTTCTTGTTGGGCCTAGAAAGGGATAGGTCAGCCCAGGCTCTGAGTCCGGGAAGAGTCGCACCTCCTGAGAAGTAACCACCATCCAGAAACTCCTGCAGGCCCAGGGCCTCAGGCCCCACGCCCACTAGGCGCACATTGTGTTGGTCCAGGATGCTCTGGAGGTTGCTGAGGTCCTGGGCGATCCAGCGGCACACCATGCAGCCGAAGCGTCGCAGACCGGCCACTACACAAGCTTTCTCTTGCCATAGGCTCCGCAGCTCCACGGCCTACAGAATGGATGGGTCAGGGGACATGGGCTCACCAACCCCCTATGCCCGGCAGCCTCACATGTCCCGCAGCGTGCTGCTCCAAAATTCGCAGCTGACTGGTCCTCCTGATGGTTCCTCTGTGGACCATGAGCTGTACCCACGCCCAGTACGCGAACTCATAGGACCCCTCAGGACCTCCACTCCAGCCCATGCGAGCTGCCAGGGCTCTGGGCCAGGTGCATGGAGGCGTTCTCTGCCCTGCGCCAGCCAGATCTCACCTCCCCAGTCACTGCATGCTTCAAGACACACGCTCCTACGCGACCAAGGTCCACCACATTCATGGCCGCCTCCGTCCCTTTCTGCACCGGGATCCCTTCTCCCGGGCCCGGGAGGCTCACTCGGTCCTGCGCAGCCTCTTCAGTCGGCCTCTGCCCCGCCCATAATCCTGCCCCAGTCCGGGAGGACACCACCTCTAGGGGTTCAAGTCGCAGGACTACGCGCTTGTCCCGCCCCAGGCTCCGCCCCGTATATTAGCATACAGGCACACCCTCTCTCCAAAGGGACAATCACTGCAGATCTCTTTGCCTCTGCCTGGGTTGTTTTATTTGCATATGTATAAGCCTATTAGCCAATGGCGTAGCAGATAAAGCTCAACGCACTGGCTGCAAGCGGTGCGCCTGCGCAGAATGCGTTTGCGTGGCTCTTTAGCATTTGCGTGGCTCTCCACTAGCATTTGCGTGGCTCTCCACCAGCATCAGGTGGTCCCTAGTAATGCAGCAGGATGGTAGAATTAGAGCCAAAAAGTTTAAGCGGGGAATCGAACTCACAAATCACTAGTGTGAGGAACAGTAGGGCAGCCAGCACTTACAGTAGTGAAAGGACCAGCCTTCCCAAGTCTAGGTTCCTGCTTTGCATTTTCGAGAAATCCTATTAACTTCCATCTTAAAGTACCATTTCCTGCTGTGTTGATGTCAGCTTTTAAACCACAGGCTCCCGTGTACAACAATCCAAAGGAGATAAACAGAAGCTCGCAGTGGTGTGACCCTAGGAAGAGTAGAGGGCTCAGGAATCCGCGTGTTCTGTCCTTTCCTCACTAAGTAAGCCCTGTGATGCTTTCTAGGGCCATATTCAAGCATCTGATAGAGGTAGAGGCTGGGAAAGGAAGAGAGCCACCTCAAGATACCTAGCTGAGACTGAACAGCCAGGCAGGAAGTTAGTAACCATACATATCACTATGTCAAAAGGAGAAGCTAGAGAGATGGCCCAGTGATTAAGAGCACTAGCTGCTCTTGCAGAGGGCCCAGGTTTGGTTCCCAGCATCCCTACAGCCACTCACACCCTCTGCAACTCCAGCTTCAGGGCATCTGATGCTCCCTCACAGACTCTTCAGGCACCAGGCACCCACATTGTGCCCAAACCTATGCAGGCAAAGTAGGCTGGAGAGCTGACTCAGTCAAGTGACAGATACCTGTAATCCCGTGTCCTGGGAAGCAAAGGCATGAGAATCAGCAATATATCTTGTCTCAAGAAATATGATTGAGAGGCACTGAGTAAAATACTCAACCGCTGGACTCCACGGGCACACACAAGTGCACACAGGTGTGCAAATGCACATTTAAAAAGTGCAGAGTCAGCTGGGCGGTGGTGGCTTACACCTTTAATCCCAGCACTTGGGAGGCAGAGGCAGGTGGATTTCTGAGTTCGAGGCCAGCCTGGTTTACAAAAGTGAGTTCCAAGACAGGCAGGGCTACACAGAGAAACCCTGTCTCGAAAAACCAAAAAAAAAAAAAAAAAAGAAAGTGCAAAGTCAGGAGGAGCTGGTCCTGTAGAGCCACTGGTCCCAAGGCCACCACAAGAAGAAATCCAGAAATAGGGCTTCCTCTGCCTCTTGTTAAATGTTGAGGGATACAATGTGAGGGTCTCAGGAGCATGGGGAGATCTCTGCAGAAAATGCTGCATGCTGAACAAGAAGAGCCATCAGGCCCTTCCCTGAGGCTGCTCTCTCACATACGCCTACACAGTGTGACAGAACCCACCTCACTTTCATGGAGTCCCAGGTAAGACAGGTCATCATAGAGTATCATAGAGTCTTTGCTCCAAGTTTTGTAGGTTAGAGGTTACCTAGCCCAAGGATATGGGACCTGAAAACACTTGAGGCCATTCCTTTCCGGTATTTCAGGAATCCTTTCAGGGATGCTGATTTCCTATGCTTTTGGGATAGGGTTGTTGTGGTTTTCCTCCAGTGCCTCTTTTGCATAATCATTTTAGCTTGTGCTTTTATTGGTTCTTATGCCAAACCAGTAAAATTGGACTGGCATAATCTTGACTATCTCATATCAATGACGTCTGTGGTGGTTGGAATAGGCTTAGCTGTCATAGACTCCATGTGTTTGAATGTTTGTCCCATGGGTGTTAGCACTGTTAGGAGGTGTGCCCTTGTTGGAAGAAGTGTGAAACTGTGGGTATGGGCTTTGAGGTCTCCTATGCTCAAGCTCTGCCCAGTGTGGAACAGTCACCATCACTGCCTGCTGATCAAGATATACATACAACTCTCAGCTCCTTCTCCAGCCCCAGTCTACTAGAATGCTGCCGTGCTTCCTGCCATGATGATAATAACGGACTAAACCTCTGAAACTGTAAGCCAGCCCCAATTAAATGTTTTCTTTCAAAGAGTTGCCTTGGGCCGGGCATGGTGGCACACACCTTTAATCCCAGCACTTGGGAGGCAGAGGCAGGCGAATTTCTGAGTTCAAGGCCAGCCTGGTCTACAGAGTGAGTTCCAGGACAGCCGGGGCTACACAGAGAAACCCTGTCTAGAAAAAGCAAAGAAGGAAAAGAAAAAAAAAAGTTGCCTTGGTCATGTTGTCTCTTCATAACATTGTAACCCAAACTAAGACACCTGTGGAACTAAATATTTAAGCAGATAAGTGCTAACCTCAGAGGACAGCTGGGTTTATTCATCTGTAAGTTTTAATATGTCATCTTGTGTGGGCTTTCTTTGGGTTGTGCTACAGTAACAACCTCAAGCCTCAGCTGATCACTGCAACTAAGTTACACCTCCAGTTCCTGTGTGTGTGAAGGGCAGGGCTCTCTACTCCTGCTGCTTCCTTATTCTGAGAGCCATGAGAGAGAGCCATTGTGTGAAGGGCAGGGCTCTCTTCTGCTGTTGCTTGCTTATTCTGAGAGCCACGCTATGAGAGAGAGCCATAGCTCACTGGAACGTGCCTTGTCCTGGCAGAGCAGACCTGGGCGCACATTGTCATGCTCACATGACATTGGCCAGAGCTCAGCAATGGCCAGGTGGATTCTGGGGGCAGGAAAGTATGTCTTCCACAAAGCATTTTCTAGTTTGGAACTGAGCAAGCTAGCTATCACCCATCACTGTTATCAGAAAATATGAGACTCTGGGCATAAATGCTGGGCTGATTTCCTGGGGTGTAACCATGTGTGACACAGCAAACCTGGGGGACCTGTGTATGTGTTGCCCACAAGAAGGGTAATGTAGAGGTTCCTTGAGAGTTGCCAGGGGAGCAAATACAACCCTGAACAATGTCTTTGAACAGTAGCTGGGTAGAAGGGAATTTCACCTATCTTAGTCACTGTTCTAAAGACACCATGACTGCCTCAGTTGGGGTCTCTATTACTGTGAACAGACACCATAACCAAGGCAAGTCTTATAAAGGACAACATTTAATTGGGGCTGGCTGTTCTGTTCAATATCATCATGGCAGTGAGTATGGCAGCATCTGGGCAGACATGGTCCCGAAGAAGGAACTGAGAGGTCTATATCTTGATACAAAGGCAGCCAGAAAGAGACTTCCCTCTGCAGGTAGCCAGGAGGACATACTGGGTGAAGCTTGAGGATAGCGACCTCATAGCCCACCCTCACAGCAACACACTTCCTCTAACAAGGCCACACCTCTTCCAATAATGCTATGCCCCCAATAGTGCCACTAATGCTACACCCCCAATAGTGCCACTTCCCATGGGCCAAGCATATTCAAACCACAACTGCCAAGGCAACTGTTATAAAAGAACGCATTTGACGGAGGGCCTGTTTACAGTTTCAAAGGTTTAGTTCATTTTCATGATGAGCATGGCAGTGTGCAGGGAGGTACTGGAGCAGTATCTGAGAACTAGTTCCTGGTTTTTTAACGGAGAGAGGGAAGGAGGTGGAGAGAGCCCATGCCTGGGCTTGGCATGGGCTTTTGAAACCTCAAATCCCACCCCCAGTGATATACTTCCTCTAACAAGGCCACACCTCCTAATCCCTCTAATCATTTCAAAGAGTGTCACTCTCTGGTGACTAAGCATGCAGATATCTATCCTATAGGGATATCTATCCTATAGGGATATCTATCCTATAGGGCCGTTCTTACTGAAACCCACACACCATCCTTGGCACACAGTGCAGATACAGAGGGAGAGGCCAATAGGAGCCTGGCTATCCTACCTGGAGGCCCTGAACATGTAAGAGACCAAACAGGCCTCACAGGTGATCCCTCTGGGTCACTGTCTCAGACTGCCATTTCTGACCACACCTTAGAAGTATGGTTGATCTGTAGGGATCCCTGCAGGCACCACAATCAGTAGCAAAATGATCTGCAAAGAGGTGAGTCAAACTTTCCAAAATATTTAAACACAGTCCAGTTTGGGAAAATTTCCTGTTGTAATATAATCCCCAGAGCACAAGAAGATATAATTACATTGAAACTCAAAGTAGATGTCATTTCTTCCAAGAAGATAGGTTTTAGAGATAGGCTATCCCTAGGGAAGGATCTGCCATGGTCTTGGTCATACAAGTAACATCGAGGTCATTTGGGTTATTAGCCCCCTCTAGTCCTGGTTGTGGGCACTTGGGGGAATCCCTGACTACACAGATTATGTAAGGGTCATGTAAAATACTTGCTATCTCTGGTCCTGGTTGTGGGAGCTTGATATGGTCTGGCCCTGAATATCATTAGGCCGTTAATCATATCTAATTCCCACCCTTCTGGATAAAAATCAGGTTGCATGTGAAAATATTTGGCTTGTTTATGCTCTTTAGTTTAAAAATAGATTCAAGGGGCAGGGGTAACAGAACTAAAGCCCTGAGGGCCAGTAGAAAATGCAAGCAGGCAACATGGGGATGTAGGAGGTGGGGGGACCCTCTGGAATATACCAGAGACCTGGAAGGTGAGAGACTCAAAGGGTGGAAACTTAAATGAAGTGCTCTACAGTAGGGAGGGGGAACTTGTAGAGTCCACCTCCAGTGAAGGGACAGGACACCAAGTGGAGGGATGGAGCTGCCATCCTACAATCAAAAGCTCTGACCCAGAATTGTTCCTGTCTGAAGGAACTGCAGGGACAAAAATGGAGAAGAGCATGAGAGAAAGGAGATCCAGTGACAAGCCCAAATTGGGATCTAACTCAAAGGGAGGCACAGGGCCCTGGCACTGTTAGTGATGCTGTGGTCTGCTTATAGACAGGAGCCTGGCATAGCTGCCCTCTGAGAAGTCCAACAAGCAGCCGAAAGAGTCAGATGCAGATATTTACAACCAACCAATGGACAGAAGCCAGGGACCCCTGTGGTTGAATTGGGGAAAAGCTGGAAGATGCTGAGGAGGAGGGCAGCCCCATGGGAAGACCAGCAGTCTCAACTGACCTGGACCCCTGAGATCTCTCAGACACTAAGCCACCAGCTAGGCAGCATACACCAGCTGATATGAGGCCCCTGACACATATACAGCATACACCAGCTGATATGAGGCCCCTGACACATATACAGCATACACCAGCTGATATGAGGCCCTGACACATATACAGCAGAGGACTGCCTGGTCTGGCCTCATTGAGCTGATATGAGGCCCCTGACACATATACAGCAGAGGACTGCCTGGTCTGGCCTCATTGAGAGAAGAAGCACCTAATCCTCAAGAGACTTGAGGCCCCAGGGAGTGGGGAGGTCTGGTGAGGTGGGGGTGGGGGTGGAGACATCTTCTTGGAGACAGGGTTGGGGGTGGAGGTATGGAATAGGGAGCTGTTAGGGGGGCAGACTGGGAGGGGGATGAAGACTGGACTGTAAAAAAGGATTAAAGAATAAACAACAAATGAAATAAATAAATAAATAAATGCCACATTAAATGTCCAGAAAATCCCAGAGTGAAAAAGAAAAAACGTAAATTCAATAATCTACCCTTTTATCCTATCATTTCTGTATCTCCCAGTTTTCTTTTCATCCCTTCTCCACCCTTTCCCCCTAACATTTGAGAGGAAAGAAAAAGAAAGAGATGCATCCCTGAATTTAGCCTATGATACTTTGTTTCGCCCCTGATCAAGACCATTAACAAACTGTAACCAATCTCCCTTAAACAAGGACAAGCATGCATCACCAAACTCCACCCACCCTGTCTCTTGGGAATGGAGCATTGGTCTCTTAAAATTGCTTCCTGCTGTGTTGAGGGCCCTAAGGAAACTGGGATATTGTTCAAGTCCTAAGAAATCTCGCTGCAACTGAAAGACCCACAACATGAGAACTCCCAAGTTCTGACTCAGGAAAGACAACACCCCAAATCTCTCACGAGAAATGGTCTTGATGTAAATCACATGAGGCTTTATTTGGGGAAAGCCAGAGCTCTGGGGACGACTTGTATCCCAGAAGTGGATAGAGGAGTCGACCCCGAGGGAAAAGAGGACCCGATATTTATGAACCCTCAAGGGGGAAAGGAGGAGTAGGGAGTAGGGGATTTTTCTGATCTGACAATATCCATTCTTTCTACAGAAGAAATGGGTATACAGAAGATTTTCATGCTCAGGTGCACAGGTGCAAAGTGAAATCCACACACACTTGGCAGTGAGCTGTATCTCAATCCATCAACCAAACCACAAACACTTGGCAGTAAGCTGTATCAGTTGGCAAATACATGAATTCAAAGAACAATATGGGCATACACACAGATTCAGGCTATTATACTCAGCTACATAGAGACTTTCTGCTAATAGTGAAATCTCTCTTCCCAGTTTCAGGGTCTTTGTGACCTCTTACATTTTTCTCAGGATCTTTTCACAACATTTGCTCCAGCCTCTGTATGATTTGAACATACAGAACGTAATTGAAGTCCTGGCTGGTACAGTCTGCAAGGCTGGACCATCCAACTAGGCATTTTCAAGTTGTTCTGGAGGTAGTTCTTTGAGGAAACCAATCAGGCTGGATCACCTGTGTGAATCACCTGGGCGATTCGGATGCTGAGGTCCTGTCCCCCAATCTGGTTCTTGTCTCTTAAAGTTAGCTACCTGGGTATATTGCTGATGTTTAAACTAGCCAATCATGTGAAACCGCGCCAATTTCCCCAACCCCCTACCCCATTGTTATAAAAGCTCCTAATTTTCGAGCCACGAGGTCCACCCCCCTGTCCCCTGCGTGGGATACGGGTCGTCCCGGAGCTCCGATTAAAAATCCTCTTGCTTTTGCATCTAGACAGGTCTCTCGTGGGTTCTTGGGATTCGCGAACAGCCCGTGTTTAAAATAGGGGTATTTCTGGTTTGATCTTACAATAGGTTCATGTCCCAGCCGGTCTCAGAACTGTCCCCACGCAGAGGAATCAACATTCATGTTACCTGTTTTGTTGTTCTTGCTTTTTTCCCCTTCATGTCTGCAGCCAAGATTCTCAGGAGGTCTCCCCTAGTCAAATCTAACCTTTATTAATTTTGATGGAATCCATAGCTTTTCTTCTCCCAGTGAAACACAGACAAAACCTCTTCCCCGATGCATCCTGTTTCCTTCCTTCCTTCTGAAGTTAACACATATATGGCCTAAACACATAGATGTTTCTAAACTCCAGAGCTTTCTATGCTGTCTGCCTCCTTGACATTTAAAAAAAATTTAAATCAATAAAGCATTATTTAATCGATCTCTGGGAGATCCCATATCCCCTTTCTGTTTCATGAGTATTTTCTTTAAAGTATAGTTAGAACTTCTTGCAATTGCCTGACCTGTAGGATTATAAGATACATTTGTAACATATTTTATGCCATAATGTCTTAAAAAAATTGTTGTATCCTAATGGATACACATGTCAGAGCATCATCAGCTCCAATCTGTGACCAAGCCTGCTCAGTCAGTCAACAAGTTCTCCAGCGTGGGAGTGAGGATTAAAAAGAAAAAAAGAAGCCGGGCGTGGTGGCACACGCCTTTAATCCCAGCACTTGGGAGGCAGAGGCAGGTGGATTTCTGAGTTCGAGGCCAGCCTGGTCTACAAAGTGAGTTCCAGGACAGCCAGGGCTAGACAGAAAAACCCTGTCTCGAAAAACCAAAAAAAAAAAAAAAAAGAAAGAAAAAAAGACAGTCAGACAACATTGTAACGTGACCCCAGTCAATTCTGAGATTGAAGGCAAATTTTTATTTTCCAGTCCACTTTTTATATCATTTTAATTACATGCAAGTATTTTGGGCAAGCAGTACAATAAGGAACTAACAAAGCAGCAAGCAAGGTCCTGAAAATTACTCCCATGACAGTTGTTAAAAGGGGCTTGTCATAATGACCGAAATACTCGAACCTGCTTCCTCGTCCAAGCCTAAAATCTTGCCTGAAGCCTAGTTCTTCTGTTCCACCCTAAAACTAAAATTCCCGCCTTACCTTACTCTATTACATACTAAAGTTAGATTCTTGCAGAAACTTACTTCCTTATTATGCCCTAATGTCAGAATCCTGCCTGAAGCCCATCTCCTTGTCCTTGGCCAATGTTAGACTCCTGCCAAGCGGTACCCCAAAAGGCTTTCCACAGATCTGCAAAGGCATTTTCAAGGTAGCTATTACCTCTAATAAATGTGCAATCTAAGAATCATCCTTTTCAGAACTTAAGGTGGAAGCCCCTTGGAATTCTGAACATGTATCAATAGTATGAAGTACCAACATATGTACATATTTTTAAATGTCAAATTCTATGAAATGAAACATATAAGCTATTGTATGCATTTGCTCTAAGGTGACTTTGTATCACAGAATCTGTATTTTTAACTCAGTATACTGTATCGCTATGGCTTTCCATTCTACTTCCTCAAGCCTTTATGGATTTTTTTCTTATCTGGAACTACCTTTTCTTGCTGTCATTGCAGGTCCCAGATTGGATTCTTTTGAAGATTCTTTATCCTGATTGAAAAATCCTCTGATCTCTGTTCTATGATGTCCGTTCCAGCATCTACTACTTTAGTCTTCTCTTTTTCTAAGTCTGTTTTATTTTGCTCTCTCTCTTTCTCTCTCTCTTTTAATGACCAATTTCCTGTTTTTTTTCTTTTTCTTTTTTCTTTTTTTTAACTTTTTCCAATTTTTTATTAGGTATTTTCTTCATTTACATTTCAAATGCTATCCCAAAAGTCCCCTATACCCTCCTCCCACCCTTTTCCCCTACCTACCCACTCCCACTTCTTGGCCCTGGTGTTCCCCTGTACTGGGGCATATAAAGTTTGCAAGACCAAGGGGCTTCTCTTCCCAATGATGGCCAAATAGGC
Source organism: Mus minutoides (assembly GCA_902729485.2). Lineage (NCBI taxonomy): Eukaryota > Metazoa > Chordata > Mammalia > Rodentia > Muridae > Mus > Mus minutoides. Next base: position 1,358,005 of record LR749639.1, on the reverse strand, counting down.
CATCTTCTGCTACATATGCAGCTAGAGACACGAGCTCTGGGGGTACTGGTTAGTTCATATTGTTGTTCCACCTATAGGGTTGCAGACCCCTTCAGCTCCTTGGGTACTTTCTCTAGCTCCTCCATTGGGGGCCCTGTTTTCCATCCAATAGCTGACTGTGAGCAACCACTTCTGTGTTTGCCAGGCACTGGCATAGCCTCACAAGTTGGAGTACTACTCAGCTATTAAAAACAATGAATTTATGAAATTCCTAGGCAAATGGATGGATCTGGAGGGTATCATCCTGAGTGAGGTAACCCAATCACAAAAGAACTCACATGAGGGCTGGTGAGATGGCTCAGCAGGTAAGAGCACCCGACTGATCTTCCGAAGGTGCTAAGTTCAAATCCCAGCATCCACATGGTAGCTCACAACCATCCGTAATGAGATCTGGCGCCCTCTTCTGGAGTGTCTGAAGACAACTACAGTGTATTTACATATAATAAATTTTTAAAAATTTATAAAAAAAAAAAAGAACTCACATGATATGCACTCACTGATAAGTGGATAGTAGCCTAGAAACTTAGAATGCCCAATATACAATTTGCAAAACACATGAAACTCAGGAAGGAAGACCAAAGTGTGGATACTTCGTTCCTTCTTAGAATTGGGAACAAAATACCCATGGAAGGAGTTATAGAGACAAAGTCTGGAGCTGAGACTGCACCACACAGGGATCCATCCCATAATCAGCCACCAAATGCAGACACTATTGCATATGCCAGCAAGATTTTGCTGAAAGGACCCTGATATTTTGGTCTCTCTTAAAGAGGATATATAAAATTGTAATTATTACTGAACATACAATTATTTTCCTGCTGACACTCAAAACAAAATATATGGGGTCCAAACCTTCTACAGTGTTTTTCTGTTTTTTTAACATGGAAAATATTTTCTTCTCTAATTTCTTTAACTCTCCTTTCTTTGGAGACTTTATCTTTTATACTTAACCTTGGTATTTATGATGGTCTGTGTTCAGTTTCTTTAGCATCCATGTACCCTTTAAAACATTTCTATGCATTTCTTTTTCTTTCTTTCAGGGACTTTATCTTTTATGTGTACTTATTTATTTCTCTTACTACTTTCTAAACTTAATTATATTTTTTTGTATTTTTTCTAAACTCTTTCCAGCCTTATGTGTCTTATTTTTAATTTTATTAATTTCAAATTATTTATCTCTGTCTATGATATTTTAATAACCAGTTTCCTTTTTCTTCTGCATAATTCCAAGCAGCTTTACCTGATCAAAAGCTCATCTGGCCGGGCGTGGTGGCGCACGCCTTTAATCCCAGCACTCGGGAGGCAGAGGCAGGCGGATTTCTGAGTTCGAGGCCAGCCTGGTCTACAAAGTGAGTTCCAGGACAGCCAGGGCTCTACAGAGAAACCCTGTCTCGAGAAAAAAAAAAAAAAAAAAAACTCATCTGTGCTCTCTCTGTCTCCCTCTACTGTTCGGATCACCACCTAGTTGTGGCTAGCCCCGCCTAGCCTTCACAGAGAAGAGGCAGTTGCGCCCTGCTGCAAGCTGTTTGCTAGCTGGGAAATGTGCGACTCAGCTACAGGCACAGCCTCCCCCATGGCACTGTGGGTCGACCACGTAGCTGCACACTCGTGGGAGACCTTGGAAGCATACATGCTAAGTAAGCGCCTCCACCCACTCGGTCCGGCACCCATGTATCCCCTGGCCACTTAACTCTCTTGAGCACGTGCTCTGACCCTTCTCCAGAACCACGTAGCGCTTGGGAGAAGCTGCTGATCCCTTGAGAGAAGATTCTGATCCCTGTTCATGCCAAGCCTCCCTCACCTTAGGACACTGGCTGTTTCCCTGGCTCATGTGGCCAGCCGGACTTCATCTGCTCTACTACTCACAGAGCCCGCTTTCGACCCGGTACTTTTCAGGCTCTAAGCCCGGTTCTTTATAAGTTTGAATTTCTGTCTAAGTTTGGATTCTGTGCCTACCAATGTACCACTGCAGTTACCATTGCTATCCAATTCTGTTGGATACCAACGTGAAAGTACGGGACTTTTCTATGCCTGCCCTAGCTCTGAAATAATGACTGGGAGACCTGGTATCTTTTTAAAAAGGCTTCTTTTTCTGGGCAGGGTTCTTATCTATGTTAATCCGACCACACTAGCCTGACTACTTCACAGCAACTTCCCAGCCACGTAGGTTAGCCGCCATCTTAGTCTCTCTTTGTCTGCTCCTGTTCCATCTGTCTTATCTTCATCTCCTTCTCTTCTCCTGCCCAACTATTGGCTGATCAGATCTTTATTAACCAGCCAGAGATGTTGGAAAACAATTTTATACAGTGCCGAGACAGGGGATTCTCCATGATGCCAGTATCTGTACTGCAACCAGATCTCTGGACACAGCAATTAGCATTTGAATGAATACACAGTGCACAAAATCAACCTCCAAAGTAGGCTCAAGCCTTTGCATCAATGTAAGAATCATAGCTTCGGGTTAAAAAGCATGTTTGTTTGTTTGTTTGTTTGTCTAGAAAGCCAGGTATATAGATTTGACAGAGATGTTTTAGCCCGATGAAAGACATCTCTAAGTCTATATCTAGAAGACAGCGGAAGAAACTTCAAAATCCTTGTGACTGAGTAGCAAGCATTCAGAGCACCATCAAATCTTGAACCACCCAAATCATTGCAGTGCTATCAGAGGTCAGAGGTCAGCCTTGCCACCAGCTAGACCTGGGCAGAAAGCAGGGCTGCACAGGCAGTACCTGTCTTATAGGGACCATTGTGTGGCGGTGATACAGCCCCAAATCAGAACACATAAATATAGACCAGATACACAAGACAAGTCATAAAGCCAAAGCAAAAACAGAAAAACAAGGTAGCAACATTTAACAACTGGGATTCTTTGCTTTAGAAGTCCACCAGTCCTTTTCATTGACAGCCAAAGTCAAAGAAAGTCTGGCATCTCAGAACGTGAAACTCAAATTTTTTCAAAACTTTTGAAACTTCATAATTCAGCTCCTGGTCCCAGCAGGGGATCTGCAGGACTCCAAACTCAATTAACCAGAAATAAAAATAGCCAAAAATAACTAGGGGCTGGGGATGCCTCCCTGTGCCCAAATGGGTACAATAGCTCCTTCCCATTCATCAGATATGACTGCTTTGAACTGAACTATTGACATCCTTCTGTAACTCCCCTTTTGTGTAACATTTTATCTATGAGGTAATTTTCTAAGCCTTTGTCTAAGAAAATATAAGAGAGGCTGAGAAAGGAATAATGTGTGTGGCGTTTGGGGCTCAGCCCCATCCACCAAATGTATGTATGTNTATATATATATATATATGTGTGTGTACTTACATACGCATATAGGTATATATATGTAAGTATGCATGAACACTTGTGGATTTGCTGAGACAGGTGGTAGGGCCCAGCCAAAGTGTAAGTGTGTGTGTCTGTCTGTGTGTGTGTCTGTGTGTGTGTGCATGTGTGTGTTTGTGTGTCTCTGTGTGTTTGTTTGTGTGTGTTCATGTGTGTCTGTGTGTGTACTTGAATTCACTTTCTTCCTTTTCTCTCTGGCTCATGAAGAGTTAACAAACTCCAAGTCTCTCCTCTGCCCAGCAGGGGCCCTTGACCCAGAGAGAAACTAAAACTTGTTTCTTAAATCCCCTACAGTATCAGCAGGGTATTAAGTTACCAGAAGTCAGTGGCTTTTGGCCACAGAATAGCAGAGTTAAAGACAGAAAACTGACCGCACCCCCCCAAAAAAAGTAAGCAGCTTTTGGCCATGCAATCACTGACAGAAGAATTTTCAAAGGTAAAGCAACTTTGACCCAATCGATAGATCGATAGATCGATCGATCAATCGACTGCTGACTCCGACTCCATACCTGAACTCTTGTGCAAGTACAGGGATAAGCCCGGGGCAGTCTTGTTAACCGGATGACCACAAAGCCATTCTCCAGGAGTTTGGACATGATGGAGCATTCCAAGGGAATGAATATGTACAGCAGGAACAGTATCCATATTCAAGGCAGCTGGGGCCAGGGAGGTTCTTAAAGATAAAGTGAGCACTGTTACAGCCCATGAAGCCATAATCTCTGCCCACAAGGATTACTAATGAGGGGCACACCAGCCTGAGGCTGAACACGCAGGACTGGGCCTCCATGCAAGGCTCTGTGGTTCTGGCCAAGCGATTGTGGTTGTTGCTCTGAGGCAATGCCATGTGAAGGGTGAGCCACTCCTTCTCACCCTTCTACTTGACACTGCTGACTCTGGATTCTGACAACTTCCACACTCAAGAGACTGTCTAAGAAATGGGAAGCTATGAGACACAACAGTGGCAGAGTTCCTCCTCCATCCAAGAGTTCAGGTGACAGGCTGCAGTCCTCTCTCTGTCCCCATCCCTCCCAGCCTCCACCTCAAACTTCTCCCTAGGTCCCACGGCCTTGTCTGGCTTCCCAGCTCATGGAGAAAAAGCCTATGCACTGCTATCTGCTATCTAGAGCTTTCCCAGGCCCTACTGCACTGTCCTATCTCTGGAGGAGAAGGGTTCAGGGAAGCCAGTCCCACTGAGAAGGCCCCTGCCAGTGGCTGGGTGGTAGATGGTTGCAGCTCTGGCAGCACAAGGGGCCGAGCACCTGCACCCTTCTCTGCTGATAAGGGTGTTTGTACAGTAGAGATGGAGTTGGGGTGGGGCTGGGTGGGGCTGGGCACAGTCATATCAATGGTGCCAGCCAGAGATCACAGGACAACTTGAAGGAGTATTATATTTATGTAAGCATGTATGTCTGTGGACATGTGGACATGTGTGTCTGTGTACATGTATGTGTTTCTGTGTACATGTGAGCATGGTCCACAGCACACATGTAGAGATCACAGGACAACTTGAAGGAGTATTATATTTATGTAAGCAAGTATGTCTGTGTACATGTATGTGTGTCTGTGTACATGTGAGCATGGTCCACAGCACACATGTAGAGATCACAGGACAACTTGAAGGAGTATTATATTTATGTAAGCATGTGTGTCTGTGTACGTGTGAGCATGTGGGTCTGTGTATGTGTGAGTCTGTGTTTCTGTGTACATGTGAGCCTGTGTGTCTGTGTACATGTGAGCATGGGTCACAGCTCACATGCAGAGATTACTGGACAACTTGGAGAAATTGGTTTTTGCCTTAAATCATGTGGGTTCCAGGGATTAAACTCAGGCCACCAGTTTGGCAGCAAGAGCCTTTTCCTCCCTAAGCCAGCTTGCCAGGCCCACCTCTTTCCTGTATTTATGATAAAATGGAGACAGAAGACACCTCAGGCTGGGAGCATCTTCCTTCTCACCCACTTTTGCCCTTCATGGTTGCCCAAATTCTGCTTTTTTTTTTTAATGGCTGGGGAGGGGTAGCAAAGATTCTGGCCTCCTTTTTAGCGAAGCCAGCCATCCACTGCAGCAAAACACCCTCTTTCTTCCAGTTCCTAATGCACTGCCTGGGGCTTCTCACTGTAGTCAAGTGCTCTAATCCTGGCTGTTATTATTAATTTATGTCCTGTTGTTCCCGGTTTGTCCAGTGTGAACTCTGTGTGTGTGTGTGTGTGTGTGTGTGTGTGTTTACTAGGAGCCCTACTTCATGTGCACAGCCTCTCCAGACACCTGACAGGATACTCAGGTCTCAGTAACCCACGCATTTATCCTGTGTAGATAGGATCTGTCCTCACAGAGGAGGGTGAGGCTGCTTATGGGGGAATTCCAAGGGGAAACTTTGGAATGGGATGGGAAGCCTGAAACCTACTGCACCATCCTGGGTGTCTCCCCTTCAGCCACGCGTAGCCCTCCATTTCTGCTTTATAGGCCCCTAAGCCTTCAGGGCTGGTGCTGAGCTACCACCACAGTAGCTACCTTGGCAGACTGGGCTCAGGCGCTCTGCTGAGATACTGACTAAGAAGCTGAGTTGCTGGGGCACATAGGATAGGAGCAAACCAAGAGTTGGCCTCTTGCACAGGCCTGGTCTCTGGAGCTGATGCCCTAGGCCTCGGCCATGGCACTGCAGACTCCACACACTCTGGTGAGTCCTGCCCAGGTCTCAGGTGAGGCTCCCCACTTTCCTTCCCTTTTGCCTCCCTGTTGTCCTCTGGCACCAGGCACCAGCTCCTTGCCCCATTCCTACCAGCTTCTGTGGACCACACCACACTCCCAGAACATTTCCAAGGCAGTCTCTTCAGAGGCCCCCTCAAAAGGTGTTATGGGGAGGCTTCAGCCTGGCCCCAAGTGCTTCACACACAGCCCTGAGATCCAGGGTTAGGGATCCTGGCAGCTGAAAGGAGCGACTTCCATCCGGTTACCTAAGCTCGACCTAGGTAGCATCTCCTTTTTGGTTTGTCTTCAGTGTCCTATCAGGGCTTGTGTTTTCTACGCAAAGCTCACACAATACATGAAGAAGAGAACCTAGGTTGAAAACCCAGCCCTATGGCCTACGGTTGTTCTGTCTCTCAGGCCATCCACTGTGGCTAAGATGGCATAGTCTTGCCCTGTGACCAGTCTCACAGTGCAGGTATTACCATGGTGCAGGCTGGAAAGGCTGCAGATCAGGGGAAACCACCACCACTGAGAAGCAGGCTTGTTACAACCCTTTCCCCGTGCCACCAAGGCCACCTGGGGAAGCCCCAGGGATGATTAGCAAGCAGAAGGAGCAAGGTCCCTACAGGTGAGAGCCTTCATGTAGTTTCCATGGGAAAGGCCAGACAAGGTGGCTGAGCAGGCATAGGCTAGGTTTGTACAGATGATGGTTTTCTAGACTCTGAGGGACAGGGACCAATCGTGGTTGACCGTCATGAACTCTGGGGTCACAAGCTGAAGACATGGTGTGGGTTGGTTGATGTAGGTGATTTTACAGATTCTGGACTGTAGGGGCCAATCTTAGCTCTGGGGCTCTAGGGACCATTGGTCTGGGGTATAAAGGCCTCAGAGGATACCTCTAGGTGGTATGACAGAGAGGAAGATATTCTAAAGACTTATTTGTTCCTCTCAATGACTCTCAGACTATTGAAATAGTGGACCCCAGGGGACTGAAATTACCTCAGAATTCTCATCCCTTGAGAAAAGAATGCCTAGAGTATGGACCAGCAAGAAGAGAAACTGTTCTGGAAAGAGACTTCCAATTTGTCATGCCACTTCACAGGAGAGGCGGTGATGGGTGGGGCCACACCTTACCCAGGACTGCTGAATAACTTTGCTTCAAAGGTATGCATAACTTTGGCTTCTGCTTTAACCTCAACTTCAGATCACAACTAGAAAGATAGACTTGCCGGGGTCACTGGATATCTGTCCCCTTTCCCAGTGTGGCCATCTGCAGACTCCATTCTAGTGAGTCCANCACAGGAGAGGCGGTGATGGGTGGGGCCACACCTTACCCAGGACTGCTGAATAACTTTGCTTCAAAGGTATGCATAACTTTGGCTTCTGCTTTAACCTCAACTTCAGATCACAACTAGAAAGATAGACTTGCCGGGGTCACTGGATATCTGTCCCCTTTCCCAGTGTGGCCATCTGCAGACTCCATTCTAGTGAGTCCAACCCTTACTACTTCCTCGGCTTCAGATGAACCTTGGCACCTTCCTTCCCACCTGCCACCCCTTAGCCCATCCCTGCAGCTCCTGTGGACACACCTCATTCCTGGGACACTTCTGAGGTGGCACCTCAGAGGCCCCAGAAGCAGGACCTTCAGGGCAAAGTTCTCAGCACCCAACCTGGGGTAATTACACATTCGCTCCTATCTCTCAGGGGAAGTTACATAATAGACAAAGCTGGGCTGGAAACCCAGCATGGTAGCCTAGTGTTGCCTGGTAGCTCTAGCTATCTACCTGAAGAGACAATGCAGCCTTGTCCTGTGGCTCACCGTGCAGATACTACCATGATTCAGGCAGGCAATAAAAAAGTTAAATCGCCTCCTCAAGGGCTGGAGTCCAAACTGAGTTTGTTGGGCACAGGCTCCGGCTCTAAGTCCAACAGTGCAATTGGTTAACATTGATTATTAACTTGATAGGATTTAGAATCATCATGGAAATGAACCGGGTTGAGGTGGATAGACCCAGCCTAATTCGAGGGAGCATCCTTCCATGGGCAAGGGTCTGAATAAACCTCAGGAAGGAAGCTGAGCGCCAGCGTCCGTCGATGAGTGTCCTCATTGCACATGCGAGGTGAGTAGACAGCTCATGTATCCGTCTTTCCCACCATGATGAACCTGAAACCAGGAACCAAAATAACCCCTTCTTCCTTACATGGTTTCCTGGTTTGAGCCAAGCACTGAGAAAAGCAATCATACTGGTGGGCTTCAGACTGGCTAGTCTGAACATAAATTGCAAACTCTCAGGTCACCGGTTCCTGAATTTAGGAGTTGGCTCCTCCCAAAAGAATAAGCATCTCCAGATGTCAAGCCATCAGAATGAAACCATGTTCAGGACAGGCATCTATTGTGGGCCGCTGGCTACAAAGAACAGGCTGCCTTCAGGGTCCCACTGTGCCTCTTAGGTAAGCTTGGCTTGAAGGTACTGGTTCTGGTGACCTCTGGCTCCAGTGCTGATCTAGACTGGGTAGCCCCAGGGTCCTCTGCACCCTCAGATAGCCATCTCAAGAAACAGTAGGAACAGGGAGCCATGCAGCTGTCCAGGCATCCATATATTCTGGGGGATGTGAACTCTGCCTGTGCTTGCTTGAGCATGCATGTCCTGTATTGCTGTAGGAGAACAGAACAGAGAGAAGAGGGATCTGCAGTGGCAGAGAAGGTGGCAGTGTCCCGGGCCCTGCTCGTGTCTCTGCTCCTGAATGTCCACCCATTCTGTCAGCACCAAGAAGAGCATCTATCAGGCCCACTGTGCCTAAATCTTGTTTAACAACCATTCCAACATCTCCCAGTAATTCTAGCATCTCATTTTTAAATTCACAGCTCCATTATCAGTTTTATTCCAGGGTAACCTGGGCCTTGTGTTTGAAGACCAGGCCCTAGATGTAGTCAGAGCAAAGTCAGAGGCCAACAGATCTAGAACAATACAATGGATATTTTACTGGAGACTTACAGGCAAAGTATGTATGGGCCTGGGTGGCAGAAAACTAACCCTACAATTTAATCAGAATGCAGGGTTTAGAAAGTGACCAGGAGAAAAGCGATACTAGTCAAGACTGGTCTACCTAATTCTGAAGAAAACAGACCAGGTAGGTCAGTGCCTGCTGTGTGGTTCAGACTCAGGAAGGCTGCATCAGGCCAAGCTGTATTCGTGTATGTGAATGCTCACCTAAAAATTGTGTGGTTCCTTGGTGGACAGAGCCCTCTGGGTTTCTGGGGGCCCTGTTCGTGATCACGGGGTTCAAGTGCTGATGTCCACTTTGTGAGACATGAATGCAGTCTCGTTCTGTACTGTAATTACAATCCACCAGAAACAGCAAACATCAGGCACACATACAACCTGCCCACTTCTGCCTCCTAACTCAACTTCCTTAACCACTAGCATTAACATACAGGTTCCTCTCTGTGTTCCGAGGGCTAATGAGAGTGTAAGTCACAAGATTACATGGTGTAAAGAAGTTAAGATACGTGGAAGATAAGATAAGAAAAGATAGATGGGTCGGGCGTGGTGGCGCACGCCTTTAATCCCAGAACTTGGGAGGCAGAGGCAGGAAGATTTCTGAGTTTGAGGCCAGCCTGCTCTACAAAGTGAGTTCCAGGACAGCCAGGGCTAGACAGAGAAACCCTGTCTTGAAAAACCAAAAAAAAAAAAAAAAAAAAGAAAAAAGAAAAGATAGATGGGGGCTGGAGAGATGGCTCAGTGGTTAAGAGCACTGACTGCTCTTCTGAAGGTCATATGTTCAAACTCCAGCAACCACATGGTGGTTCACAACCATCCATAATGAGATCTGACTCCCTCTTTTGGAGTGTCTGAAGACAGCTACAGTGTACTTACATATAATAAGTAACTTTAAAAAAATAAAAGATCGATGATAAAGAGAAGATAGATGGATGATACAAACAGATGAGAAAGATAAATAGATATTGTGGTGGTTTGAATGAGAATCCCCATAAGGTCATATGTTTAAATGCTTAGTTGTCAGGTAGTGGAACTGTTTGGGAAGGGTTAGGAGGCGTGGCCTTACTGGAGAAGGTGTATCGCTGGGGGTGGGCTTTGAGGTTCCAAAAGCCCACATAGGACCAGTGCCCCCCACCCCCCCGTGTGTGTGTGTGTGTGTGTGTGTGTGTGAGAGAGAGAGAGAGAGAGAGAGAGAGAGAGAGAGAGAAAGAGAGAGAGAGAGCTGCTGTCTGTAGTTGAGAATATAAAGTTCTCAGCTACTACTTCAGTACCATGCCTGTCTCCTTCCTGTCAAGATGTCAACACTCTGAAACTGTGAGCAAGCCTATGATTAATGGCTGTTGTTGTTTAATATTTAAGAGTTGTCGCCAGGCGTGGTGGTGCACGCCTTTAATCCCAGCAGTTGGGAGGCAGAGGCAGGCGGATTTCTGAGTTCGAGGCCAGCCTGGTCTACAAAGTGAGTTCCAGGACAGCCAGGGCTAGACAGAGAAACCCTGTCTCGAAAAACCAAAAAAAAAAAAAAAAAAAAAGTTTTCTTGTTCATGGTGTCTCTTCATGACAGAACAGTGAAAAAGAAGGAGATAAAATGACAGATATACAGAGGGGTGACGTGTAGCCTAATGAGGCTTTCCACTGCTGTGGCAAAGTCTCTTCTCACAGTTTTAGCAGTTTATGGTCGCTGGTTTCAAACAGTTCTTGGGAGATGATAGGGAAGGGGCAGGGGGACAGATAAGCCTGAATGAAACACAGCATTTGGCTTGACAGGCAGTCACTTCCATGAGATGATGGAGATACTCAGATAATCCTATTGGAAAGGATGCCCACGGAAACACTGGAGCCAGAAAATAAGGCAGCGATGAAGCCAATCACCAAGCAGGATGGAAAACCCTGTGGTTGCTGTCACATTATCAAGGGTGACTGCACCTCCTGCCAGTGGAAGCCCCTCACCAAGCGACTATGTGGCATGCATGAGAACATAGTTACCTTGGAGCAACCACTATCACTCTCGCAGGACAGACAGATATTTAATGAGACACAAGACAGAGACAGGGTATATAACAAAAATATTTATTTTCTATAAGTTATAAATTCAATTGTTACAGTACATGCTCCACAGCATAAGGACCTGTGTTCTTGAAGCCAAGTTCACCTGCAGGATCCACTTTAAAAGCTTGACATAGTACCTTAATCCCAACACCACGAAGACAGAGCCAAGGGGATACCTGGGGCTCAGGGCTCAGTGGTAGGCCAATCTAGCCAAATTGGTGAAGCCCAAGTTAGCTCAAGATGGCTAGTTACTAAGGAACAAGTGTCAAAGGTCAGCTTCGACTGGTCAGGTACACTGAGGAGAGGTGTGGAGTCAGCGATTGATCAATCCCTCAGCAGACTTTTCTCTGAGTGTGTAAATTCTCTGGGGCTGGTGAAACAGTAAGAGAGTAAAACTTGATTTTCCTGGGGCCGTTAGAAAAAGAGGGTAAAACACACACACACACACACACACACACACACGAAGAATAGAAAGCACTGGAGCCCCACTCCCCCCACCCCCGCCACCGCCCCCTGCCGCCAAGTTTGGAAGATCACATAGGTAATCAGAGTGTTATTTGGAAAGCAGAGGTAGAAGAGTCAACATCCAGGAAATCCAGGACACAATGAGAAGACCAAACCTAAGGATAATAGGTATAGATGAGAATGAAGCTTTTCAACTTAAAGGGCCAGTAAATATCTTCAACAAAATTATAGAAGAAAACTTCTCTAACTGAAAGAAAGAGATGCCCATGAACATACAAGAAGCCTACAGAACTCCAAACAGACTGGACCAGAAAAGACATTCCTTCTGACACATAATAATCAGAACAACAAATGCACTAAATAAAGATAGAATATTAAAAGCAGTAAGGAAAAAAAGTCAAGTAACATATAAAGGCACACCTATTAGAATTGCACCAGACTTCTCACCAGAGACTATTAAAGCCAGAAGATCCTGGACAGATGTTATACAGACACTAAGAGAACACAAATGCCAGCCCAGGCTACTATACCCAGCAAAACTCTCAATTACCATAGATGGAGAAACCAAAGTATTCCATGATAAAACCAAATTCACACAATATCTCTGCACGAATCCAGCCCTTCAAAGGATAATAAGTGGAAAACACCAACACAAGGAGGGAAATTATGCCCTAGAAAAAGCAAGAAAGTAAACCTTCAACAAACCTAAAATAAGACAGCTACAAGAATAGAATCCCAACTTTAACATCAAAAATAACAGGAAGCAACAATTACTTTTCCTTAATACAAATGGGACCTCATAAAGTTGTAAAGCTTCTATAAGGCAAAAGACACTGTCAATAAGACAAAAAGGCCACCAACAGATTGGGAAAGGATCTTTACCAATCCTAAATCCAATAGGGGAATGGGGTACTTTGTTAAATAAAGAATTCTCAACTGGGGAATACCTAATGGCTGAGAAGCACCTAAAAAAATGTTCAACATCCTTAATCATCAGGGAAATGCAAATCAAAACAACCCTGAGATTCCATCTCACACCCTTCAGAATGGCTAAGATAAAAAATTCAGGTGACAGCAGATGCTGGCAAGGATATGGAGAAAGAGGAACACTCCTCCATTGCTGGTGGGATTGCAAGCTGGTACAACCACTCTCGAAGTCAGTCTGGCAGTTCCTCAGAAAATCGGACATAGTACTACCGGAAGATCGAACAATACCTCTCCTGAGCATATACCCAGAAGATTTTCCAACTTGTAATAAGGACACATGCTCCACTATGTTCATAGCAACCTTATTTATAATAGCCAGAAGCTGGAAAGAACCCAGATGTCTCTCAACAGAGGAATGGATACAGAAAATGTGGTACATTTACACAATGGAGTACTACTCAGCTATTAAAAAACAATGAATTTATGAAATTCTTAGGCAAATGGATGGATCTGGAGGATATCATCCTGAATGAGGTAACCCAATCGCAAAAGAACTCACATGATATGCACTCACTGATAAGTGGATAGTAGCCCAGAAACTTAGAATACCTAAGATACAATTTGCAAAACACATAAAACTCAAGAAGAAGGAAGACCAAAGTGTGGATACTTCGCTCCTTCTTAGAATGGGGAACAAATGGGAAACCCATGGAAGGAGTTACAGAGACAAAGTTTGGAGTTGAGATGGAAGGAAGGACTATCCAAAGTCTGCCCCACCTGGGAATCCATCCCATAAACAACCACCAAACCCAGACACTATTGCTATGCCAGCAAACTTTTGCTGACAGGACCCTGATATAGCTATCTCTTGTGAGGCTATGACAGTGCCTGGAAAATACAGCAGTAGATGCTCACAGTCATCTATTGGATGGAACACAGGGCCCCCAATGAAAGAGCTAGAGAAAGTATCCAAGGAGCTAAAGGGGGGGTCTGCAACCCTATAGGAGGAACAATAATATGAACTAACCAGTACCCCCCAGAGCTTGTGTCTCTAGTTGCATATGTAGCAGAAGATGGCCTAGTTGGCCATCAATAGGAGGAGAGGAGGCCCTTGGTCTTGTGAAGATTATATGCCCCAGTACAGAGGAATGCCAGGGCCAGGAAGCAGGAGTGGGTGGGTTGGGGAGCAGGGATGGGGGAGGGTATAGGGAACTTTCAGGATAGCATTTGAAATGTAAATGAAAAAAATATCTAATAAAGAAAAAAAAAAAAGGCCGGGCGAGGTGGCGCACGCCTTTAATCCCAGCACTCGGGAGGCAGAGGCAGGCGGATTTCTGAGTTCGAGGCCAGCCTAGTCTACAAAGTTAGCTCCAGGACAGCCAGGGCTATACAGAGAAACCCTGTCTCAAAAGAAACAAAAAAAAAAGAAAAAGAAAAAGAAAAAAAAAGAAGAAGGGTCAAATTTGAGGCTTGCCCAAGATACAGAAGGAGTCCACAGGTGGTCCAAACGATATGTGACTTTGCCTCAGGTAAAAACAGAATCTTGAGAACTCAGCTCAGGAATAAAGCACTTGCCTGGTACGGGCAAGATTCCAGACCCAGAAACTTCAAAGTAAAATACAATAATGCCATATTCATGCCTCGTCACATGTACCCTGGCCCCAGGAGGCAGAGCTCAGCAGCCCTCTGAATAAACAGGCCTAGGTTTAACATTTCCAGGACAGGCAGAGGCCTAGGTTATAGGCTGAGCTGGTTAGGCTAGGTTACAGGCCTAGGCAGAGCTGTTATAGTCTGACTGGAAGAGCTGGGAAGTAAGACATAGGGCCAGTGATAGCTGTCACTGGTATAGACTTTGGATCACCACCTCTTAGTGTTTGGTTGGGAGAAGATGAGCCCATTTAACACTAAAAATGGCAAAGCAACTCCTAGACCTTGAGCCAGGACCACATGACCACTGTTGTGCGATGCTGCACTAGCCCAGGGCATCTGCCATGCCCCCATGGCATATAGAAGCTTCCCACCAAGGTCTCCTCAGTGTCTCATTACCCAGAATTTGTGCAGTTGGAGGCTGTCTCCTCCTTGATTTCAGCAAGCCCAACCTCGGTGACTGGAAACCTGATGGCGTTATCCTGTTGTTCCTGCTGTCAAAGAAATGCAAGGTGAATTCCTGCCTCTCAGGCATCAAGCAGGGGACTGCATGGCCCTTGGGAACATGTAAAGCTTAGCTGTAGACCATGGAGTTGGCTTCCATAAGCATATGTCATTTGGAACTTCCTCCCCGACTCAATTATACCTGGAAAGGCTCCAGCTCCCTGGCCACTGGGCCTGTAACACAAGGACATCAAGTCAGGGGAGAGGCTGAAGCAAGAGGGGAGATAGGCACGCAGCAATGAAAAACCCACATTCTGGGCTTCCAGCTGTGTGATCTACCTCCCGAGTCTGACCCTCTCTAACAGAAGAAGTGAGCTTTGGACATGTGTCAAAACCCACAGGGGGCCCACCAGGTGAAAAAACAGATCCCTGCCCACCTTCCTGGAGGCCAAAGCCAACCACTCACCTGCTATGTAGAGTTGGGGAACCTGCTCACTCCCATGAGTGGGGGCTTAGCTTGGGCAGAAAGGGGCATAGGCTACCTGGCCCACCTGCAGAGTCTAGGGAAGAGGCCTCCTGTGCTAGGAGCACCCAGGGCTGAGCACACAGAGGTATGCTTCCTCACTGACAGAGAGTAGCCTGCCTGGCCAGTTTTTTCATTCCCTGAAGCATAGCCCAGAGCTTCCCAGGCCTGATTTGGTCTACAAGGGGGGCTCTAGAGCCCAGTTCAGCAGGACACAGATGAGACTGGACAAAGAAAGGAAGGAAAGAAGGAAGATAGGGAGGGGAGGGGGAATAACAGAAGGTCCTAGGGAGGCCACCTGAGAGCTGGGCTCTGAGGAAGGGCTCTACCATAGCCACTGTAGATCCAGACTCTACAAAGACCCTGGGACCCCTCCTGGAGTCCTGAGCCCCGGAAGATGGGTTGTTGCTCACTGGTGTGCAACTGTCTTCGCTTGTAGATGAGGAATCCAGCTATCCCGGCTCCCACCATAAGTACCAAAAGGATGAACACAACGTAGTAAAATGCCCCCGGGGAGCAGGTGGTGTCTGTGATGCTGGTCCCACTTGTTACTTCCTGCTGAAATGTACTGCACCTAGGAGAGAGCAGCCATGGGACAGGGTGGGAAACCTACGCTGTGGAGACAGGTCAGCAGACTGGGCAATGTCGGGGAGCGAGGCAGGGTCCATGCAACTCAGAGCCTATTGGCCGGTACAACAGCTCTGAGATAGGACTCAGGTCTGTTACAGATTTCAAGCCCTTTATGGAGAAATGGAGAAAGCGGGGAGGGATGAAGGAGCAGGGTAGAAATGGAAGCCAAAAAGAAGAGGAGGAGGGAAGGAGTGGGTGAGAAAGGGAGGGATGCTAGTGTCAAAGCTGGGGACTGAACTGACCGCAGTGAAGAGAGATGGGATAGAGAGGATGAGCTGATGTCCTTCTCTGGGCATCACCCAAGGAAACCTAGCTATCTTCAGAGATCCCAAGTTCTCAGGTTAGCTCTAGGGTCTGAGATCCATACTGAGGAGATCCTGGCTCAGGTGGAGAAGGAGCCTCACTGGAGAACATCATGGTGGTGGTTGGAATGAAAATGGCCCCCAAAGGCTCATAGGGAGTGGCACTATTAGGAACACCTCCTTGTTGGAGTAGGTGTGGACTTTTGGAGGAAGTGTGTCATGGGGCTTTGGGGTTTCAGGTGCTCAAGCCAGGCCCAGTGTCACTCTCTCCTCCTGCTGCCTGCCGATCCAGATGTAGAACTCCCAGCTGCATCTCTAGAGCCATGTCTTCCTGTGTGCCACCACGCTTCCCTCCATGACGATAATGGGCTAACCCTCTGGACTATAAGCCAGCTCCAGTTAAATGTTTTCCTCTGTAAGAGTTGCTGTGGACATGGTGTCTCTTCACAGCCATAGAAACCCTGACTAAGACAATCATCTTACAATCAGCACCCCGGCCCCAACTACAGAAATGTAGGAAAATCCCATATCCTTGATTTCTTGGTCCTACAGTCATAGAGTGGGAACTGGCCACAGCCTGTGGAATCCTAGCTAAGGCTCCATATTGCTTTGCCTACCCAGTATGCAGCTCAGCTGGGTTTGGCTACTCATTTTCCAGAGGAACAGAGTAATCCCTTCCCCAGCATGCTAGTCACCTACTTAGTCCAGGGCAGGCATTCCTCCTGAGTTCCTCCGAGTGAGAAGGTCCCTGTTGGGCAGTCAGCACATACAGTGTCCTGGTTGTGAGTACCTGGGAAGTGGAGAGGGGCAAGCAGAGGAGTACTGGGCTCAGGCTTGCAGGGACCTGGGCTTCCCTGGAGTGGGGCCTAGGAGCTGTCTGTTCTGGAGCCTTCCAACCCATAATACTCTGTGGCTGGTAGAAGGAGCTGTGGTGGTAGATGGTACTGTGAGACTGTGTGAGAAGGGGCTGGGTAGTTTTAGGGCATCCTGGACACGGAAAGGGCCTGATGTAATAACCCAGGGTCTTCACCCCACAAACCCTTTGGGTAGCCAGATGCCAGGCAGAAGGCAAAGGCAGCCCTCACATCTAGGTGAGTAGTGGGGTTGGGCACAGTTTACAAGTCTGGCTCCTGTGAAGCATCCGAGCTGAGGTAGAATAGCTAAGGTTAGACCTGAGGCTGGATAGCTGAGGTTAGACCAGAAGTGGGAGCCAATGGTGCGGTTCCAGCTCCCCTTCCTTCTTCTGCCCTCTGTCCTCTTCCTGACTCTCACCAGAAAACCTCTTTCTGGATCTTCCAGATTCTCTGAGTTCAGCTTTTCCCTGTCCCCCTGTGCTCCCCTCTCTCCTCCCCTCCCCTCCTGCCAAGCTATAGCACTCTTTCCTCTCTTGCTGCCAGGACTGGTCTAGGGTGGGTGCACTAGGGTTGGCCAAGATTTCTGCTCTGCTCCTTTCTGAAATCCTGAAGCTGGAGGTTTTCTAGACCCCAGGCAGCAGGTGCACTGGAACAAGGGTGGCCTCCGAAAAGAACCTTCAATTAGTCAGCTCACCTCTCTTCTCTACCCTCTGCCCTGGAGGGCAGGCGGTGTGCGGCAAGCATGTGGAACAGTGGCTCCCATCCTGGTTCTCACAGAAGTAGCCTGGGATGCATCTGCACACAGTGTCCTTCCATCTGGAGCACTCCTGCCAGGTCAGCAGGCCCATGTCTGCCATCAGAGACAAGACCATAGGAGCACCAGCACAAGATTTGGGGGAGCACCCTTCCTCCAGTCTTCCCAGTGTACCCAGGTCCGATTCTGCACAGCTTCACTTGCCAGAGGCTACCTACCACCTGCATTATGTGGTACCATGTTTATCCTATAGGGGGAGCCAGACATAGCACAATGGCTCTGAGCAGGGGGCTTGGTCGAGGACTGATAGGGTCACAGAGTGATTCCATGCCCAGGACCTGGGTTTTGACCAAGTTTGAATTGTCCTTGCCTCTGTTTTCTCCCACTCCAGGAAGCAGTACTTCCAATCTATGTGCCCACAGCCCTGGAAGTGTGGAGTTGATAGGCTCTGCCATCCAGCAGAGTGCCCTGGTGACTCTTAGAATCTCAGTATTCTCGTCAATGGGAATCAGGGTTAGGGTTAGGTGGTCTTCTGCCTCTAGTCTAGGTCTAATCCGACTGTTTATGGGAATTGTTCGAATTGGTACAGTCACTCTGACCCCATGAGGGCACTCTGTGTGAATATAGAAGTTCCCCTTCTGTAAGAGTAAGGTCATCTAGGCCGGGTGGGGGTGGCGCACACCTTTAATCCCAGCACTCGGGAGGCAGAGGTAGGCGGATCTCTGAGTTTGAGGCCAGCCTGGTCTACAGAGTGAGTTCAAGGACAGCCAAGGCTAAACAGAGAAACCCTGTCTCGAAAAAAAACCAAACTAAAAAAAAAAAAAAAAAAAAAAAAAAAGGTCCTCTCCATTTGCACACTGTGATAGACACAGGATCACCCTCAGTAGGGGGTGAGGACAATCCTCCTCACACACTATGAGTAAGCAGGGGGTCATCCTTGTGGGGAGTGTGATGCCAACAGTGTACGGGCACTGTAATAAATCCAGAGTCCGGGGGCTGGTGAGATGGCTCAGCGGGTTAGAGCACCCGACTGCTCTTCCGAAGGTGATGAGTTCAAATCCCAGCAACCACATGGTGGCTTACAACCACCCGTAAAGAGATCTGATGCCCTCCTCTGGTGCGTCTGAAGTCAGCTACAGCGTACTTATGAAGAATAATAAGAAATGAATCCTTGGACCGGAGAGACCAACCAGAGCGAGCAAGGCTGTCCAGAGCAAGCGGAGCCAAACGGGGACGGCCGGGAGCGAGTGGGGCTGGCCAGAGTGTGCGGAGCTGGCGGGAGCAAGCGGGGTCGAGCGGAGCAAGCGGGGTTGACCGGAACAAGGGAAAAAAATAATAAATCCAGAGTCCAACCAAGGCTAGTGTCTGGAGAGCATGGGGCTGTGGTGGGAACAGAAGCTCTGGCTTCAATCATTCTGGGACCTGTGTCCCCATCCAAGTCTGCACAGGCCCAGGCAGCCATCAGTCTATGAGTGAGCTTTTCCTGGGTTCCTTCATATGAAGGGGAAAAAAAAAATTAAAAAAAAAAAAATATATATATATATATTGGCCACATTACTCCCCAGTGATGTCCCACCCCATGTAAGAGCTCCTTCACAGGCAGGGAAACTGAAGCAGGAAAGAGCCTCTCATCACCCACATGAAACAGATAGAAGGGGAGAAAAAGAAGCAGACAATAGGATCTCAGTGACAAGGCAGTGGGGGTGAGGGCAGACACCCTGAGAACCTGCCCACAATAGCAGGAAGGCCAGTCCACGGTTTGCTCAGTGAGTTGTCCTCTTCCAGAACCAACACCTGAGTTTAAGTGCTCCTGAGTTTAAGTGCTCCGGCACACTCCACCTCCTCAGATGCTCCTACCTGGATCACAGGCTCCACAGGACAGACACTTGTTCAGGCCGTTTGCATGGGCGGTATATGTCTGTGGGGGACAGGGGGCACACACTGTGCCTGTATGCTCACTGCAGACCTGCTTCACGTGGTAACCTGCAACCAGGACCCACAGCTCCTCAGCAGGGTTAGGGGTTAACCCACAGAAACCTTCCCTGTACCCTCACGTGGGTCCAGCAAGTATGGCACCAACCATAAAGCCCCACAGGACTTGTTGGCCTTCTGTGTGCCCTCTATGAGCAATTCAGAACCTCGGGGGTGGGGCCTCCTAAATCCCTCAGAAGTGACTCTGACCCCAGCCCACTTTCAGACTCACTCTCTGGTTATGCTGACATAGAGCCTGCCCTATCCCCCAGGCCCACCCCAGGCAGTGAACTTCAAAGGTCCCTGACACCGAGGACTATCCCTGAACTGAATACTGTGCAGCCATTGGACTGAGGACCCAGAGGCCCGGAGGCTCAGGACAGGAGTTCCTCCCTGGCACAGCACTGCCTCCTGGGAGCTCCCACCTGGGTTACACATGGGGCAGCACTCGTCCCCTACAGGGAACTCCTCCTGTCTGCACGAGGGCTGGGCAGAGATGCACTGCAGCAAGTTCAAAAGGAAGACACATGGCACCTGGGAGAGGGGAAGAGTGCTGGAGGGGAGGACTCCCTCCATCCCTATGGCTCCCTCCCTCCCTCCCTCCCTCCACCAGGCTGGTCCAGGCCCTCAGTTCATGCTCTGCTTTTTGCAGTGAAGAAACAATAAAACTTCAGTGTCTCTGTAGGAGGGGCTGGGGCCCAGGCCTGCTTAACCTGCCTTCTGCCTTCTGCCTTCATTGCCTGACAGTGTAAGACCTGAGAGGCAGCAGGGTCAGCTGGGGCTGGGAACAGGCTCTTCAGAATCCCTGGGGTGGGGGTGGAGGGACAGCTGACAGATGGTTAGTGTATCCTACTGGAGCAAGCAGGATAGACACTCTGGCTCCTGCTAGCCTGCCCTGATCTCTGTCTCCACTATATGAAGGTGCTTATTCTCAGGGACAGAGATACATATAGTTGGCCTCTTGCTACAGGGCTTGTCCAGAGACAGCCAGGGATCTGCCAAGGGCTACTATGCTCATGGCACCACCTCCTGCCCTTGAAAGAGAGCCATAGGAGGTGTCTGTGAGTGGAGGCCCAGGAGTGGAGGGGCTTCTGCCTTCCCCTAGCCTCCCAACTTGAGGTTGTTATCAATTATCTCCAGAGATTTGGAGACCCAGCAACAAAAAGCCCCGTGAGCTAGCTGCCCAGACAGAGCTAAGGGACAGGAAATGTCTGGGGTGGGCTGTGGTTGGAGTTGGGCCGGAAGGACGGAGCTTGGAGGCTGTAAAGGGCTCTCGGGAACTCACCAGCCTGAAGGTGTTGTCTGTAGGGGCCTGGCTCCAGGGTGACGACCCCCATCCTGGGAGAGGTTCCATTTTCTTGATCAAGACACTGCAGGCCAAGAGCCCCACGGGCTCTGAACCTCCTCACACACTCTCATGAGCCTCAGCAGAAAAAAGTGAAAATGAAAGGAAAAACAGTCTCTCTGACTGAAGTCTGTTAGAGGCCGACTAAGTACACATGGGGTGTGGTGCTGGGAGGACCCCAAAGTCCAAACAGAGCCTCAGCTTCAGATGCAATACAGGGACACTAGCACGTTCTCCCAGCCTGTATATATACCCTCTAGAAGTATGTCTGTCTCCCAGGTCACTACAAACACCTCGGTGCTTACCTTGAATTTTCTGACAGACAGACTGAAATAGGAACCTCTCAGCCTCAGGGAACTGGGAACTTGATCTTTTGACCCACCTCTCAACACACCCCTCTCACCGGACCCTCCCCCTGAAGCTTCTAGTCACTTCCCAGACACCACGTCAGGGTTATCCCCATTACCAGTTTATCACTGCCCTCTTCTTCAGCCTATACGCTTCTGAGCACATACGGCGCTAGGAACAGGAGCCAACCTTTATCTTCTAAGGGTGAAGCAGGTTTTTTTTTTTTTTTTTTAATCATCTTTGAGCAGGCTATGGGCCTCTCTAACTGGCCCCCGAGAGGGACTAGGCAGAGCAAACTTATTTTCCTTTTGCAGATGAGAATGGGGGCTTTGAGTAGGACTACAGGGTAGTATGCTGGGCTTCCCCAGCCCACAGCCACCGGCTGAGGTCATGGGCTTCAGTAAGCCTAGGGGTGGGGGTCTACTATAGACCTAGGCTGTTGAGAGCTTTGGATGCCGCTTCTAGGAATTTGGCATCTGTCACTGGGTTAAGACAAAGAAGTCACTAAGAATGTCAGAAACAGTGACCCTGGCTTTGCTTGCTACCTTGCTGAGTTACTGCCTTATGTGATCTCTTTGCTTACCACTTTACTTAATCGCTCTCTTGTGTGATCTCTTTGTTTACTATTTCACTTGGTTACTGTGTCTTTGATCTAAGAACTGACTATGGTTTTGTTTGTTTGTTTGTTTGTTGTTTTTTGCATAAACCTAGAATGATATAAAAGCAGGCGGGAGAGAAATAGAGCTGCTTCAGCCGCAGCATGGGCTGGAGTCAGGTTATAGTGTTGTCTGTTTTTCTTTTTCAATCCTCACTCCCTCCCTTGAGACCCTGTTGACTGACTGAGCTGGCTTGGTCACTAGGCTCCAAGAGGAATAAGGAACCCCAAACGCACACAGGAAATGAAGCCCCTTAGGATTCATTGACGGGGCTACTGCGTCTCTCTCTCCCCTCTGCTGACCATTAAAACTAACCACACATTATTGCTCCAGCTGAATTGGTCATCACCCTCCTAGGTTTGGCTGACACCCCAGCCCTGGACTGGTTTTCCTCATAGCCCGGTCCTGCTCACACCTAGAACACACCCTGTGAACCCTGTGAGCCAGGCTAGAGGACACTGGCCCTGACCCACCAACAGCTCTCTCTGGGTCTTGACTCTGAGTTTTGGTTACTGTTGTAGTGTTGAAACACCATAGTCAAAAGCAACGTGAAGAAGCAAGGGTTGTTTGGGTTACACTTCCACATTGTAGTCCATTACCAGAGGAAGTTAGGAAAGGAAGTCAAGAAGGGCTGGTGCCTGGAGACAGAAACTGATGCCGAGGCTATGGGGGGATGCTGTTTACTGGCTTGTTATCCATGTCTTGTTCAGCCTGCTTTCTTATAAAATTCAGAACCACCAGCCCAGGGATGGCACCACTCACAATGAGCTGGACCCTCCCACATCAGTCACTAATTAAGAAAATGCCTTACAGCCTGATCTTACAGAGGCATTTTCTCAATTGAGAGTGCCTCCTTTCAGATGAGTCTAGTTTGTGTCAAGTTGACATGAAACTAGCCAATGTTCTAGTCCACATTCCTCCAGAATCCCACCCCATAGGGACACAGAAGAGTATGCTGTATGTTACAGAGGCTGTCTCACACAGCCATCTGTGTGCCTCTGTAACGGACAATGCAGAGGGGACAGTCTTACCCACCACCAACGATGCTCTACTGGCTATCACCTGCTGGCTCCACCCTCTTATTTCTGGCACCTGACAGATAGAGGGATGCCAACATGCCTGGGCTTTGCCTCCTGTCTCCATTTACTCTGCAACCACCCTGATCTCTATAGTGTGATGTCACCCTGGTGTGCTGACCCTCATCAGGATGGCCTCCAGTATCTGGAATTCCCCCCATGGTATTTCTTCTTTCTTTTGTAGTGAGCTTGGGTAGTGACTTGGAAGAAACAGATTTAACCTCCACCTAGAAGAAGGTCCTAGTGTTCTCCTGACCTCGAGCGTCTCTAGGACCTATCCTAAGAGCCAGACTGCCATGGTTGGGTTATGGGCTGTGCATGGCAAATGAGCTTCTGAAGGATGAGGAAGATGGAGGGAAGAGCATTCTCTGTTAAGGGCACAAGTTGAATCATCAGGTTCACTGTTGGTCATGCGTGCCAGGAGCCATTAGTGCCAGCTATGAACACAGACACTCTGTACTGAGAGCTGTGTACTATGTGGAGAGTGGATAGAGTAGCTAGCTCTGAGGAATGGACTCTAAGGTCATCCAGGAGGGAACTGTTGAGGGGTAAGAAGGGAGGAAACCAACCACCAGAGACAAGCAATGCTGGGATGGATGAGACCCAGGAGGGGACTTCTGCTCCAGCTGTCCTGGTGGAGGTGGACTGGAAAGGGGGGCCAGGACCTACGAAGACGACAAAGATATGGAGTCTGGATTGATGGTCAGGAAGCTGTGACAGAGATCAGCAGCCTGGGGCTTTCCAGGATTCAGACGCTGAAGCAGCAGGAGTGAGCACGTGACCGCTGCCCTTGGTCTCCGGATCAGACTCTAGCTCCAAGCACTGGGCTGCTGCCTCAGACAGACACCTCGACACATCTCAGTCTGGTATCCACAGTAGCTCTCTTCTCTACCTAGCCCTTGTTTACTTTTGGCCACGTTCCTCTGGAACTACCTAGAATCAGAGACCAGGACAGAAGCCAAGTGTCCACACCGTTCTGGCTACTTCCTATGGGCCCTGGGTTCCTGGAACCCACCTCGGTAGAAGTCCTAGAATCCACTCTCTCCTACCATACTGTCCCATCCTGGGCCCATAAATACACCCTCTAACCACACCGGTGTCCAGGCAGTGCTTGGGGGTACATTATAAGCTACAAGAACACCACAGCTTCTCTTCTCCTTCACCCTTGGGTGCTTCTCACCAGTGCCTGCTGCTCGCCCAGCCACTGTCTGTGTCCACTCCTCCAGTGCCTTTTTGGGTTCAGTTCCATCCTCATACCCCCCCTTGTTGTTCCTGATTATCTTGTCTAATTGCTATCCCAGAGACTCAACTTACCTCTCTAGCCTGTGCATTCCTCCTTAGAGCTTCCTGGCCCTGTAGTAGCAAAGACACTCACAACCAACCTGTCTGCATTCTCCAGCCTTCACAATATCCCTGGGTTCCTTCAGTCCCCCACCTCACACAGAGGCACCCTAAACCAAGACATGAGGGCAGAGCTGAGCCTCTGCCCTATCCTACTCCTAGGACAGCTCAAGGACAAGCCCTAGAAGAGGGACCAGTCAACAGGGTCCTCCTGTCATGGATCTTTGGACTCCCTGACATTCTGGCGGAAGTTGGACCTAGAAAAGAGCCATGTATCATTGATACATGGAAGTTTCTGGGAACTGCAAAAGACCTTTGGGTCCAAATTGGGCAGGCATGGGCAGGATCTGCCTTCTGCAGAGAGGTAAAGGCATCTGTGAAGACAGGGAGGAGGAAGGCAAGGGTGCTCATTTGGGGAAGGAGAGGCAGAGCAGTCCCTGGAAAGAGCATCCTAAAGGTCAACATCGGCCACCTCATGAAGGCTAAGAGGACAGTGCATTACAGCTCCATGGACAGCCCTATCCCATTAGAACTGCCCTGCAAGGAAACCTTCTGGAAAATTGTTTATAAGTAGGTAAGTTATATGCTTAAATCAGCTCCTAGTTTGATCCAGGAATAGACAGCCAAGCATGAGGAGTACTAGTGTAGTGATGCATATGTCTGCTCTGAGAGTGGTGGACATGCTGGAAACAACATGTCTGACCTGAGACCAGTGGGCATGCTGGGAACAACATGTCTGCCCTGAGACCGGTGGGCATGCTGGAAACAGTGCACATACCCATCAAAAGAGAACTGGTAGAGTCTGTCATGTTGGCAATACCCGTCCCAGTACTCTGGGTGCAGACAGGAGGATTTTGAGTTCAGGGCCAGGCTGGACTATATAGAGAAGTCCCCAATTGCAACACAAAGGCATCCTGTCTCCAAAAAAGGAAGGAAGCAGGGGGGGAGTGTAAGTGGTTCTTTGAAACTGAAAATGCATGAATCAACTGTTGTTTTTTTTTTATTGTTGTTGTTGTTTTGTTTTTTGTTTTTTGGGGGGTTTTCGAGACAGGGTTTCTCTGTATAGCCCTGGCTGTCCTGGAACTCACTTTGTAGACCAGGCTGTCCTCGAACTCAGAAATTCACCTGCCTCTGCCTCCCAAGTGCTAGGATTAAAGGCGTGCGCCACCACGCCCGGTGTGTGAATCATCTGTTTTTAAAAATTGAGCAATATGAAAAAGCATGAACTTCAAGAGAAGAGTCTCATGTCAAGAGTCAGGGTTAGTGTTAGCAGGGCTCATGGCCTCTGCTCAGAGTTAAGAGTCATGAG
>LR749639.1:1229034-1332198 GCA_902729485.2 Mus minutoides | reverse complement strand
GCTCAGAGTTAAGAGTCAGGGTTAGTGTTAGAGGGGCTCATGGCCTCCGCTCAGAGTTAAGAGTCAGGGTTAGTGTTAGAGGGGCTCATGGCCTCTGCAGAGTTAAGAGTCAGGGTTAGTGTTAGAGGGGCTCATGGCCTCTGCTCAGAGTTAAGAGTCATGAGTTACTGTTAGCAGGGCTCATGGCCTCTGCAGAGTTAAGAGTCAGGGTTAGTGTTAGCAGGGCTCATGGCCTCCGCTCAGAGTTAAGAGTCAGGGTTAGTGTTAGTGGGGGCTCATGGTCTTTGCACAGATGCTGGGAGCTGGGAAGAGCTTAGCAGGTCATGAGGCCTTACTGGATTGACAGGGCAGGGCTTAGTGATACTTAAACGTAGTCCACTGAGTGTGCTGAGCATATCCCCAAAGCCTGGACAGCAAGCCACTGTAAAACTGTGAGATGCAAGTACTCACAGAGCTTCCAAGACCAGTGTGGGACTACTTTAGGAGTAACTTTGGAAGCCGGTGAGCCCTGGGAAGGCCAGGGCTCAGAAGCGAGTCAGAGTGCCGCTTTACCACAGAGGGAGCTGTGAGCACCAAGAGCACCAAGCCACTGGCTGTTTCCAGCACAAGGCAAACATCCCTCAGAGGATGCATCTCCTACCCCACAGAATGCGGCTCATCAAGTAGCCAAAGCCGTGTCTAGAAACTACCAGTCACTTCCAGAGCAGAAAACTGTGACTAGATCCGGAATATTACACCTCACACTGCCTGTCACCATAACGGTCCATATACAGAGACAGGAAGTTATGCTCTATCCAGAGAGCTGGCTGTATGAGAATGTGGTCTTCCAAGACTAGAAAGATGGCTCAGCATTTAAGAGCACTTACTTGTTGGTCTTGCAGCAGACCAGAGTTCAGTTCCCAGCATCCACACTGGACATCTCGAACCACCTGTAATTTCAGCTCCAGGGGACCTGACACTCACTTCTGGCTTCAATGGGCACTTGCACTCAGGTATACACACACACACACACACACACACACACACACACACACAAATGATAAAATAAATCTCTTAAAAAATAGCAAACTGGGTTTATAATCTCACCATTTTAGGGAGGAGCTTATAAAAGAAGGTTTTAGGCCAGCCTGAGCTCCACAGTGGGACTTCATATGAAAAACAATAGCAGTAAAATAGTATTAAAAGCATAGTCAACAGTATGTTTTCACATCTGTAGCTACTGCAGTGAAATCCAGTAGGCAGACAGACCATAGCTCTGACTGTAAATGCCCAACCTACAAAAGCCAGAGGAAACACAGGAAAACATGTTTGTGACCTTGAGCAGGTAACTGTGTTTTTGAGTGGGTAGAAACCGCAGAAACAGGGAAGAAAACAAGAGAAGCCGTGCTTTGTGAAGACAGAGGATGTCTGCAGTTGCTAAGGCAATGAGAGAGGAGCCACACCGCAGGAAAAAAACCCTCACAGAGTGCAAATCTCATGGCCAAACATCTTTTAACTCATATAATTTAGTGAGAAAGCAAACATGTTACCCAGTTTTCTATGATAGAAACAAAATAACTGAGACCATGAACTTTTAAAAAGGAAGAGTAACACCATATCTCTACAGCTCTGAAGTTATTATAGTGAGCCTGAGGGTCAAGGCTGACCCACCTGATGGAGGAGGCTGCTCACCCAACACAGATGAGAAGCAAAGAGAAAGGGAGAGGCTGGGGTCTCATGCAGTGACCTCACTTCCTCCCACTAGGCTCCATATTCTCCAGGTTCCACCACTCCCCAGGACTGTCTAAGCTGTGCCTTTGGGTGGCATTGAGATTCTAAACTGTAACAACACACAACCTAGTTTTTCTTTGTTTTGTTGGCTTTTTTTTGAGATTTTATTTATTTTTATTTTATGTGTATGGGTATTTTGCCTGCATGTATGAATGTGCACCACAAAAGAGGGCACCAATTCCCCTGGGACAATTACAGATGGTTGTGGGCCATTATATGGGTGCTGGGATTTGAACCCCAGTCCTCTGAAAGAGCAGGCAGTACTCTTAATAGTTTCAGCCATCTCTTCAGTCCCAATAACCTGTCTGTCTGACTGTCTGCCTTTCCTTCCTTCTTTCTTTTGTTCTTTCTTTCTTTCTTCCTCTCTCTCTCCCTTACCCTCTCTCTTCCTTCTTTCTTTCTTTCTTTCTTTCTTTCTTTCTTTCTTTCTTTTTCTCTGTCCTGGAACTTGCTAGACCAGGCTAATCTCATACTCAGAGACCTACTTGCCTCTGCCTCCCAAGTGCTGGGATTAAAGGTGTGTACCATCATCTGGCTCAAGCTAGTTTTTCTTTTTTTCTTTTTTATTTTTAAAGATTTGCTGCGCGCCTCCCTGCCTCCATCGACCAGCAAGAAAGACACGCCACCACCGGGATCTTCTCAGTCAGCTTTATTCTGGAGCACCTTGCTTGTAGATTCCCGGGACCCAGAACAGCAGCAGAGCTGCTGCTTTTATACTCTTTCAGGGAAGGGGAGGGGTTGTTGTAGTGGATGCGGATTGGTGCACCAAGCCACACCTCATTTGCATGTGGCCCATTCATTGGTGCCACAAGCCACACCCATTAGCATATTTTCCCTTCATTGGTACTACAAGCAGTGCCTCATTAGCATATGTTCCCTTCAGGAGGGGCTACTGCTTGAGGAGGGCCTGAGGAGAGAGCTGCGCATGTGCACTAGGCTCTCCTCCCTGGCAGCCTGCCGGTCCTGCGCCATCTTGTAATGGGGTGGAGCCGCAGGCCTTCCCGGAGCCGGACGGTCTTCCCGGAGCTCGGGCGGCCTTGCTGGTCAGAGCTCAGGTGGCCCTTCGCCGGGTCTCAGCACCGCCGCAGCCCCCTCGCCGGGTCTCAGCACCACCGCGGCCCCCTCGCTGGGTCTCAGCACCACCGCGGCCCCTTCGCCGCTCAGCGCCGCTGGCTTCCTACAAAGATTTATTTATTTTATGTATATGAGTACACTGTAACTGTATAGATGGTTGTGAGCCATCATATGATTGTTGGGAATTGAACTCAGGACCTCTGCTCACTCCAGCCCAGCTTGCTCCAGCCCAAAGATTTATTTATATAGGTAAGTACACTGTAGCTGTCTTCAGACATAGCAGAAGAGGATGTCAGATCTCATTTCAGATGGTTGTGAGCCACCATGTGGTGGCTGGGATTTGAACTCAGGACCTTAGGAAGAGCAGTCAGGGCTCTTAACCACTGAGCCATCTCTTCAGCCCCCCAAGCTAGCTTTTCTTAACATAAGAAAAAAATTCTGACTTCACCAAAGAATACAAAGGAGACTCTATACTTCATTAGCCATTAGGAAATTCACGTTAAAACCAAAATAGGGACCTCCCCACCATTAGAAGACTGCCCCAGTCAAGCACCATAAGGATCTGGAGCAATGAGAGCTCACAAGGATCTGAAGCAATGAGAACTCTTGGGAGGTTGTGGATGGTGCAACCATTTTGCACAATGGTGTAGTCAGATCTTACAGTTAGCCACACACCATCCATGTAACCGAGCCCTTCAATCCCCAGCTACATAACCAACTTAAACACAGGTCTGTACACAAACACCTGCAGATGTCAGGAGAGGAGCAGGGCTAGGGAGATAGCTCACTGGGTAGAGTGCTGGCTGGATCTGGGCATGGTAGTGTGTGTGTGTGTGTGTGTGTGCACATGTGTGTGCATGGGCATGGTAGTGTGTGTCTGTAATTCTTGTACCGAAGGGTCAGAAATTAACAGATCCTGGGGATCAATGGCCAGACATTCTAGCTAGAACAGCAACCTCCTGGCTCAGCGAGACACCTTGTCTCAAAAAAAAAAAAAAGGGGGGGGGGGTAGAAAGTGATGAAGGGAAAATTCAGTGTCAACCTTTGTCGTTCATATATAGGCACACAGGCATGTGTGCACACGTGTGTGCTTATAACACATGCAAAATAAATAAATAAATGTTTTAGAGGAAAGTTGGCAGTAACTCAGTTCAGACCCCCTTTGAATGGGAAATACCATCAGAATCCCCTCCCCCAGCAGACAACAAGCCAAGGTTCTGCTCTGCAAGAAGGGCAGAATAAATGGTGGGCACACATCACATGTGCCCTGAGCCCAGGCTTCACGCAGGAAGCAGGCATGAAGGTCAAGCAGAACAATCGGGAGGAATGGAAAGATCCAAGAAGTCTGTGCCTGGGGTGTGGGCATCTGAGCTGGTCTGGAGGCCATGACAAGACAGGTGGAATTTAACAAGCACTCAAGCTGGGTTGTGGCTATCCTGGCCCTTGTGGGTAGAGACAGAAGAATCAGAATCTCAAGGTCACCCTGGAAGTAAAAGCAAGTAAATGTCTGAGTTGAGGCCAGCCTGGTCTCCATATGGAGTTCTAGGATAGCCAAGGTTACACAGTAAGACCTTATCTCAAAAGAAAAAGAAATTGTTCAAAATCATCGTTGCCTACATAGCAAGGTTGAGGCCAGTCTGGTCTACATGAGACTTTGACTCAATTATCTACTGCAATGGCAAAAGAGAAGAAATAGTCACACCTTCATGGTCTTACGGGGTATGGACTTGGCTCAAAGATGTGGCAAGGCTGGCCCCTCCCATGCATTCTTCCTAGCCGCAGATGGCACCTTCTGTATGTCCACTGGCATCCCTGGTGCCTCTGAGCATGTCTTCAAGGTCACTCTAATGACCTCACTTAACATTAGTCACCTTAAGTTCCATCTCCATAGTCTGGACATTGGGCTCAGAGTATGAACTCAGAAGCCCTATCTCCAGGAGCTAGAGAGAGAGAGATAGCTCAGTCAGTAACAGGGAAGTGCTCTTTGCATAGGAGTGAGAATCTAAGTTTGATTCCCTCCAAACATCCACATCCATTCACACACACACATAAACACACACACACACAAACACACACACTCCCTACACATACAAACACACACACACACCACACACTCAAAAAATATATAAACAAACACACTCACAGAGAGACACACACATACACACACTCACACACAGTCTTTCTGTCTTACATACACATACACACATGTAAACACATACACACAGACACGTGTGTATTCACACAACTACACAAACACACACTCATAAACACTCACACAGAGACACACACATAGCACATACACCCACACACATACACATATCACATACACACAGACCTACATACACACCCACTCATGCCCACTCATATACATACACTCACACACAGTCTCTCTCTCTCTCTCTCTCTCTATCTATCTATCTATCTATCTATCTATCTATCTATCTATCTATCTCTCTCTCATACACACACACACACACACACACACACACACAAGGATGTGACACTCCATGTTTGATATCTGTGAGAGTGAATGTGTGTCTTCTCATTTGTGTCCTGAAAAGTGCTAGATATGTCCCCCAGGAGTTGATTACAGTCCACTGTTCCTACTTTTGCTTCCGCTGTGGCTTGAACATCTCTGCCAGATATTGCCCCTTTTACCAGAAAGGTATTTGCAAGCAATAGATGAATGCTCACAGCCCTGTGAGTCTTGGACCACCAGGCAGTACCAAGAGGCCATGCTTTTCCCAGAAAGGGTCCAGTCAGGCATTAGGACCAGTTGTGTAGCCCATCTGCATAGAAAGGCAGACTCCTCCCCCCCCCTTTAGCCTTGAACTTGGGGATTCAAGTCTAGCCCTTATCTCCAGAGGTCACTCCAGGGCAGGTCCATGGACATTCATATCCCATGATTCCCAGCAGCTGAAAAGTGGAAGCAACCAAGTATCTGTCCTCTGGCAAGTAGAGAACAAAATCCTACTGTGAAATGTTACTTACCCACCATGAATAAATGGAGCATTGATATCTGCTTACAACATGGATGGGCTCTAAGGATACTGTGCTGAGAGAGAGAAGCCAGACTCAGAACAGTTGATTCTGTGAGATCCATGCTAAGGAAGACATGGGGGCCCAGAGAAGGGAGTCTACGAAGACAATGAAAATGTTCTGCTTGTGAACAGTGCTGATGGCTATATAAAAAATGGGAGCCGGGCAAGGTGGTGCACGCCTTTAATCCCAGCACTCAGGAGGCAGAGGCAGGCGTATTTCTGAGTTCCAGGCCAGCCTGGTCTACAAAGTGAGTTCCAGGACAGCCAGGACTATACAGAGAAACCCTGTCTCGAAAAACCAAAAAAAAAAAAAAAAAGGGGGGGGGGGGTTTCTGGAGAAGACTCAGAGGTTAAGAGCATGCAGTGCTCTTAAAAAGGACCTAGTGTTTCCAAGACCTGTGTCAATGTGTGCGTTTGTATGCGTGTGTGGGCTACTTACAACTGTAACTCCAGCTCTAGAGGATCCGATGCCCTCTTCCCACCTCCACAGGTACCGGCATGTTCATGCATAGACACAGACATACACACAAACATGCAAAATTTAAAATAATAAAGACAGGAGCTGGAGAGATGGCTCAGGAGCTAGTCTCAGGTTCCAGCACCCACATGGGCTCTTACCACTATCTGTAAGTCCAGTTCCGGGGAAATCACCCGCTTTTGAGCTCTTCAGATACTACAAGCACATGATGCACATGCATGCAGGCAAACATTTACACACAGAATAAAACTAAATAAAATAGTAATAATGAGTCTTTTTGAAAAGAACAAGAAGTGTGCTTTACACTAGTGTATCAAGAACTTAAGAATGGCTAAAATAGGAGACCTTATGTCATGTATATTTTACTATAATTTGTTTTGTTCTGTTTGAGATAGGGTCTCCCTGTGTAGCCCTGGCTGCTCTGGAATTCACTATGTAAACCAAGGTGACCTCAGACTCATAGAGATCCACCTGCCTCTGCCTCTCAA
Organism: Mus minutoides; assembly: GCA_902729485.2. Classification (NCBI taxonomy): domain Eukaryota; kingdom Metazoa; phylum Chordata; class Mammalia; order Rodentia; family Muridae; genus Mus; species Mus minutoides. The sequence goes on along the minus strand of LR749639.1, from coordinate 1,325,347 downwards.
ATGATGGGATTAAAGGCATGTACTGGCTCACTGTATTTCTTTAAAATGTATTTCTATGGTCCCATCCCTCAGGAGTCTGAGGCAGGAGGACAAAGAATTCCAGGCCAGGCTGGGCTATATAGTAAGACTCTATCTCAAAATACAAAAATAAAAGCCCTAAATTTCTTAAGGATATATTATTTTATTTTCACATGTGTGCATGTATGTGTGCATGCATGTGTGTGCGTGTTGTGGACTTAGAGATCAGAAGAGGGCTTTAGATCTCCTGGAGCTGGTATAAATGTAGTTATGAGCTGCCCAATGTGCCCAGAGCTGAGTTCTGTGTTGTGAACAGAACTCGGGCCCCCTGCTGTAACAGAACTGTACTCTTAATAACTGAGCCATCTCACCAGGAGGAAACCTTATATGTTCACTATGTATGACCCAGTCAACACTGGCAAGACTTCCTTCTTGAGAACTTCCAATGGCTGTCCACACTGTCTCACGATTTACCAGCAAAGATTAAAGAGAGGAAAGGAAGGTGTGCCAAAGGGAGAACAGGAATTTGCACTTTGCCTATGAAGTTAATAAGCACAGCCGCAGCCCGAGACCTGGGCCTTAGCCTCTGCCTCAGATTAGCTCACAGGCTAGGTTCCGTAGGCACAAAAGGGAAATCAGGAGGTATGGTTAAAACTTCCTGCCGCCTGCTAAGCTAAGGTTTCTTCTTAAAGCAAAACATGAGCTTAGTTTCCACCAAGTCACCACAGTGAAAAGGAAGAGGTTCTCGTTTTTACATAAAGAGGAGGATCATGGAACATAAATTTACAGAGAAAATATGTAAAGTATTGATGTGTAGCAAGACTCTAGCTTCGACTCTGTAAGGGACTTTCCCAGGTCAAGGGGAAGTATTCCCCCCCTTACTTGTTAAACGCACCACCCACCACCACAGCTCTTTTGGTCATTCACTTGAATATCTTCTCATGCATAAATTCACTTTATCCCATCCCCACTCATCCCCCCCCCCCTTCCCCTCAAACATTCACTTAGAATTTATGGGGCAGCCCAGAGGTTCTGGTAACATGCCAGCCGATTCTGAATCCTCATGGGGCCATACTGTCCAGACCTTCCTGGTCTGGGAGCAGCAAAATCTAGGACCAGCACACTGGTAGAAGGGTCTTGGAGCTAGGGAAATGCAGGGATAGGAGACAACCAGTGTGCCAGGAGAGGAGAATCCTAGGGCACAATGGACTGGGTCAGAGATGGCCAAGGTCCCTCCAGCATGCACACCGAGGCTGAGCATGCAGTCCAGCTGCAGGCAGCCTCAAATTCTCTCAACACTCTTCTCTCTGCAGAGTGGGCTCTGGTCTTTGAAATTGTCAAGATAAGCCATGCTGACTCTATCTCCTATGGACTGAGATACCTTGGAGTTCCTGAAGACAAGCTACAGAGAGTGACAGTTGCTCATCTGGGCCTGCCAGCTCTTTCCCCTGTCTACCTGTGCTCTGAGAAAATAAGTCCCACCAGTGTGGCCAGCACTTTCAGAATAAGGGACAGCAGTCCTTGGCAGGAGCATCTGAGCACAAAGGTCCCAAGCGGGGGAGGACTTCACATGAAAGGTCTGGATGACAAGCAGATGTGCCTTTCCCTCCTGGCTGTCCCTTAGTGATCAGTGATGGTCTCTAGGCCTGAATCCTGTGACACCCAAAAGTCCTCAGATATCGGTCCTCAGATTTTGCCCAATCAAGAAGTGCTGTCAAGCCATGCCCCCAACACACATGCATGCACGCATACAAGCACACACGCGCGTACACACACATGTAAATGACAGACAGGCTCTGGGGACTACGAACCACCCATGTAACCTGATGCCAAGTTATATAGAGATTGCTTCTCTATCTGTCTACATAGCTAGGAAAGCCCCATGCCCAGACAGAAGCCTCAGCTAGGTCTGGGCAGGCCCCTGTGTCAGGCATTGCCCCTTATGAGGAAATGGCAGGTCCCCAAGCCAGCTGGGCCTCACCTGAGTCCTGGGATCCTTGGGTACCAAGAGTCCTCCTCTGTTTAAGTAGCTCCTACTGTATGCTGGGTAATAGGGCACAGGAGGTCTCAGTCTAGCCTCTCCCTGAACACAGACATGCTGATAGGTGAAGTAACCAAATGTAGAAGTGAAGTGGAGGTACCCAGGGGAGCAGTTCAGACCACATAGACACAGAAGCCTCTTTAACAAGATAGCCAGAGACTACTCAAGGTCTCTATGGGAAAGGGACAAAGACTTCCATCCCCTGCTCAGCCTAAGAGCCTCTGCCAGGTCGTGCTGGGTGCTGCAAAAGTCTCACCAGGGACAGAAAATTCCCCAGAGAGGTGACTTCCCATCTGAGTCTTTACCAGAACCAGAACCAACTTTACCAGAACTTGGGAAAGAACCATTCAGGTCTCCTCCCTCCTCAGCCTAGTGCTGAAGTGTGACCTCTGGTGGCTGCTGAGAACACCAAGATGTCCACTTGGGAGCCTGGAGCCTAGCGTTTGTGTGTGAAACCCTTCTTCCTTTGAGCCACTAGAGGGCAGCAAAACCCAGGCCTGGGTGATCCCTGCAACTCCGGTTCCTAGTCAGGCATCCCTCCACAGAAGGTTCAGGGCTGTGTTTATTTAAGAATGCCACATCCTTAGCTGAGTGGTGGTGGACTTTTAATCCCAGCGCCTGGGAGGCAGGGGGTGATGGATCTCTGAGTTCTAGACCAGACTGGTCTATAGAGCAAGCTCATGTCCATGGATCATCAATGCTAGAGGGAGTCAGGGAATTGAGAGAAATTTGCATTTACCAAGGACTAAAAAAGAGAGGGAAGAGGGCAGAGGCAGAGAGCCCATCACCAGCCCCAGTTGACTTCCTAATGTCACATGGCCCCATGGAAGGATGGCTGCTTCCCTCTGCAATGGATGTGGTCTGCTTTACCCCTGGGACTGTGCAGAGAATGACTGCATGAGTAGCTAACCATGGCTCCTGGGGTGCTGGTAAGTTGGCCTCTTCAACGCACACCAGGGAGAGGAGCCAGCATGGCTGAAGGCATCCCTGATGGTCTCTCCAGTCATTTGGACCCAAAGTGGCCTGTGGGTTAGCCACGGAGCCAGGGACAAAGCCAGCAGGACAGACAAGGGCCCAACCCAGGAAGCCCTCAACACAGGACCTCAGGGTTGCAGTCAACCTCAGGGTGGGTGACAGACTTAGACTCTAGAGAATGCTGGCCAGTACCTTTATTCAAAGCCTGTGCTGTTGCCTCTGTGAAGTATATATGCACTGTGTGCACTCTTCCACATGCCTGCCATTGACCCAGGGATACCCAAACAGCCTCATCCTGCTACAGCACCCTGTGCACAGCATGGTGGACAGCATTTATTCATCCAGCCTTATTCTGATATAAAACACGAAGCCCCCTACACAGCCTGGGAGGAACAGATCCAGCTCTGGTCTGGCTAGAAAGGTCACGAAGGTACTCCCTATACATCTATCCTCCATGATGTGTTGGTCCAGACCTCTCTGCTATGAGCAAGTCAGACAGTGTACAGCCTTTGCAATACACAAATCCTGTGTCCCCCGCACCCTTTCTCCAAAATGAAGACAGACGTGAGGGCAGGTAACCCCTCACCTGTCCACAGCTCAGTCTCTGCTCTGGAGAAAAGTAGGAGAGTCACAGAGTCTCAACTGCAGGAAGAGCCAGGTCAGCAACCCTGGTCTTCACCCCTGTTTCCAAGGGCCTGGAACCATGGCCACCAGGTCTCCATCCTGCTTCCTATGGGCAGGGGCTGCTCCAGCATGCCGCACTTGGGTGGCAGTATGGATCTCTCGTCACCTAGGTTACCACTTGATGTAGAAAGTAGGCTGGAAGGGCTCTCTCCTTCCCAATTCCCTCTGGTATGTTTCTTTGCTGCAGAGTGTAAGGGGAAGAGGCCAGAGGCATATAAACCAAGGCAGGGCCATAAGTCAGCCACCATCTCCCACCAAGCCAAGGTTATCCAGGAATGCTGCCTCCTTGTTCCCAGCTCTGGCAGGGCTTCTGCCACAAGCCTCCGACAGCAGAGTCCAGGCTGCCTCCAGGTCCCTGCTGGACCCACACTGTAAGTGCCAGGCTCACTCTTCACTCCTAGAGCTGGGGACTCTGTGAAAAGCATCCTGACCAGAGGTCACTGTGCCTTTATGGCGGGGAGTGGGGGGTAGGGTGGGGGGGGCGCGGCAGTGGTGGAGGGGTTGGTGTGGTCTCTAGAGTTTTGCCACGCCCAGGAGCCAATGGAGAGGCAGGATTGGACAACAGAGCACGAGCCCTCCCACAGAGGGGCTGGGCTACTATCCATCAGCAGTGAGGGGTGGAGATCGGCTGCAGCCACGTCCTGGAACACACTGGACTCTGGCTGGTAGGCTCCTCGCCCTTGGATCTTAACCCTCCAGTCCCTGAGAATGTTATCACTTGCCTTGCACACTGCAGCCAGGATCTAGAGATCAGTGTCATTAGCAGTTTCTGCCCTGGCCCCAGCTTCCTATGGAAAGGCACAGGACTAGTGCTCTCCTTGCCTTCCATCTTGTCATTCAGGTTGTCTGCAAGGGCACAGACACACACACAAACCTGACTGATCTCTACTTTCCACCTGCAGGACTATAGCCCAGTCCAAGGACACACTGGAGCTTGGTAGTTTTAGGGAGTGACTGAAGTTTGGTCAGGGTTAGCAAGATGCTGCATAAAGATACTTGCTGCCAAGCCTGATGATGACCAGAGTTCACTCCCAGAAATCTACGTTATAGAAAGAGAGCCTGGCCGGGCGTGGTGGCGCACGCCTTTAATCCCGGCACTTGGGAGGCAGAGGCAGGCGGATTTCTGAGTTTGAGGCCAGCCTGATCTACAAAATTAGTTCTAGGACAGTCAAGGCTATACAGAGAAACCCTGTCTCAAAGAGAGAGAAAGAGAGAGAGAGAGAGAGAGAGAGAGAGAGAGAGAGAGAGCCTGATCCTACAGGCTGTCTTCTGGCTCCCACATACATGTGTGTGTGTGTGTGTGTGTGTGTGTGTGTGTGTGTGTGTGCATGAACACACACATACACACACACAGAGGATTGATCAGGTTTTTAAAAGTAACTTCAGGAGCACCCCTAAAAATGTCAAGACCATATTCCCAGAGGTCCCCAGCTGCCTTCAACCCAATAAGCAACAATGCAGTACCCAGTACTTCAATCCAATACGCAACCTTCTCCAGGAAGCCCCACATGCCTCTCTCAGGCTAGTCCTTCCTTCAGTGCTGGTTCAGGAAGCTCACTCCCAGGGGAAGAGGACCTCCCCCAATCCTCCCCCAGCAGCTCTAAAACTTGATAAATTCCTCCTCTTTCTTTTTCTCTTTCTTTCCTTTCCTTTCCTTTCCTTTCCTTTTCTTTTCCTTTCTTTCTTTCTTTCTTTCTTTCTTTCTTTCTTTCTTTCTTTCTTGTTTTTTTGGTTTGGTTTTTGCTTTTGGTTTTGGCCACATAAGCCAGCTTTGAACTCGCTGTGCTGCCAAGGCTAACAGTAGACTCCTGATATCCCTGCCTCTGCCTGCCTCTCAGATGCTGGAATTTCAGGTTCACCACTCTATTCAGACTGCTATTTCTAATCAGCTAAAGTTGAGAGTCTCTTCCACTTGCCCAGAGATGGGGCACTGCTCCACCTCACATCATATAAGGTGACCGAGCTGTGCGGAGAAGGCCTTGTCCTGATAAGGTGATCGCCACGCCCCTCTTTGTCCCTCAGGTTGAGTGGCAGGCTGGGTTGCTGAGTGGGTGAGGTAGAAATGAATGCTGGGAGAGAGAGCATCATGGGCAATCCAGGGAGCAAGAAAGTGTGCCAGCCAGTGTGACTCTGGGCAGGACGTGTGGCAGGAGGAAAGGAGACAGAGCAGCCCAAAGATGGCAGAGGCAGCAGCAAAGGCACTGTGCCAGGCATAATGGCAAGAGCGTGCAGGGTCTTCCTGGGAGTCCTTTGCCCAGGCCCAGGGGCTGAGTGATGGAGCCCAGGAATGGTGCCAGCCTTCGGCAAAAGGGAGGGGTACCCGCCCCGGGGAACTTTATAAAATTGCACCTTGGTCTCCAGCTCTGGGGACATCTTGGCCTCTCATTGGTCAACAGGGAAGAACCTCCTTGTATTCTTGGTCTGGCTTGAGGGTGGCCAGGTAGGCTGTGGTAGCTGCTCTGCTGGCCCCGCCTGCCTGGAGGCCCTGAATGGCCTGGCTTCTTTTGTGGGAGAGCAGCTGGCGCCCAGCCCTTTATGTGGGGCTGTGGGAAAGTCCCCGGGCCAGCCTCTCACAGCCTCTCAAAAGCTGGGATTATCTCTCTGAGCCTGCAAGACACCCTCTCAAGGACCCCCTCCCCAGCAAAGTTGGGGGCAGGGACACCCCCAGAGAGGGTCTGTCCACCAGGCTCTGGCCCCAGGAGCCCTTTGGCCAGGAAATATTCTTAAGTGGAAAGACCCTTGAATACTCTGGCTCCCGCCCTACCAGCCTAGATGCCCGCTATGCAAGCAGGGCTGCAGAAGGCTTTGCACCCACCTGAGTCCTCTCTCTTTTCTCTCCACCCTATGTGCCCTAGGCAGGGCCACAGCCAGAGGCTTGGCAAGGAGATGCACACATATTTAACACCACAGCATAGAAGCTGAGTAGAACGTTCTCCTCCTAGCTCAGAGCTGGGGCCCTGGGAGGGCCACACCTAGCTGCCTGTCCATCACTCTGGACTCCCATGCGTAAACCTGTCCATGTTCCCACCAGGAAACCAGATGTAGAGTCTGAGAGTTCCTGGGGACTCCGGAATGGAAACATCAAGCAGCTTTGAGTCCAAGGCCACTCTGAAGTCTCCTCTCTGTCCACTGTGCTCCTCAGCGAACACCTGGGCGGGACCACCATCAGCCCCATTCCATAGATGGGAAAGCTGAGACCCGCACAGCCCAGCTTCTATGTAGTGGAAACTCACGATTTTGAACCCTATGCTCACAACCCTTTTAGAGCCATGACTAAAGCAGCAGGTGAATCTCTGGAGAGTGCCCTTCTCACACCCAGTGTAACATAAGGGGAGGCAACTCCAGGGGCGCTCTCCAGGGGCGCTTGAGGCCAGATGTGCTGACCTCCAACGAGGTTGCCAGGGAGCTGCTGCTGATGCCCAGGGCTTCAAAGGCTGCCTAGAGGGAAGCCCCCACCCTGCCCGCCCGGAGGACTGCTCCCCAGATGGCCTCTGGGGCCAGGAGCTTGGCTCACAAAGCACAGGCAGCCCCGTGGCGAATGAGTTTGTTGCCGCGCACGCGCCTTTTGTGGGGATGAATGTATAAGGCAGGGGTGGGGTGTGGGAACCCACCCAGAGCAGGCCTCCCGCCCAAATTATTCATTCAACCTCTCTCTCTCCTCCTCCTCCTTCTATTTCACTCTCTCTCTCCTCTCTCTTCCTTCTCCTTTTCCTTCTTTCTCTCTCTCCTCTTCCTTCTCTCTCCTTCTCCTTCTCTCTCTCCTCTCCTCTTCCTTTTTCCCTTTCTTTCTCTCTCCTCTTCCTTCTCTCTCTCCTCCTCTTTCTTCTTCTCTCTCTCCTTCTTTTTCCTCCTCCTCCTCCTCTGCTCCTCCTCCTCTTTCTCCTCTCTTCCCCTCTCTCCTCTCTCCCTTTCTGGCTGATACTGCCTGGAAAGAAGGCAGAACCGCCTTGCCACCCCTAGGCCCCACCGAGTGGCCTCAGCAGACATGGGGCTCCGTGCAATACAGAAATGTTTGGCTTCCTCCTTCCATTTCATGAAGAGAAGCAGGAAGTGGAAGTGGGGCTGGCAGAGGCTGCTTGCTCTCCTGAGGGAATGACTTTAGGGTGGAGATGCCGAAGGCTGTCCAGGGCACCTATGGAAAGAGCAGAGAACCCTGGAACCTATTAGAGCATTTCCAAGTAGAGTCTTGGTCTTGGGAGAGGGGTAGAAAGCTGACATTCTTGAAGATACAAGTCACTGCCAGATTTGAGGAACGAACGTCTAGAGGCCCCTCTTTTGCCCCGCCCCTTTGTCCACCCTCTCCAGAGCCTGACACATATTGGGCGTCAAGGCATCAGGAGATGGGCAGTTTGACCCACCTTTTCCTAAGCTGAAGCCATAGGATCGCCCACTCACCCACTGCTGTAGGGAGTGCCAGATGTGGCTGGGACCGTGGGGTATGGGTCCTCCCTGCTGGTCATTGTGAGTCTCACTGGGAGCCTCCATGCTGGGCTAGAAGCACCCACTGATCCTGGCTGGCCAATCATCATGGGAGGGTACCATGAGGTGGCACCCACAATGCATGTCAGGTCCCAAAGAGACAGCTGGTGAGGTGAACATCCTTTGCTGGCATTGGAGTTAGGCACCAAGAGAGGGTCCAGGAGTCAACGGTGGTGCATGCCTTTAATCCCAGCACTCAGGAAGCAGAGACAGGTGGATCCTTGAGTTTGAGGCAAGCCTGGTCTACAGAGCAAGTTGCAGGACACCCAGGGCTACACAGAGAAACCCTGTCTCAGAAAGGCAGGCAGGCAGGCAGGCAGGCAGACAGACAGACAGACAGAGTGGGCATTAAGGGGTCACGATAAAGTTTTCTCTGGGTTATGGGTCTGAGCTCTATCTGTAATCTCCTTAAATGTTAGAGTCTCTTTTGGTTCCTGTCTATCTCAAACATTACCAGCAGGGTGGGATGATCAATATTCCGCTAGCTGATGTGGTAAGAGAAGGGACCTCCAATCAGAGTCCCAGGGTCCCCAGTCTCAGGCATCCTGTGGAACTGATCTGCTACAGAGGCCATCCCAGGCATAGCCCCTGACAGGGCCCTTGGTCTTCTCCTCATGTTCAGTTGCAATCAGCTGCCATCCCCCAAAGGCTCCCTTGCTTCTTACAGCTGCCGCTCACCCTGGATCTGTTCCTTTCAGGAAGCACAGTATCCCACACTTGATTAGTGGGTTACTATGACCCTGAAAATCCAAGGAGCTCCTTAAACACAAGCCAAGCCAAACACTACTCATACTGCAGCTGGGGAAGGCAACAGGCACCTTTTTTTTTGCGGGGGTGGGGGGGTGTCAGTTTGAGACAGGGTTTCTTTGTGTAGCCCAGGCTGTCCTGGAACTCACTCTGTAGACCAGGCTGGCCTCAAACTTAGGAATCCATCTGCCTCTGCCTCCCAAATGTTGGGATTAAAGGAGTGCACCACCACTGCCTGGCGACACCGACTGTCTGGAGACATCAGCAGACTCTGGGAGAAAAGTGTGTGACTCATCAAGGGTTCAGGATCCACCTGTGTCCTTTCTAACAGAACCCAAGGCTTCCCCTCCCTGCCTCAACCCCAGGTCCTTCACTCTGACCTAAGCCACTATTTGCAACTTGGCCTTGAATTTTTTTTCTGTGCCTTAGTTTGTCTACCTGTCCATTGGGTATGATGATGCTGGGTATCTGGAGGTAATTCTGCTTTGTGAAAACCAGCTTGGTGCGCCCAATGGAAGCTTTCATGTCAGCCTCGGACATGGGGGGGGGTGTTAGAATCCCTTGGGATGGGAGTGGGGACAGCTGTTTCCTGTAAAGGGCTGCATGATAACTATTCTAGTCTGGGTGGAAGACACCTCCCTGGTCATCCTCTGGTACTGTATCAAGATGGCTGCACATGAACAAGATTTCACCAGCTACCCTGACATTTTAATCTCATGCCATGACTCACACCATGGAACAAACAGTCTTGCTTGGATGTTGGTTGCTTTAGAATGCAAATCTCATTGGTGCGGGGGGGGGGGGGGAGACCGCTGGTGCTCCATACTTGCCAGCTACCTGCCTCTGACCTCTGAAACCAATTGAGGGTCCCTACCATTGCCCCCACTTTGCAGATAAGAAAACTGAGGCAGAAATGGGTTTAAATGTGATGCCATGGGCCACACAGCTGGGGAGACATGAGGATGGTGTCTGGGGATGGATCTGTATCCCCTCTAAGGATTGAGAGCCAAGGATGAGGACAACCAGCGTCTGGCTCAGGCAGGGACAGCCTCCCCTATCCATGTCACCGTGATCCTCGCTCTAGGCGGCGGTTCCCACACTTTGGTGGCAGCGGCGGTAGCGCGGGAAGCGTGCCCAGCCCCTCGGCATTAGTGCCGGGGCCTGCTTCTGAATGAATGAGGGCGGCGGTGGGGGGCATGAGGAGGGTAGCTCCCAAAAGACCATCTGGCTCCGTGTTATAATAGAGCAATAAAGGGCTCGTCTGCTTTTCAGGGGTTGGGAAGGGGCTGCTCTCTGACACCACAGAGTTTTTAAGCAGCTTGGGACTGCGACCCCGACCCCGGCACTACCCTGGCCCACTGGGGGCTGGTGGACAGAGCGTGGCCACGTGGGCTGGATCGACCTAATGCCTTGAGAGCATCCCCGCCCCTATTTTTCCCACCACCCACTCTGTTGTCCGGAGCCCCCCTCTTCCCCCAGCTAAGGCGGCTTGAAGAGGAGGCAACCTGCTCCAAAGCTCTGGGGTGTGGAGCCCTGCAGTGCGCGGAAGTTCCAGGAGCCTCAGGAGGATGGTTCCCACCTCACAGACACCCAAATGTCTCTCAAGCAGAGCACCCACCCAGTGCGGCCACGGGACCGTGAAACATAGGTCGCCAGACCTGGAATCTCCAGGCCCACAGGGAACAGGGGGCGAGAGCGTGGACTTCTGTCCTCACTGTATCTCCCAGTTCTAGGCCCCACCTCAATCAGATGAGAAAGGAAGTTTTGGAGATGGGCTATCTCGAGGCCAGCCACCATCACCAGAGCCCTGGGTGGGGTGGGGGTGGGGCACTGGTAAGCAAAAGAGATTGGAGCAGAGGGAGGTGCAAAGTAGAGGGGATGTCCATGAGCAGCCTTTAGAAGAGCCTGAAGCTGCCTGAGTCACAGCAGGGAACCAGGTTTGTGACCTTCAGTGCTAGGTCACCTTCAGACTTCGAAGAGAATGACTGCAGCTCTGGGTTCTGGAACTCAGCCCCTTCAGGGACATTCCTGGGGGAATTGGCACATTCAACGCCCCCGTCCTTCTATGGATACTCTTACCTTCTCAGGTCAGGTTGATGTAAGAGAAAGAGGTGGGTAGGGTGGCCTTGCCTCCTGATTTGGTGGCTCCAGCTTAGTACTATGTACAGTGCAGATGTCCAGGCACCTGTTATTTGGGCACAGGTGGCAGGCAACCCTGGCTTCAGATGCTCCTTCTTGGCTGGGACCCAGTAGAGGTACATCTCAGCAAGGCCCTCCTTTTGTGTGTGTGTGGGGGGGGGGGTAAGAGGGGAAGAGGGGATGGCTCCCTATAACCTGGAATCAATTCCTCAAGTCCCAGGTGAGCCTATAAGCCCATCTTACCGACAGGTAAACTGAGGCGCTAGATTGATCAAGATGTGTTCACATGTGTGAGAAAGTCAAGGGCAGAGCCAGGCCTTGATGTGTCAGCCCTTGTCAGCCCATCCAGCCTGCTCTTTGGAACTCTCCTGAAGTAACCCTGCTATGGAGAAAGCTGGTAGAGTCAGTCTGTAAGGCAAGGTTGGTGCAGACCCAATAAACTATGAACCTCAGGATCATACTGTGGAGTCTAACCTGACGAGCAGTACGTGTATCAGACCCTCTCACCCACTGGAACAGGGTGGGGTTGCCTGTGGCTCTCAAGGCTCTGGAAGTTCAAGGCAGATGTGGAAAGGAGAAGTAGACACCCCAAGAAGGTAATTTCAGCAGCTGTCTGAGACCCATGCCTGGAGAACACCTAGTAGAGAGGCTGATAGACAGAAGTGAGGGAGGGGCTGGTCCAGTGGGGCCCCCGAAGCCACCTCAGGAAGGTTTGATTTCCTCCTCTGTGCAATGGGTCTGAAGCTAACAAACCTTAGCCCACAGAGCCACTGCTGCGGGTACTCAGTCCTTCCCTGTGCTCTGCATGCAGGAGACCCCAAGCTGCTGACTTTACCTCGGCAGATGTAAAGAGAGTCTGCCCAATGTCCACTCGGGATGAAGATGTCCCACCCACTCTCTCATAGAGAAGACCACCCTGTGTCAGAGGAGCAGAGGATGGCCCAGCTGTGTCTAAGATGGGCTGTCCTCTCCCAGGTCACCCTCTGGGGCTGGGGCAGCAGCACTTCAGGCAGAATCTAAGGGACTGGCCCACAGGCAAACTGCTTCCTCCTGAGAGCTCCAGCTTCCTCCCCTACAACAGAGGCATACACTTTCCTGCCTCTGAGGGTTCCTGAGGGTCTGAACCCTCAGCCTTGTGTCACAGGATGGAGGGCAGTGGTGGCCACACAGTGTCCCCCTCTATCACACCACCCAGCTGTGCTGTGATACTATTCCAAGGAAAGGTAGTAGAGAGAAATGCTTGGCTGACCAGGGCATCCTGAGAGGTAAGAGCAGCAGGACCAGGCTGGGGACAGTGGCCTGAGAGCACCTAAACATGGCACACTTATATGAGCATATAGGCATGGGCATCTGTGCAAAGACACACAGATGTACATGCCAGCATGCTCAATGGGCCTGCAGGAGCAGGAGTGTGTGTATGTGTGTGTACTTGTATGCATGTCTCTATATGTGTGGCTTGTGTGCCAGGTGACAGGGTGTGCACACGTGTGTGTGTGTGTGTGTGTGTGTGCATGTGTATGTGTGCAGAAGCCCTTTATACATTACACAGTGGTAAGTGTCTGTGTGAGAAAATGTTGACAGTGCTGGAGAGATGGCTCAGTAGGTGAAGGCCCTCACTGCCAAGCCTGTCCTGTTGACTTGAGTTTGATCCCTGAAAACCACACATTGGGAGAAAACTGACTTCTGCAAGTTGTCCTGTGTCCCCTACACACACACACACACACACACACACACACACTACATAAGCAAACAAACAAACGTAAGACAAAAGTATTAATAAGAAAACCTGTGCACCAACCCATGCCAACACTTGGTGTTCTTGCATGTGTCCCTCCATGTCCCGTGGGCCTCCTTACCTGCCTTCACTGTAACTCCATGCTAGACCCAACCCACAGCTCCCAAGTCACCCCCTGCACATTAGGATCTCTTACCTCACTTTCAGAACTCCTCTACCCACAGTGCAAGGCCAAGCTTGTCCTCTGTTTAGTCCCTGTGCACTGGTCTCCGCTGACCAAGGGAAGAGATGCGGTGGGCAGGGGGAAAGAATCCTGCCGTCTTGGATACAGTTCCTTAGTCTAGTTCTTAGGAAGAGGAAGATTCAGGGCGCTGGCCAGGGAGAGCTCTAAGGCTTTCTTCCTAGCCCCATAGAGAATCCATAAGCCAAAGGACTTACAAAAGGCATTGGCTTCACGCCTTTCTGGGCAGCCTTTTGCAGCCCATTGACCCTGCTCCAGTTATCTGGTTACTTACCATCCAAAGTGTTGGTTCTAATTGATAGGCTTGTAACTTTCCTCACACTTGGAGTACATGCCCAAAGGTTAGACTACGGGACTACAGCATCTCTTCACCCCACCCCACCCCCAAGCACTCATCCATTCCTAGAGACTGTCCCCCACAGCCACCAGTCACTTTAGTACCTGACCCTCTGCTCTGTACACCTCTTTCCTGGAGCCACCCCCACCTGCCTTGATGACCCAGGAAAGCAAGCAAGCAAATATTGAGGGTCTTAGAATCCCAGCCTTCACTAGGTGTGGTGGCACAAGTCTATGATCTCTACTCTCAGGAGGGTGACACAGGAGAAACTCCGATTTGAGGCCAGCCAGGGCTACATGGTAATTCCCCGTCTCAATTAATCAATAAAAAAAAAAAAAAAATCCCAGCCTGAGTGTCTAAATTGCTCTCTGTGCTGGTAAGTGCTCAAGTAGAAGAAGGTGGCTTGTGGGTGGGTGCCTCGGAGTCAAATGTAAACTGGGAAGTCATGACCAACTACAGAGTGTTTGGTGCTTTTGACTCACAGGGTTTACTGACCCACAGTTCACGTGCCTTGGCAAGTCTCTCGCGCCTCACTGCCCGTCTAGAAAGCCACTGTCCTGTGCTTAGCAGGTGTATCATTAGTCACATACACCGCTACCACCACCACCCCACCCCACTGCAGATCCCACCCAAGGCCCAATCAGCAACCACTAAGTATCCCTCTCTGCCACAGGGCTGACTCCCTCCATGGTCAGCTGTCCTTCCTGGTGGTCTGTCCAGGGAAAAGAAGATATCTCCTTACAGCAGAAGTCTGGGGACTGAAGGCTGGTTAGAACCAGGACAGGGCTCAGCATAGGACAACCCCAGTGTGGTCGTGACTTGGAGAGACTCTGTCCCCACAATCCCAGATAAGGTCTTGCCTCACGTTCTCAGGAGAGGGAGTGGAAGGGAGCAACAGGCTGCCCCTCCATTTCCTGGCCCATCCTCATTCCAACCCTCTCCATCCCGGATCTCATCCACTGTAAATGTTCTAGAACCAGGGACAGCAGGCTGGGGATGCTGGCACGCTCCTAGGGCCCAACATCTCCAGGCAGTCACACAAGCACCATCATGTCTGTGGCTCTTCACTAGACAGCCTCCCAACTGTGGCCAAATATACATAAAAATTCACCCACTTCTGTTCACACTCGTTAAATATACTCACGATGTAACACAGCTGTCACCACCACCCATGTTCATCTACCCAACCCAGAACTGTCCCCGGTAAACACTGCCACCCTGTCTTCCTCCTGCCCCAGCTCCTGACAGTCACTGTCCCACTTTCTGCCCACAGATTTGATGGCCCTAGGTCCTTCCCATAACTGGAGTCACACAGGATCTGTCCTTTCAGGGCTGGTTTGTCTCCTTAGCATAACACCCTCGAGGTTCACCCATGCTGTATACGAATGAGCGCTCTTCCACTCTACGGATGTTCTTTATCTCTCCGTCGGTTGAGAACACGTGGGTGGCCCTGGCTCCTTGGCTCTTGTATGTGGTACAGCTGTGGGTGCCGGTACAGAAAAGCTGAGTCTGCTTATACCTTTTATGAGCATTGACACGGAGGCAGAATTTCTGCATTATAAAATAATTCTGTTTAATTTTTTTGTCTGCCCTCCAAACTGTTTATCACAGGGCTGCACTCCCATCCATAATGAGCCTTCCTTCAGAGAGTGGGAGCAGAGTTCTTTCTCATCCAAGGAGCTCCTCAGCCAGCTCACCAAAGAAGGGACTGGGTTGTGACTTTCAGAGTAACCAGGCAGACTCAGTTTACATGACCCCCACTTCCACCCCAATGGACAAAATAGCATGAGCACTCCACAGAGGGATCTTGCCCCTCCAGACCCTGCCCCCTCAACTACTGTCCCTTCGCCCAGACCCATTGAGTGCTCAGGTGGGATGCTCTGAAAGGTACAGGAAAGGCAAACTAGAGGACTCCTATCCTGCCCGAAGTGGCTGCCTTGGCAGGAGGAGCCCATCGCCCCTCCCCCACCCTGCAGTACTTCTGCCCGGCAAAGCCCGCCAGCCAGAGGCAGTCTTTACCCCTCCCCCTTTGCAGCTACTCAAGTTGGATGGTGTGAGCCAGGAACCCAGAGAGTTTCCCACACTTTGGCCCCATTCACAGTGTTAAACGGCCCACAAAGGCCAGGCGTGTGCCTCAGAGGCCGCCTGGGCTGCCATCTGGCCCGCACTCGGGGAAGCAACCAGCCTTTCATCCGGCTGGGATTTAACACCATTCATTTCATATTTCCCACAACTGAAAATTGGATCAAAGCTGCTAGGGGGACAGGGAGGGGGTTGAGGAGGAGCGGGGGAGGGGTGGCCCTCCCCGTGGCCCACCCACCACCCTCACCTCTGGAAGACAGGCTCTCCTAACCCACCGCGGGTGGGCGGGAGGTTGGGGTGGGATGGAGGTTGGACCATATCTCCTGGCACGCGTCGTCGCATTTGGGTGAGGAGCTGGCTCAGGGGAAGGTACTTACTGGAAGTACAGAACACAAGCCTTAGCCAACTGTTCCCAGCAGAATCTTGGGGAGCAAGTCTGTGCTTGGATGACCCCCATATCTGGGTACAGTCTTGAATCCTTGCTGCCAGCAGCCAGGAGCAATGGTCAGCGCACATAGGCTCAAACTCTGCTCCCAGTTGGTGGGTTTTATGCCTTCCCTGGTCTGTTTGTATTCCCCCAGCCCTCTGAATGCCTACTCGGGCTCCTGAGCCCTTCCTGCAGGGCATACAGGACAGGCACACAGGTGATGAGGTTTTCCTGCCCTCCCCACTCCCAGGTATCCAAGATCCACAACACGGCTATCCACAACTTCTTGTTGGCTGCAAACAAGATTCCACGGAGAACCACCAGACTCCTCTTCCTTGTAGTTTGAGGGGGCTGCTTGACCACCACACATTGCAAACCACTGCTAGATCTCAGGGCTGTAGAAGCAGAGGCTCAGGCATACAGCCCTGAGCCTCCCTCCTGCATTTACAGTGTACCTCTGTGAGAGCTCGGGTAAGGGTTGTGGCAGGGTCTAGGGGAGGTGAATTCTGCACTTACAGACCATCCTGTGCTGCCTCAAAGCCAAGCCTTCCCCTCTGTCCCAGATGCTTCCATCCATGGTAACCCTACAACCCCTTGTGCTAAGAGCTTCTGGATGGAGACCTGGCGAATAGATAACTTACAACAGTGGGTCACTACCATAACAGGAGGGCGTTTCCCAAGTGGGCACTGTGAAGGCCCTTCAGTTCCTGAGCTCAGACATGGCTGACATCCATCCAGAGAACCTGGTTTCATTCCACACTGGCTATTGTGCTCTGATGCCAGCCTCCTGTTTTGGGCCTGGCCAGATCTTAGGTTGACCCTAGGAGAAAGCACAGGCCTTATCTCCTCCCTCAGCCCCTGCAGAGTATTGGGGAAATAGTACAAGTTCCAGATGAAGGGATGCTTCTACATGGCCATCCCCTAGGTGTCACAACTTGGTTGTTTGTTTTGTTTTGTTTTTTCGAGACAGGGTTTCTCTGTGTAGTCCTGGCTGTCCTGGAACTCACTTTGTAGACCAGGCTGGCCTGGAACTCAGAAATCCGCCTGCCTCTGCCTCCTGAGTGCTGGGATTAAAGGCGTGTGCCACCATGCCTGGCAGTGTCACAACTTGTAAGGTCACCTGGTTAGGCACCACAGTTATTAGTTCTTACAAAGAGGCCCATCCACACCAGCACAGCATTCATATGGGGGCTTATTTTTAGGTCTCCCACCTTCTACCTTCCAACACAAAATGCTGAGTGAAACTGGAACACACACAGGCGCACACACACACACACACAGGCACACATACAAGTAAGGAGAAGGATGTCATGAGAAGAGTTAAGGGCAGCCACGGTTTCCTAAAAGCCAAGTAGGAGTAGTGATCATGGACAGCTGAAGGAGGCAAGGTCCTTCTGTTTCAGAGATACATGTGGCACCTGGTGACCCAAGAGCAGTCCAGATACCCTGTGGGTTCAGGGGTTCCTGAGGGCTTTCTGGGTATGGGGCTTCGTGCTAGGCACTATCCAAAACGAATTCAGCTAGCCTAGAAGTATGCTTGGCAGGCTCCGCGCGTGGCCATTTCTAGCTGTGGAGAAGTCACTCCTCTCAACTGACAGAACTGGCAATAGAGCGCCTAAATCCTTAACACCTGAGTCCTAAATCCTAAACCTGAGTCCCTCTCTCATCCTATACCTGCGAATGGCATGGCGGCAGCATCTGTTTGAGAGTGTGTGGCCCCCTTTAACCCACTGTGCCTGTGGGCAACAGGTCCCAGCTGGGGAGGGTGCCCACTCCTCTGGAAGCCGCTGTCTGTTCATTGTAAAACTCTCATTTCTCTGCGCCTGTGGCCTCTGCCAGCCAGCGGTGGGGAGCCTCTGGGGAGTGGGAGGGAAGAAGGGAGAGAACGGGGGGGTGGGGGGGAGCACTCCTTCCTGCCCTCCCCACCTCCCCGCGGCCTGGGAAAAGGCAGCATATTGAGGCGCGGGGCTCTCAGCATCAGGCCCCGGGATGCTAATGAGGGCGAGCGCGTTCCCACAGCCCGGACATTGTGCCGCGCGGCCCACCTGCTCCTCGGGGAGCGACCATTGTGCCCGCGCCAATTCACAGGCAATTTAGCGTGCGCTAATGGGCCGGCGCCTTTGTGCGGCCGGCGCCGCCATTGGCCGCCGAGTGTGGGAACAGCCGCGGCGCCCGGACCCCAGGCGCCGGGCCGTTGCCTGCGCCTATATAGGGCTGCCGTGCTGGGGTCCAGGTCGCGCCAGCCCGGGACGCCTGGCTCTGTCCGCTCCGCTCCGCTCCACTCCGCTCGCTAATCGCCTCCAGAGCTCCAGGCATGGCCCCAAGTACCGTGGCGGTGGAGATGCTCAGTCCCAAGGAGAAAAACCGAGTAAGTGCCACTCGCCCGGCGCGCGCCGTCCCGTTCCCCCGGGGCCTCCGGCGTCTGCCGCCCACCTGACGCCTCTCCTCCCGCAGCTGCGGAAGCCGGTAGTGGAGAAGATGCGTCGGGACCGCATCAACAGCAGCATAGAGCAGCTGAAGCTGCTGCTGGAGCAGGAGTTCGCGCGGCACCAGCCCAACTCCAAGCTGGAGAAGGCCGACATCCTAGAGATGGCCGTCAGCTACCTGAAGCACAGCAAAGGTGAGCCCGGCGCCTGCGCCCGCCTCCTGCTCCCCGCCGGTGTGGCTCCCACCGCGCGCGCCCCATTCATGCCGCTCCGTCTCCCCACAGCCTTCGCCGCGGCTGCCGGCCCCAAGAACCTGCACCAGGACTATAGCGAGGGCTACTCGTGGTGCCTGCAGGAGGCAGTGCAGTTCCTGACCTTGCACGCCGCCAGCGACACGCAGATGAAGCTGCTTTACCACTTCCAGCGGCCCCCAGCTCCCGCCGCGCCTGCCAAGGAGCCCCCGGCGCCCGGAGCTGCGCCCCAACCGGCGCGCTCCTCCTCTAAGGCTGCCGCCGCCGCCGTCTCCACCTCGCGCCAACCCGCCTGCGGCCTCTGGCGGCCCTGGTGACCCAGCGGCCGACCAGTGCCTGGAGCGGACCAGAGGACGAGCTCATTCCTCTGGGTGTGGGAAGACATTCCCCAGCCGCAGTTCAGCCCCAGGTTGGCCGCTACCTTCTTCCGAAGGCTCCCTCCCCCGGCTGGCTGGCCAGCAGGAGGGTCATTCTTAGAGAATGTGTGTGCAGAGTTGTCATTTGAGGATAATCAGGGCCCACCCTCTGCCGCCAGTTCGACCCCGTGGGGTTGTTTTGTGTTTGCATTTCAGCAAGTGACTTCTGCGAAGTTCCCCGTCACCACCGGGGGTTCTATGATATTT
The DNA here is from genome assembly GCA_902729485.2 of Mus minutoides. Taxonomy (NCBI): domain Eukaryota; kingdom Metazoa; phylum Chordata; class Mammalia; order Rodentia; family Muridae; genus Mus; species Mus minutoides. The sequence goes on along the minus strand of LR749639.1, from coordinate 1,306,142 downwards.
GTAGAATCGGGGGTTGGCTCACCCCAGCCCGTAGAGGACTTTCTTCAGGGCCTGTTGCTGCTGGGCAAGCACCCTGCAGGCGGGCTGTGCCCTGGGCACATTTGCCTTTTGTGAAGGCGGAACTGCAGGTGTTTCCTCATAGGAAAGCACTTAGCCTGCATGGGCGTAGGGCCCATGGGACCTCACCTCAAGGTCCACATGGCCTTGGCTGTCTGATGCGCGCTCACAGTGGGCTGTCTGGGAGGGTGGGGTCTCCACGACGATCCTTAAAGGATTCCTTTGTATGGGTGGGTGCATGTGGGCACGATTTTGTACTTAGAATTTGAACTCTTGGTCATGTGGGAGAACACAGGCTGTTTTGAAGGCTTCTAATAAAATATCAAGCCCTCCATGTCTGTGCCTCTCGTCTGTCCTTAGCAGCCTAGGGGCGGCCTGCCCTGTGACCAGAAGTGGAACAGTGGTATCTACCATGTTCACAAACCGTGATCAGGAGGGGTGCTTGCTGGTGGTCCTCTGCCATAGAGAAAACGAGAGGGCAGGAGGTGGAGAGGAGAGGGGCATACAGAGCTGTTGTTGCTCTCATGGTGAGCAAGACCTGGGTGGCCGCTGCGGGGGTTTCCACTAGCTCCCAGACGAGGGTGAGGGAAGGGATCCTAACAACTGTAGACCCTCTGCCCGGTCCACTGAGAGGAAGCTGAGAGCCTCAGTGGACCTCTTGCTGCAGTAAGAGGCTCGGCTGTGCCAAACCTGAGAAAGTATCCATTCTAGCTCCCGCTTCCCTTAGTTCACCTGCTTAGACAATTCATAAATGCCCTCCCTTCCACAGAGTGACTAGGGTCAGGGCTGACCCATTCCATTCAAGCTATGAGCCAGGTAGGTATGGGCCATTGTCTAAAACAGGGTATCCGCTTTAAGGCAGGCTATAGAAGGTTAGTCAGGTTCACAGGGCTCTCCAAAGGCAAAACCCATGGAGCAAGGAGTGGGAAGGTGTGTCTACATGTCTTCTGAATGACAAAGTCACAGATGTGGCTCCTGTCCTGATTTGGATCTTTCCCATCCAGCAGTTTATTAACCCCCCCCTTATTCCTATCTACTCTGCCAGTGACCACCTGAGGACCCTGTTGTGACCCACATATAGTAAGCAAGGACAGAGAACCTCTTCTGCATTAATTTAGCTTACCACAGGAGCAGCAGAACATCTACCAACAGGGGAGGAGGCCAGTGCCTTTGTGGCGTGTCCTACACACAGGCCAGGCATACTCCATTTACAGGGACTGAAGTTGCTGGGTCACCTCACTCTCAAGAGCCCTGCCACCCTGGAGCAGGCTCTCCCATTCAGAGTACACCCACTCTGTTGGCAGGCACATACAAGGTTGCCTCCTCCCAGAATCAATGTAGATATATGGCAGCTGAGCCTGTGCTCCAGGAGCCTGGCAAGTCAGTAAGCAACAGCCTGCAGACAGAACCTGAGAGCAAGGTATTAAGTTACTTGATGGACCTCTTGGAGGACACAGTGCTCTCTCTCAAGGGACTTAGGTCAACAGAAACTCCAGATCATCTCCACTTTGGAGCCCCGCCCCCTCTTCCAGGCACCCTCTCCCCTTTCCCCCTATACTTTGTGCAGATTGCCATTGCCGTTGAAGTGCCGATCTTCCCCAGCTGACCCTATTCCATATCCCTTCCCCGTGGCTGGGCATTCCTCGAATGTAGGGTCCTTAAAACTACTCCAATTAACATGGGAGTTTTAGCTTTGAAGGTCCCACCTCTTTGGGAAGGAAGCCAGGATGGTGGGTCACCCTAGCAGAAATCACAGCAGCTTGCAGGGCCAACCTCACAGCAAGGAGATATGAAAGGAGGATCGCCAGAATCAACCCAAGTTAGCATCTAGCCAGCTCAGCCAAAGAACAATATTCCAAAAGCTTCATATTGGTAGTTTGGAAAATAACGGCCCTCCCTTCCGCAGTCCTGGCCTCTGGGACACTTGTCAAGGACTGTCGGGTGGCCTGGCCTCCAGCACAGGCGGAGGGGGTGGGGCTCATTAGCATAATTTATGCACGCGGGCGGTCGTTTAGCAGTCAATTATATGCGCATATATTTCCATGGCTGATGAGGCTGGCCGGGCACTTTCAAAATGGCGGAGCGTGGAGCGAGTGGCGGCGGGAGCGGCGGGGACAGTCTGGACAAGAGCATCACGCTGCCCCCCGACGAGATCTTCCGCAACCTGGAGAACGCCAAGCGCTTCGCCATTGATATAGGTAGACACGGACTGGGTGCTCGAGAGGGTGGCCGGAGCAGTGGGCGCGGGCGGCCAGCGGGGGCGGCGGGAAGGACGAAGGGCGGGGGCGCGGGCCTTACGCACAGCCTCACGGGTCGCCGCACAGCCTCTCGGGACTCATAGTGCGCGCGGCGTCAAGGTGCGGGACCGAGCCGGCCGTCGGACTCCAGCTCCCGGTAGGCGCTGCGCGGTTGGAGCGGGGCACGTCGGGCCTCGTAGTCCGCGCAGCGCCGGTGGCTTGTGAGGGCTCGGTGGAGGGACGGGCAGGGCGGGTGGCCTCGGGGGTCCTCATCTACTCAGAATCCTCCGGGATGAGGCTGGCCTTGGCCCCGCGGCGCAGTCCGCCGGAGCTCCAGCTTCCCAGACAGCTGTGGAGACGTTGGGCCTGGACACTTGCCTTCACTGGGTGTAAAGCTCCCAGCGTGGACCGTGGCTACGGCCCCCGCCTTCCTGCGTGCCTGTAGTTCACCTTCCTGCCGACCCGCTACAGGCCCACCTTAGATCCCCTTTCCCGCGTTGGGCAGCCTCATTCTCACTAACAAGTCCTCGGGAAGGTTCTATCATCGCCCTGGTGTGCAGATGCGGAGACCAAGGCACAGAACAAGGCTAGCTTTCTCCATGGTCTTTCTATTCGTAGATACAGGATGGGATCCGGCCAACCATCCCCACCCCCTACCCCTACCCCTGTCCCCCAAGCACTCTGCTCTACATCCTGTTATTGAGAGCTTTGTACCCAACTGCTTGCAGGCGTTTCCCCGCGTATCTCTTGATGCCAGCGTGGTCAATGAGGCCCCACACAGCCAGGCAACATCCGCAGTCTTGGACTTATCTCGGTGAATGAATGGGTGTGCTACTGGCTCTTAGCCTCCTTGAAAAGCCTGGGCTGTTAAGAGACTGTGAAGATTCTCTTTACTTCTGGAATATTGAATATGCTCCCTGCCCTCTTGCTTTTGGGTTGTCTCTCTGATGTGTTCTTCCTTGGGAGGAATGAGGAATGGATGAGAAAGTAAAGATGGCCTGCTGGCCTGTCCTGTGTTCCAGCTTTATCAAGGGCTCAGGAGGGTGGTGGAGTGGACCAAGATTCTAGTAGCACCTGAGATAACTCGGTGACTGGCTGTATATTAGGTTACAAGTGATGAGTTTGCAGCCCCAGCAGAGGTGACTGTTCACAACCTGACCTCTCCAAAGGCCCCAAGGCAGCTGTTTCAGGATTCTGAAACCTTCACTCCAGGGCTGGGTTTTGTGCTTTGCCCGGTGGTCTTACACTTGTTCATTAGGAAGGAGGAAAAATTAAATGTGTCTGGAAAGCAGGGAAAATGAATTCAAACATCATCAGGCAGTTAAGAAAATAGGGTTCACCTCGGATAATCTATGTGGTACCCAGAGACCATCTAACCAACAGCCAATAAAGCATGAGCTATAGTGGAGAGGTGCCCTCAGACTGAAGGCCTGAGGCCAGACAAGGGCTGTCTGGACAGAAGGACATTGCAGGAGATGCTTAGTGTTGGGTTTTGCTTCTGTCAGTCTGGGTCCAGAATCTGAGATTGGAAGGTCATGTGTTCCTGAAAACAGACCTCTTTTCTTTTGTTCTTTCTTTATTCCTTCCTTTCTTTTTTCCTGCAACTGATGGGAGATCACAGCTCAGGATGAGGTTGACAGCTCAGGCACCTACAAAACATCTTGTCGCAGTGTTGTTTAAAAACAGACTTCTCCTGTTTCCTCCTTCCTCACTGTGTCCCTGGATCCAGGAAGCCTCAGCTGTTCTGTGTTCTTGGCAAGCTCTTTTCCTTTCTTGGATGGGGACACCGATGTCAGCTGAGTTGGAAACTCAGGCAGTAGGAAGGACATACAGGCAGGAAGAGACTCCGGGGTAGTAAATGCAAGGCTGTCCTGCCCTTCTTGGTGCTGTAGTGTACAAGACAACTTGAAAGTTGTACAGGAAGTCAGAGGACAACTTGGTGGGATTCTCTCCTTCCACCATGTGGGTCCTGGGGATCAAACTCCAGACAGCAAGTACCTTTACTCCCGGATCCATAACTGGGTAAAGTACACCTCCATCCATTTGCACAGCCTTGTCTTTTAGGAAACAGAGTGTCCTCAGAGTGAGTTACAAAAGCATTTAGAATCAGACAAGCCTGAGGACAGGCTCGGATTGGGGGCAGGAGAGAGAGATCAGGAGGCTTAGGACTATGGCCAGGGATGAGATTAAGTACATGATACAGTCACTAAACCAAAAATGGGCTTCTCCGTGCCCTGCTTGGACAGGACAGACTATATTGTGTCAGTTTCACTGAGGGGAGAACTCTGGCCTCCAAACATCTTGAATTTGAGTATCTGCTCTCCTGTAGTCCCTTAGTATTTCTTCAAAGCCAACACTTGCAAATAACTTAGCTGTTTTACTCTGCCACTGAGAAACCTTTTCCGGTCAGGCCTTTGAGAGATGTAGCTGCAGTGGAGTACGGACATTCCCATTTTCCCCCATGTGTCACCTGGGGGCCTGTGAATCTACAGTTGCATCTACAATCTGGAAGGTGTCTTTTCTGCCTGCAGGGGCTTGTCCTTGGCATGTCCTTCTCTGGAACTCTGGGCAACTCTCCCTGGAGTGTGTGGCTCAAGTGGACAGAGGACTTGTGCTTTTTCGGGAGGCCAGAGGTTGGCAGTGTGCAGTATTCCATGGTGACAGGGCTCTGTGAATATGTGGAGAGCCTGCCTGACTCCAGGTGTGGCGATTGGTGCATACCTTTAATCCCAGCACTTGGGAGGCAGAATCAGATGGAACTCCATAGGTTCAAGGCCAGCTCAGTCTATATAACAGAGACCCTGCCTCACAAACTGAAGAAAATGGATAAGCAGTAGAAAAAGACCACTGACCATTCTTTAAGAGGACTCTCCTGTTCAATTCCCAGCATCTATGTGGTGGCCAGCAACCACATGTAACTCCATTTACAGAGGAACCAACGCCCTCTTCTGGCCTTCTCAGGCACTTCATGGACATGGTGCTCAGGCATTTATTTAGGCAAGACATCCATACACATGAAATAAAAATACCCCAAATTAAAAAATATATAGAAATGAAATCTTTAAAAACAGCAAACAAAGGAGCCTGGGGCCTGTGAAGGCTGTTGGCTTACTTCTTTTGCCTACTTGTGGGTCCTGGGCTACTCCATGGGCTCAAAGTCCTGAAGGCTGGGGCCGCTCCTGACTCTCAGTCCCTGTAGGTAAGCCCTCCCTACTGACCCTGTGCATCTCAAAGGTGCTGTGTGTTACCCACCCTGACCTGTTAAGATGAGAGGTCAGGTGTGGATGGACGGGACTGCTTATTTGGGGACCCACATGTGCAGGCACGTGTCTACCACTGAGCTACATCCCTCTCTTTGTAGTATGTTTTTTAACTCCTACATGTGCCATGTATGCAGGGTATATTTCCACTCATGTTCTCCGCTTGTGCCCATCCCTCTCGTCATTTTGTCTCCCCAGACATCTTACTTCTCTCCTGTCTTGCGTGCGTGTACACACACACACACACACACACACACACACGTATAAAGTCCAGGAAGCACAAATAAGAGGAATGTGCATTCGTCTTTCTGAGACTGGCTTGGTTCACTGAATCTGATCATCTGATCATTTCCCCTTTCCTGCTAGTGACATGATGTCATTCTTTTATGGGTGGAAGAAAACATTCCATGTACAGTAGACCACACTTCCATCATGTCTTCTGCCCTCAGCCCACATCTTATGTTTTATTGTGAGACAGGATCTCACTAAGCTGCCTGGGCTGGCCTTGAACTTGTGATCCTCCTGTCTCTGCCTCCGCCTCTACCTCCCAGTTAGCTGGGATTACAGGTCTGCTGCACCTCCAGGCCTGGCTTTGTAACTGAGTGTTTAGAGAGGGGTGGTCAGAGGCCCACTTCAGGCTGTTCCTCAGACCTTTCTTCCCCTTTTTATCTCTAAATGGCTTGGAGCTTTACCAAGTAGGCTGGAGTAGCTGGCCAGCAAGCCCTAGGAGTTTGTCCGGTTTTTTTCTTCTCCCATTTTGTGATTGCGGGATTATAAGCACACACTACCATTCTATGGGTTCTGGGCATCTAGGCTCAGCCCCTCATGGTGGCAAGGCTGATGCTTTATCAACGGAGCCTCTCCCCAGCTCTTGAAAAGTAAATTTCTTTAAAAGCCAGGACAGCCGAATGCTCTCCGAGGCAAACTGGCTCTGGCTCTGCCTTGGGGCTTTATGAGCATGGGGAGGGAGGCCTTGAACTCAGATTTGTTAAGAACAACGATTGGTACTCTCTTCTCTCGTCTGTGACTTCAAGTTCATAAAGCACTAAGCTCCTTCCTTATTCACAGACTCTAGTGTTGAAGGAAGAGGCTACTGAGTACACCAGAGGTACCAGAGTACCCCTGAGAGCTTAGAGGAAGGAAGTGGATCTCAGGGTCTCCTTTCCTCTGTTCTGAATTTTTCATGGTTTGGTCTTCTCCCTGTAGGTGGATCATTGACCAAGTTGGCATACTATTCCACTGTACAGCACAAAGTGGCCAAAGTGAGGTCTTTTGACCACCCGGGAAAGGTAGGCAAGTATATCAGTGGAGCTGGACAGGGTGCTGCTTCCCTCTGGCCTTGTACTTCATAGTGTCATTTTTGTTTGTTGTCCCTTGCTGTTTACATATGTTAACACTATGATCCTGGAGTTGATTGCTCTTCCCTGACTCCTTGTGAGGTGTCCTTTCCTACCCTTTTCGAGAATGCCTCCCCTTCCCCTGCTCCTTGTCTGAAGGTACGCAGGCCACTTACCTGTCTATGCTGTCTATGCCTTGGCCTAAGGTAACATCAGGTATTTTGTGTATCACAGTTGAATAAATGCCGAATGTGCTGGGGCAGGGTGCTCAGGGCTATCCTTGCCTCTTGAAGACATCTTAACTCTTTCTAGGATGTGGAGCAAGACCATGAGCCACCCTATGAGATCTCAGTTCAGGAGGAGATCACAGCTCGTCTGCATTTCATCAAGTTTGAGAATACCTACATGGAAGCATGCCTGGACTTCATCAGAGACCACCTAGTCAACACTGAGACCAAGGTCATCCAGGCCACTGGGGGTGGAGCCTACAAGTTCAAGGACCTCATCGAGGAAAAGCTACGTCTGAAGTGAGTTGGGACCATACCTGTGGTGCCTGTAGTGCGGTGAGGGGCCGTGAACTTCCGTGCTGATTGTGGTGCGGAGTGTGGGTGCTGCCTAGGTGGCCTTGCTGGCTGCAAACCTAGGGCCCTTGTGGGCACAGTCTGCCCTGTGCTGCCTCCTACCAAGTGCACCATGGTTGACTCTTGTGACTAGGTTCTTTTATTTCCAGGGTGGACAAAGAGGATGTAATGACCTGCTTGATTAAGGGGTGCAACTTTGTGCTGAAGAACATCCCGCATGAGGCTTTCATGTACCAGAAAGACTCAGACCCAGAGTTTCGATTTCAGACAAATCACCCTAACATCTTCCCCTACCTCCTAGTCAACATTGGCTCTGGCGTCTCCATCGTAAAGGTAAGAGTCCACAGAATGACAGCTGAGTGGCTCAGCGCCTGCTGACTGTGTGTGTGCTGTGTCACAGCCTTCTCTGGGCATGGGCACAGGTTTGACCCTTCAGTGAGCTGTCCTTGGCATGATAGTTGAGCACCTACCACTTGCCACCGAGAGCTCCCTTGGAAAAGTATGGCAAAAACTCTTGAGGAAGGACATGGCAGCCCTGACACCAGCATCCTAGCAGCCTGTGTGGCCTGCAGCCCAGTGCATGCCTTCTCTTCCTCAGGTGGAGACAGAGGACCGGTTTGAGTGGATTGGTGGAAGCTCCATTGGAGGAGGCACCTTCTGGGGGCTCGGGGCTTTGCTCACCAAAACAAAGGTATTCCCTGCAGAACGTCCACTCTGTGACCCTTAGAAGGGCCTTGGTCCATGTCTGCAGAAGCCACTCCCAAGCCTCTACCCTGGCTCTAGTGAGAGGTCTTGGATCCCTGTGACTGAGCTGTTTGTACTCTGAAGGGCAAGGGGCTTTGAACTGCTGGAGTTCTGCCAGCTCAGTGGTGTAGCATCCCGCTTTCCAGGCCCTGACCTTGCCCCTTATGCTGAGGGAGGGCCATTTACATCTGACTGTGCAGGCTCCTCTCTGCTTCCCAGGGGGTAAGGGTGCCCTGGCTGCTAGGCCCTCACTACCCTGCTGTGCTCTGCTTTGCCTCCACAGAAGTTTGATGAGCTGCTGCAGCTGGCTTCCAGAGGCCGGCACGCCAACGTTGACATGCTGGTCCAGGATGTCTATGGTGGGGCCCACCAGACCCTGGGCCTGAGTGGCAATCTCATTGCAAGCAGTTTTGGGAAGTCAGCCACTGCTGACCGAGGTATCTGCCGGGATCTGCCCTTCGTGACCCGCTAGTGTGGAGAGGCAGAGCTCACAGATCCCCCTGAGACTGTTCTTGTTGGGCCTCCAGGGCTCACCTTCCCAGAATCCTGCTCTAGCTCGTTAGAACATTGCCAGATGGCTACCTCAGCCTCTGTTTCCAAGAAAATACAAGCTAGGAAAAGCATTTAGGCTATTTGTTTTTTCTTGAAAATGAAGCCTCATTCCTACCCTCTTCCCTCCAGCTGTCTGTCACCCAGTGACACTGACCTCACACTCTGGGTTCTGTTTCCATTCCCCTCTCAGAGTTCTCCAAAGAAGACATGGCCAAGAGCCTGCTGCACATGATCAGCAATGACATCGGGCAGCTCGCCTGTCTGTACGCCAAGCTCCACGGCTTGGACAGGGTCTACTTTGGGGGCTTCTTCATCCGGGGTCACCCTGTGACCATGCGCACAATCACCTACAGCATTAACTTCTTCTCTAAGGTGACTGCACCCAGTTTCCTGCCCCTGTACTGGTGTGGGCTCAGCTCATCCTGGTTGCTCCAATGTATCCCTGAAAGTCTCCCCAAATGGCAGCATGCTGACCAGAACCCATACCCAAGGGGCACATTGCAACGCTCTGATCTGGGACACAGTCATAGTTCCTTGCCTGCAGGCTCCTTGGGAAGATAAGTCCCTACAGGCCGATGGCCCTCCCAACCACCCAGACCTTCTGGTCAACTGCACCTTCCTCCTGGCCAGTTCGGCATTCTGTGCATTGAGTGTAAGCCTGTTACAATAAAGGGCAGTCAGGAACTGTCCTTTAGTGAGGTAACCTCACGTGGGGCCAGCGAAGCGCTACAGACTGGCGCTCAGGAATAGGCAGTAGCAAGCTCAAGGTGGCCTTGTGGAGTCTGTCTTCCTGTCAGGTTCCACAGCGGGGAGGCTAGCCAGTGGCGTGCAGGTACCCTCTGATGGCAGGGTATCTATCAGGCAGCCTTGAAGACGCTGGTGCACTAGTGTGGTGGGTATACAGCGGATCTGACTGGACACTGACCAGTTATGTGTGGGCTTGGGCTGGGGCAGGGTGAAGTCCAGGCACTCTTCCTGAGACATGAAGGCTACCTGGGAGCCATCGGGGCATTTTTAAAAGGAGCCGAGCAAGACAGTGAGTAGAGTCACCGCAGTGAGCAGTGGCTGTGCAGGACATGGCCTGCGCCCTGGCTGGGCATCTGGGTGGGAAAGCGGGGACCAGGGGGTGGGATATGAGGCTCGAGGAAGCCACAGAAAGGGGTAATACATAGCGTGTAAATAGACCAATGATTTTATCCCTTTTCCTCCTCTACTTTCCCCTTTGAATCAAGGCGAGGCTGACACGGTGACCAGCTTCTCGTTTTTCCAGATCCTAACCAGTACAGCTGGGGTGAGAACTACGCAGCCAGCTCCGGGCTGATGAGCACGTCGCCCGAGCTGTGCCCGACACAGCGGGCAAGAAGTGGCACAGTGAGTAGCAGGCCCTTCCGGAGCAGCCTGCCCAGCCGTCTCCACTGTGGCCTCTCGCCACACAGGCTGGTTTTATGTTGATGACAAGTTAGACTTGAGGGCAGGAGGCTTCCAGAGCCCTCGGGAGCCTGAGAGACCTGGTGTTCTGCAGAGCACCCTGGCTGGCAGCTGCCGCAAGAGCAGAGAGTAGGCCTGCTCTCGGCCAGCAGCTTTGTGTTTCTGGGGAAGTCTGCTCTCCCTGGAATGTTCTAGATCCATTCTATGAGGATGGAATCCACTGTGGCTGCAGACACTGGGCTCACCTGGCCAAAGACAGGCTGAGCACTGCGGAGCCGGTGGGTTGGGACATGCCTCCTTAAAGCCCTCTTGATGCGGCCTCCTGCAGGTCAGATACCACTATGTTGTAGTAGCTATTTTGCGAGCTGTTTGGGTGTCTGACAATTGGCTGTGGAGCTTTTGTAACTCAGACACCATATATGTCTGGGAGGAGCAGTTGGAGTAAAAGGCTACTTCTAGAAGCAGGAAATAAGCCTCAACAAGGCTGCAGGCACTATGTCAACCCAGCATCCCTTGGTAGTGAGCCCGGGCCTCTGCAGTGAGAGCTCTTCACATGCTCCTGGGCATTTGTCTGTGGTCCAGGCCGGTGGGGAACGGCTGCTCTGAAATGGGCATCTCCCACCCTTGGTTTTTTAATTCAAGTGGCCCTGCTGAGGCCACATGGCTTCCAAGATGGAGACAACAGCAAGCAAAGTTGTCCTTCTGTACAAAGTGAAAGGAGGCTCATACTTCCTCAGTAGAACACGGCAGGGTGAGTGGCACTGCCCAGCCCTGTCCCACACCTTGGGGCCTGCATAGCCTGTGCTGGGATGATGTTTCACAGAGACACAGCTGACGCGCAGGTGCCAAGCAGTCATTAGAGACGTATATTGCCAAGAGAGACAGAACTAAGCCACCGAGACCCTAGCAATGGAAAGACCTTCAGAGCAGGAAACTTGGTAGCATAGTAACTAGTGATGTGAAGCTGGAGAGCTCTATGTTTCTCGTGTGCAGAGGGCGCTGAGGCTGGGGCGCTCAGTGGTGAACCAGTAGTTAATGTAGATAACCCCTGCCCATTTCTCGTCAGCTTGGGAGTTTCTCAGACCTTGCATCCTAACCTTGCCACCTGTATGTGTTCCCAGGGTTTGCAAGCATTTACCCCTGTGGCTCTGCCCAATGAGTCTTAACCCAGAGTTCATGTTCAGTCATTGCAGTTGAAATCCCCTTGCTGAAGGGGCTTGAGTTCAGGAGTATGGTGTGGCAGATAAACACTTGAGATCAAAAAGAGGCGTCCTTGGAGCAGAGGTCACACTTCTCTGGGGCGAGAGCCGCTGCTGGGCAGGGACAGCATAGCATGGCTCACCTCACTGCTGTGCACATGCTGTTAGTTAGGCGGTCCATGTGGCCGCCTAAGTATCTGGTCTTCCTGAATGCATCTCAGGGCCAGTGTATGAGGAACAGCCCTGTAGTGCTTTGCAGACAGCACATCAGCTGGACAAGACAGAAGCCAAGGCATGTACTAGCAGCGAGTCTGCCAGAATTCATGCAGATGAGACCGAGAGCCAGAGGGCTGCTGGGACTTAGCACTGCAGCTCCCCAGCACTGTTGAGAACCAGAGCTAGACCTCAGGCTGAGTGCTGGAAGGAAGGCAGCATGAGCCGTGTGCGAGCAGCCAGGGCCAGCTTAGGAACCATAGGCTGCTGTGGGGTTAAGGGGCAGTAGTTTAGGGAGCCACCCTGATCTGAAGCTTTCAAGCATAGACCCACTCCACAGCCAAGCCATGGACAGAATCCAAGGAAGTCTGGCTGGTGCTGCAGGAAGACGGGTGGAGCTGCTGCATTCATGTTGAAAGCCAGAGCTTACGTCAGGGTTGTGACCTTTTTGACAGTGGCCTCTCTACTGACCTCTTCTTGTCTTCCTAGTTTGACCTGCTGGAAATGGACCGACTAGAGAGGCCCCTGGTCAACCTGCCCCTCCTCCTGGACCCGTCCTCCTATGTGCCTGACACAGTAGACCTCACTGATGATGCTCTGGCCCGCCAGTACTGGCTCACGTGCTTTGAGGAGGCCCTGGATGGGGTGAGGCTCCAAGACACAGCAAGTGGAGAGCGTGTGGTCTCCCAGAACCTGGGCTGCTCTTGGGTTCAGCTGGTTTCATCCCTATGAGGGTCAACAGGGGAAAGAAGTGGGGAAGAGGGCAGGGACATTTCCCAGAGATCACGTGGTCTTAATAAGGAAAGAGTATGCCTGTCTCTACAGTGTGTTAGGGTAAGGGCGTGACATAGTGACACGGCCTCTTCAGAGCAGCACACACCTTCACTGTTTACAGCTTTTCAGCAGGCAAGCCATCACATGGGCCTCCTTGCTTTTGGTCTTTTTTGGAGAAAGGGTTTTACTCTGTAGCTCAGGATTGGATCATGATCCTTCTGCCTCAGCCTGCTGAGTGCTGGGATTACAGCAGCCTGCACCAGGCACCTGTTGTGACTCTGATGTAAATAGGGTTTTACATTGCTTTGTGTGTCTATTTCTTTGTTCTTTTTTTTTTTTTTCTATGTGTCAGATTCTGACAGAAACGGTAGGAAGACCCTGTGGCAAGGCAGGGCACACTACAGCAAAGATGCCTACTCTGTGGCAACCAGGAGCAAAGAGGGAGATTGGAAGGGGCCAAAACAAGAGTTAACCCTTTCACGCCTTTGCTCCCAGTACCCAGGAGGGCGAGGCAGGCAGATCTCAGTGAGTCCAAGGCCAGTCTTGCCTACATAGGGAGTTCAAACCAACCAGGGCTACATAGTAAGATCCTATCTCAGGACACACACATCCACTCTCCCTCTCCCTCCATCCTTCCCTCCCTCTCCCCCTCTCCCCCTCTCCTCCTCTCCTCTTCCTTCTCCCTCTCCCTCTCCCTCTCCCTCTCCCTCTCCCTCTCCCTCAGGGCAAGCCCCTAGTGATTTTTTTCCTCAGCCAGGCCCCACCTCCCATATTCTACTTTACAATGGTCTTAATATTTTGAGTCCATCAGTGAAGAGCTCACCTTCCAAAGGCCCACCTCTGAGTACCAAGCCTTCAACACATGGGCTTTTGGGGGGAACATTTCAAATTCAAACCATATGCCTCCTTGTGCGTTTTTTACCTTTTCTAATGCCAGCAACTGTGTATAGTGGTAGTGCCAGCTTCTGGGAGGTATTGGGGAAGGGCAGCAGCAGCTAAACCTCCAGCTCTGGCAGGCTCTAAGGTTGTAGCCACAGTAGGAATTCCCAACCCTCTTTCAGACATCTGGGTATGTGGTGAGTGAGGGGAGCAGCCCTAGGTCCCAAGTAGCAACTCTTGGAATAAATCAGAGCCTTAGTCTTTGTAGCTGCCAGGGAAGCACCATGGTCTCTTTCTGCCTCCCAGAGCAGCAGCAGGATGTAGGCAGGGGTGGTGTCTTTGAAAGCAGAAGCACCAGACAGCAGCACTATCACCGTTACTGTGCTTGTAGCAAGTGTGAGAGTGTGCAAGTATGCCTTAGTGCAGCTGTGCAGAGAGCCCCACCAGGCTGTGCCTGTCCTCAGCCCGTGCGTGCTGTCTCTGCAAAGCTTATTTGACCCCTCTGCTATTGGCAGGTGGTAAAGCGAGCTGTGGCCAGCCAGCCAGAGTCCATAGATGCAGTTGAGAGGGCAGAGAAGTTCCGGCAGAAGTACTGGGGCAAACTGCAGACCCTTCGGCACCAGCCCTTGTGAGTCCTGTGACCCCAGGCTAGCCCCTGCCTGTGGACACTGAGGAAGGGTTCCCTTCTTGGCACAGGGACCTCAACTGGCCTGGTGGGAGGATGAAGCCCACGCAGCAAGGTCTTTTCCAGCTATGTGCAGAGGTCTCACTGGGCTTTCCTGGGCTCTGTGAGACCTATCTTGTTCAGCCACACTCCATCCTGGTTTTTCTCCAGTGCTTATGGGACGCTGACTGTGCGCAGCCTGTTGGACACAAGAGAACACTGTTTGAATGAATTCAACTTCCCAGATCCCTACTCCAAGGTGAGCCGTGTAGGCTACTAGTAGGGTGCAGAGGGCTCAGTAGCATTTTGATGTGCCAGCCTCAGGAGGTCTAAGCTCACACTGTCTGGTTCTTGGTGCACAGCTCTACTCCAGGCATGTGTTAGCACTCCTCCATCCCTCTGGCTAAGAGCCGTGGGCCCCTTGTTTCCCTGTTGTCAGCCATCTTGCCCTTCCTCAGCTGCCCATGCACAGTGGCCTCTGGGGGTGCATACCCAGTGCCCTCCTGACTCCACTCAGTCTTGTGGGCCAAAGTGCCTCCCTGCTTCACCCAGCACCAGGTAGACCTGAGGACTGCCCCAAGTCAGCCTGGTACTCCCAGCCCTGAGCATCACCTCTCGGTAGCACGACACCAAATGCCCCCTTCCCTAGTTAGTGTTTGCAGTCCTCGTTGAGCCCCCTTCATCTGCTGCCTTGCAGAGACCTCCCTAGAGGGTACGAGGAGTGGTATGGGCCTACCTTCAGAGTGAGCACCAGTAAAGCAATGCCTGTGTGTCTTTCCCACAGGTGAAGCAGAAAGAAAATGGCCTCGCGCTAAAATGCTTTCAGAGCGTGACGCGCTCGCTGGACTCACTAGGCTGGGAAGAGCGGCAGCTGGCCCTGGTGAAGGGGCTCTTAGCTGGGAATGTCTTTGACTGGGGAGCCAAGGCCGTGTCTGAGTAGGTATCTGAGGTGTGCGCACCTGCTCCTTCTCCCTCTGAGGTGGCTTAGAACTGGTTATTCTGTGACCGAAGTATGCTATTCTGCCACCAGGCTGTCTAGACTCAGAGCCACTTGCTCTGGGTCGCTTGGCCCTGACATGATGAGCAAGAGCACGGAGTCATAGGTTTTTATGCTGCCGGAGATCTGGGCAGGCACGCACCACGGTGAGGCTGATTTGTGCTTTAGGGCTGACACTTCCAGGGTAAAAGCCCAAATTCGTAGTTACCAAATACAGCAGGGATTGATCCTATTTGGTGCCTGATGTAACCAAGGTGCTTTGCCAAGGTGCTGGCACCTGCCGAACACTGGGACACACGTGTTCCTAAGGCACATTGAGGGTCCTCTCCTAGAGCAACTGTAGAGTCGCTGTCTCCATGGTGACCCACCTGAGGCCCTAGCCTCACTGGGTGACCATGCTACTTGACTGGTGTCCGAGCATACTGCAAAGGGTTGTTCACTCTCCTGCCTCACCCTCATTCTAGCCGCCCACTTGAGGTGCAGACCCCAGTATGTGGTGGTCAGTCCTAGAAGGAGCTAGCTCCATCGCCCTGAGCAGGTCTGAGCTTTAACGTGAGCAGCACTGGCTCCTGAGGGGAGGTGTGGCCAGTCCAGCGCAGTGCAGCTGGGAGATCCCTCGCTGTGGGGAGGAATGATGAGGTTGGGCTTTGTTTGTGGTTTTTGCTTTGTGTCAATTTTCTCATTTCTACAGTGTGCTGGAATCGGACCCCCAGTTTGGGTTTGAAGAAGCAAAGAGAAAATTGCAAGGTATGGACACTGTGTGCTCTTTGGCGCTCTGACTGGCTCTGCAGAAGTTAAGCAGCAGGGCAGATGGGACAGTTCTGGTGGCTGTGTGACCATGTTGCTCAGGGGATGAGATGAGAGAGCCTTGGTGAAACAAGCCCTTGACACTAGGCCTCAGCTTCCCTGACTAGAGTTCCTGTCTCCTCACAGAACGGCCCTGGCTCGTGGATTCCTACACCAAGTGGCTCCAGAGGTTAAAGGTATGTAAGGTGCTGCTGCTTCTGCTCTTGGGGGTTGGAGCACAGAGTCTGGACCTAGCCAGAGAGGGTGGCCACCAAAGGCATTGGGCTTACGGTGACATGGGTGTAACACATACAGCACAGTCACATGGCCTGGGACACAGATAACCTGTAGCCCACCTCTTAGAACTTACAAGCCACCAGCTGAGAATCTAATGTCAGAAATTCCCATTCCCAGGGTCAGGTGACTCAGTGAAAAGAACAGTAGGTTGTTCGGTGTGTATGAGGCTCTGGGTTCCATCCCCAGCCCAGGAAGTCAGGGATGTAGAGTGCAGTGCAGTGTGAAACGCTTGAGTACACCTGTTCCCGACTGAACGTCCTGGTTTTGTCTTACAGGGGCCCCCTCATAAATGTGCCTTAATTTTCGCAGATAACAGTGGAATAGACATCATTTTGGGAGTCTTCCCCTTTGTCAGGGAGCTACTCTTTAGAGGGACAGAGGTGAGTGAAAAGGCTGGGTGGGTGGGACCCTTCCCCTGGGCTTCTCCGCTGTTGGTGGGGTTGGAGTTGCTGTGGGCTTCTGGCGGTGGTCAGAGCTCCTCCATTTGTGGCAGGTGAGTGCAGGTGAGGACACGGAGCGCCTGGGCCTGTTGGGTGTGGGCTGTAGCTTAAGGCTGGGTTCCCTGCTTCCTGTTTCCTGGAAAGGCTTTACCCAGAAGCTAGAGAATAATGAGAGATTATCCTGATCCAGGAGGCAGACTGAGGATGGGATGGATGGGAGGCAGTAAAGGCCTCTGGGCACAGCCCTGCCTCTCTCAGAAGCCACAGAGCCCTGAGATTGTTTGGGCCCTGCTGCCCAGCAGTTGGCTGCTGCTTGGAGTCTGCCAGGGTCAGCTGTGGTGAATTTGGGCCACATAAGTAACAGCCCAGGTTCTAAAGAGCTGCTGCTCCCTCCCCCCAACCATAGGTCATCTTGGCATGCAACTCAGGCCCTGCCCTGAATGATGTGACCTACAGTGAGTCTCTCATTGTGGCAGAACGAATTGCAGCCATGGACCCCATCATCTGGTAGGTTCTGTGCCTCCCCTGTCCCCCCACCCTCCTGTTGAGCCAGGCAGGGGCTGGGCCTAACCAGTTCTGGGAGATTCTCAAAGGGTTGCTGAGGAGGGTCGGTGTCAGAAGACCTTGGCTGGGCCCTGACCACATGCTTTCCTATAGCACTGCGCTGAGAGAAGATAGGCTGCTGCTGGTGCAGACCGGTTCCAGCTCCCCATGCTTAGACCTCAGGTAACCCAGCCTTTCTTCATCCTGCTCTGCAAGGCACCAAAACCAGCCATGCTGCTGTTTGCCCTAAATGTGACCTATGTGGCCACTTCTTCCTGTGGCCTGTAGGGCTGATGGGCAACAGCTGATGGACCCAGGCTCCCTGCTACAGGACAGTCCTGTGGCAGGCAGGGAGCTGTCCCATTTTCCCACTTATTATTTACTCTGTGTGTGTGTGTCCGCCTGTGCACATGCATGCACTCTTGCACCACAGCCTGTGTACATCTCAGACAACAACTTGCATGGTTTTGCCTTTTACCATGTGGGTTCTGTGGACCAAACTCACGTCATTGGTAGAAAAGTGCCTAAGCCCATGAGCCATCCTGCTGGCCTCTGCTTCAGTGCTTTCTGCAGAGATGCACAGTAGACAAAGGCAATGTCAGAAATGGGAGCATCAGCAAAGCAGGCGGTGCTGGAAGTTTAGTTCTGGCCAGTAGGGGGAAGGCCACTGCTGGGAGTCTAGGTTTGGACATGCCTCTATTAGCAAGAGGTCCCTGTGTTCTTGCTGATTGCCACTTCCAAGGGAACAGGTTGGTGTCCACCAAGGTGTGCTTAGTGCTATCCCCTGCCCAACCTCAGTGCCACCTTCTTCCCTGAAGCCGCCTAGACAAGGGACTGGCCGTGCTGGTGCGAGAGCGCGGTGCCGACCTGGTCGTCATCGAGGGAATGGGCCGTGCCATCCACACCAACTACCATGCATTGCTGCGCTGCGAGAGTCTGAAGCTGGCAGTGGTGAAGAACGCCTGGCTGGCAGAGCGTCTAGGTGGCCAGCTCTTCAGTGTCATCTTCAAATACGAGGTTCCCACCAAGTGAGATACCCACTCTGCCAGACGTGTCTGTGTATCCCTCATCAGGAATGTGATTTACTTGGAGGAACCTGTGTTCACACCGGAGTATTGACTGACAGTGCGTGTACCACGGACACCCAACCCAGCATTTGTCCTGTGGGGCACTAGTGTTGGAATGTATTTAACTGTTAAATAATCTTTTATATATATATACATATATATATATATAAATATATAAATATACATGTATTCATCTGGTGGGAAGCAGTGCCTAGCACAAGAGGTCTCCGAGAGACCAGATCCGCTTTCTCTGCTGCTGAGAAGATGCCCACAGCCCCAAGTGGACTATGGCTGCCCCAGCTGACTACCCGAGTCACCTCAAGCTAGTCAGTGCTAAACTTCCAATCCTGTTGCGCCCCCTCCTTGGGTCCCAGTGCTTTCTCTCATTCCTGCCTCTTGCATCAGCACGTCTGTCTGCTGAGCCGGCTCTCACCCCTCATGTTCCTAGGGACAGCACAAGCTACGAAGCAGCACTCCTGTTTCAAGAGCTGGAAGAGAGGGAGCTTTGTCATGGAGGACCTTCAAGGGCTCTTGGAGGCTGCTGGGCAGAGTGGCTTTGATTCCAGTCCCCAGGGCTTGGCATCTGTGTGCCATGTGCTGTAAGATGCCTCAGGTATACCCAAGGCTCTTAGGCTCCTTCCTTAACTGACATGTCTTCCATGGATATACACGTACAGCCATGCATTGAGAGTGTGTGGTGGGAACTGTAGGCAGGCATGGTTCACAGGACTGCACAGGTACAGGGGTAGGAGCCTTGGGCTCCAGTTCCCACAGTAGGGCTTTGTTCTTACTGCCTGAGTCCCACACCAGCATCACTGGGTGGTCTGCCGAGAGGCACAGCCAGATGCCTGTCATCCAGCAGTGCACCTTTCATAGTGTACTAGCTAGTAAGAAGTGCCTATAGACAGGTAGAATTGAGGCCTGGCCCTCCCATAGACAGGCACCAGGGGGCGGCAGGCACGACACTAAGCAATATTCTCGGATACCGTAGTCAGCAGTCTTTGAGTCCAGGGCCTATTTACCCATCTTCCAGCCTAGCCTAAGAGCCTCAAGTCATCACCTTGGATAGCTGTAGACCTCATGCCAGGGATCTGATATCAGAAGTCCCCAGCTGCAGACTGGGCCATGCTCCCTGGTCCTCAGCTCAGATGAGGAAGCCCTCCCTGTTTGAATAGGCTTCCTGCCTTTCCCAAATTCCAGGCAGGCAGGCACAGCTGGGGCTTGGAACTGTCCGAACTGGGAAGACTAGCTAGTTCCCACCCCCAGCCCTGGTTTAGGGTGACTACAAGCCACCCTGGGCAGGGTCACAGTGTACCCTGAGTCTCCCATTTGCCTTAGCGGGGCCCTCAGAAGAGATGAGCAGAAGGTGGTAAATGCTAGGGCTCTGGTCATAAGTTATGTGAGCCTAGCATATCCTTCCCCTGGGGGCCTGCATGTGCCTCCACTCAGCTACCTTTATTATGGAGAGGGGACCAGCCTGTGGCCAAACCTGATCATATCCACCAACAATCCCAACCTGCAACCTCCATCCCTTTCTCAGCCAGAGCAGAAAGACCAGGCCCATGACCTTGCCTTTGCCTGCAGCCCTGTCATACACATGGGGTCACCAAGCTGGCACCGCCATTCTTCAGGCTGAGGCCTCTTACTGGCCCCAGGCAGCAAGCCCGCCCTCCGTGTTTTTCTGCTTAAGCTACAGTGGCCACATGCCTGATGTACAACAGGTTAAAGAAGCAAGAGGACCAGACAGTGGTGGTGCACGCCTTTAATCCCAGCACTTGGGAGGCAGAGGCAGGCAGATTTCAGAGTTCGAGGCCAGCCTGGTCTGCAGAGTGAGTTCCAGGACAGCCAGGGCTACACAGAGAAACCCTGTCTCGGGGAAGAAAAATAAAAGCAAGAGGTCTTGCTGGACTCCAGACAAGCAGCACTTCCCCCCCACCCCCCATTCCCTCTCCCCCACCTTGCTGAGCTCAAACTGTTTGACACAAGCCCTGCCCATATCAGAACAGGGAGGGCAGAGAAGTCCTCTTCCCCAGAGGCAGACCTTCTCTGGCAGGGCTGGGTGGAGCTGCCTGAGTCAACAGAAAGTTTCAAGGTCCCAGGAGAACCTAAGGCCTCACCTGTAAGGGCACCACAGCTTCCTGGGAGATTAATGGCCCTGGAATCCTGTCCTCTAGCTCCAGGGGCACAGCTCCCACAGTGGAGACTTTGGCTGGGGACTCAAGCATGCTCCCTTGAGGAGTTACCTAGGCCTACCCAAGAAGACTATCCTCTCTGCCCCATGAGGACAGAGCGGCTATAAGAGCCGCAGCAGAGCAGGTGAGCCACACAGAACAGGCCTGATGCGTTTATTGGAGTTGTGTTCCCAAGTTTACACAATTGCTGGGTGGTTTGTTCAAAACAAGCCTGGTGCACAGTAGAGTAGGGGACAAGGACAAACATCCTAGCAGTTGTGGGTGTGTCACAGGCATTCCGGGATACAAGTACACAGCAGGTAGGAGAAAACACTCAGCACACACCACAGGGCCAGACACCAGGCAGACCAGTGGGGAAGGACGCAGAGCCATTTGACTGTAAGTTTTGGTTCTAAAAAGTTAAATATCTATTTATGTATCTTAAAACGTGGAAACCGTCCAGAAGGACAGGTGGACAATGCTGTTTCTTGCTTCCCAAGATCAGAGACAAGAGGACAGCTAAGGTTGAAGGGGAGGCTGCTGGGTCTTCCACAGACAGAAGAGTGGGGCAGAACAGCTTTGGGGACCCAGTGGCTTCATTTCCTGAGCAAAGGTCGGGTTGAGGCCAGCCCCCACCCCCTGCCCCCTGCAGGCTATCTCAGGGAAGGTACAGAGTTGGAATCATCAGGCAGGGTCAGAGCCTGAGCAGCAGCTGGCTATCAGCAGCACCACAAACCTGCTCAGGGGCTCCCTTGGCAGGCATTGGCACATCCACACAGCCCTCATGGCCTACAGAACAGGCACCCTCAGGGGTGCCCCGCTCCTCCTCTGGGGGACCCCGTGAGTCCAGGCCTCTCAGCCTCTGCTGGCGCTCCTGAGCTTGGCGGGCTCGGCTGGCAATAGCGCGCACGCGGCTCTGGCTCCGAGAGGAGGAGCGCCTCAGGAAGCCGGAGCCCCCTACAGACCCATCCCCAGCTGGGCCCAAGCTGGTGGGCGACGTGATGTCCCCAGCCTGCTGGAAGCCGGTGAGCCAGCGCAGCTGCTCCGTGAGAGCATCTCGCCTTATTCCTGGCTCCAGCACCTGATGCGCCACACCCAGGGGGCCCAGGCCACAGCTCAGGCTGCTGGTGCTGCCCTGAAAGCTGGGAGCAAAGTCGTCAGCTGTCAGGTCTCCCAGACTCTTGGACTTAGCAGACACTGGGCAGTCCCGCAGGCCCACCAGGGTGAGGTGATGCCAGGGTGGCCGTGAATGGTGGCCGGTCAGCCGCGGGGCAAGAGGCCGGGGCTGCAGCTCGTCAGGTGCAGGAGGCAGCCCACCCGCAACCCGTAGGTTGGGGTTCGATTTGCTCTTGGTCACAGGAGGCAGGTCAGGACGTGCAGCTGAGGCTAAGCAGGGCCGTGAGGTTAGGCGTCCAAGAGAGACCCCTGGAATGCTCTCTCGGCTGCGGCAGAGACCGAGGCTGGGCAGTGATAGGTCTATGACGGTGTCGTTGGAGGACATGCTGGAGGATGAGGAAATACTGTCCCTGTGACTCCCAGGCTCCAGCCGCTGCCATAACCTGTCAGTGCCCGTGGCGTCCGAGTACACTGCAGGCGTGGGAAAGAGCTCCGAGAGCACCTGGCTTTCACTCTTGGCCCTCCTAACCACTGGCAAGGGGCCCGGGGCCCGAGAGCGGCTCTTGCTGTCTGTCTGTCTTCCAGAAGTCCCCTCACGTGGCCCGCTGGAGATCCCTCCATTGTGTGGCCTGAGGGGTGGCTCTTCGTTTTCCCTACCACCCCCAATCCTGAGCTGGAGGGTTCCAAAAGCTCCCAGAGATGTCTGCTGGGGGCTGGTCACTTTGGCTCCCAGCCCTACAGGGCACTGGGGCCCTTCCTGAGATGGACCTGTGGGGGCAGCTGCCTGTAACAGGAGGCCAGGGCCCAGGGCTGGTTCCTCGGCAATGGGTTCCAGGCTGCACAGGGGGGAGATGGGCCACTGCAGGGGGAAGAGGCGAGTATCTGTGGGGAAAGAGGGACCGGAGACAAGAGGCAGAGAGGTAGATATAGAAGGGGCAGACAGATTAAAGACAGACATGGGGAGAATCAAGAAACAGAAAAGGGATAGGGAAAGAGGGAGGGGGAGAGAGGTGGGGGAATATGAATCTCATTAATCAGCACCCGTTTCTGACCCTTGAGCCAAGGGTAGGGACCACCAGCCCACCCCAGGATATCCCAGCAACCAGGCTTTTCCACTTGTACATATGTACTGTGACACTCAAGAGTACCCCACCCCTCTAAAGCTGGAGTCGTGCCTGGGCCTCACACAGGGTCCATGGGGCAAGGCCAGGCCAGGCCTAGTCCTCCTTGGACTGGGACTTCATGGGGACACATAGGGCTTGGGCCTGTTTGTTACCTGGCACTCGCAGGTCTCAATCCCTAACTATGGAAGCAGCACGGAGCAGGGACAGAAAGAAGAACACCGTCAGTGTATGGGGGGGGGGGGGCACTGGCAGATCGACAGATGGACAGCAATGCTGGGCAGGAGCGGGAGTGGGTGGGGAGTACAATGGAAGCAGGCAGACTCCAGGTGCCTCCCTCTGCCCAGGCTAGAGCTCAGTAACCAGCTTAGACCAGTTCCCTCACACTCTGGCAGACAAGGTCAGGAAGTGTCAGCCAGGACTGTGGGTGGTCACACAAAGGCTTAGTGCCATTCGGACAATGCAGGTCCTTGGGAGCTGCTCCCCCTAAGCACTGGGTGCTCTGAGGCCCAGACCTCAGTTCTAAGCACCTTCTCCCCTGGTCTCTGAGGAGCCTCCAAGGGGGATGCCCTGCGGTACCACCACCAATTGACAGCAGGCTCCCATAGGACTGCAGGGCAGAGTCATTCTTGCATCTGACCCTTGGGGGTCGGGTGTGGGGTAAGGGGGCGAGAGGCAGGGCTAAGAGCTGGGATCTTTTCAGACCTAGGAAGGTAAGCCATCAGAGCAGCCAGTCAGGGCAGCCAGCAAGGCACCAGAGAAGCCCTTGCTGAGAGCTGGCTGGATATCCCTGGGTTCCTCAGCAAGCAGCTCTCAGAAATGCCTTGATGACTCGAGCAGCCCTCTTCCCCCATACCTCCACCCCCACCCCAAGTACAGGGCCATTAGGGTGGGGGTAGGGATCTGAGGCAGACAGGCCACAGTTAAGCTGACGGACAAATGAAGCAGAGAGCGGCAGGCAGGCACGGACCGCCTAGGCATGCCAGGTGTAGAGAGCATGGGATGCAGCGGAATGGCAGGCCTTACCGGTGGAGAACATGGGGGAATGACTCCTGATCTCCTCCAGCTTTTGAACGAACAAGGCGTTCATCTCTCCCTGCAGCGCCCCCTGCTGCCTGTGAGCACCCTCCAGCTGGCAGGGGGCCACCTTGGGGCTGTCTGGGCTGTCTGGGCTGCTGGAGTCCGAGGACACAGAGCCGCCGCCTGGACCCTGCCGCCGAGCCCTAGGACCCTTGGGGGCCTCTCTGCTTCTCCCTGGGGTGGCTCGAGGACTCAGGCTGCAGCAAGGGGCCCCCAGTGAATCTACCCGGGCCCTGGGCTGCTGGCTGATGGCCACGCGGCTGCCTGCAGGCCCAGGGCTGGGTTGTTGTTCCCTTCGAAGGCCCTCAACGTCCATACCAGCACAGGAGCCCACCACGCACTTCATGCATGTGGCGGCCATCCCTGCAGGTCCAGGGCCTTCAGGGGCATTTGGGGACCGCACCTGTGCCAGTGTCCTCTCTTCTGTTGCTTCTCCTCCTGGTGCCTTACCTCGGGGGCTGCTGCTGCCTGACCTCTCTTGAATAGGGGCCTCCAGAGCTGGGTTGGGACTAGGGGGTGCCACGTCGTCAGCTGCCCCCTCAGAGCCTGCGTCCTGTGTGCCCAGGGCCAGCTCTGGGAAGCCCTTGCGACTTGGCTTCTGGCTTTTGGTCGGGGCACTGGCCGTGCGCCGCAGGAGCCTCTGGCTAACGGAGGGCCGGGGGAGGGGCTGTCCAGCAGCATGACTGTCCAGCGAGCCTGGCTTTGTGCCTCGGAGGAAGAGACCTTTTAGACCCAGAGTCTGCTTGACCTGCAAGAAAAGGAGCCCACATAGCCGGTGCCTGGCTCACCTGGCCCAGGTGTGGCTTCAAAGGGGGAACTAGCTTTCTAGCCGGTGTTCTGAACCAGTAGCTACCATGGACTGCCATAAGAACATATTGCAATGCCACATACAGAAAACAGAGTTTCCTGACAATTCTACCAAGGGTAACAGGACTTCACCCTTAAGACTAAACTTGAGATGGAAACTAGAGAATCTTCCAGGTGTTGGGTGTTATCTCAAGGGCAGAACTCAATCCCTATACCCTGGCCACCCATTTGTCCCAGCCTTGAGGAACTGAGGACTGTAGCCCCAGATCTGGGGGGAAGAAAAGTTGGAGTCTGCCATCACCGTGGTTGCACTTACCATGCCCTGCCCAGCAGCCTGTAAGGCCTGCTCTCCCTTGGCCTCTGCCTCCCTACTTCCCAGGAGTCTCTCCTCCCTCCTAGAGGGCCGCCTTTCTAGGAAACCTTGTTGAACTTCCCCAGGCA
This sequence comes from Mus minutoides, assembly GCA_902729485.2. Classification (NCBI taxonomy): domain Eukaryota; kingdom Metazoa; phylum Chordata; class Mammalia; order Rodentia; family Muridae; genus Mus; species Mus minutoides. The sequence continues at coordinate 1,281,351 of LR749639.1, read as the reverse complement.
GACTCCTTCCTTCAGGCCAACTTGCACTCTGAGTTCCTGAGGCCCTCAACTGGCTCAACATGTGACCAGCATCAGGCCACAGCCAGCTTCTGCCCAGTCCCCTCCTGAATTCCACTCTGCATAGATGACTGCTGAAGAAGATCTGTGGCCACCTCTTAAGAGGACAGAGGCCATAGGGATCCTTACATGCCACACACCCCGGCATCCCACCAACAACGCCCACCCCACCCCCATGATGGGCCGTGCTCGTGCGTTGGAGCAGCCCAGGGCCTGGCGGCCAGGGGCCCTTCTGCGGAGGCAATAGAGTGGCCAGCACTTGAATCAGCTTCCTGATTCAAGATCCCAAATCCAGTGCAATTTGGTCAATGTGATTGGAAAGCCATTTAGAAGGAGATCCAGGATTCGAGCTGGAGCGCCCGCTGGGTACCCCTGCCCCCAACCATAACTCAGACCCTAGCATATACAGAGGAGAGAGCTAGAGGGGCCAGTAACTGACAGTGTAGGCAGGTAGAGGGAACCGGACAGCAGAGGAGCTGCAAGGCTGTGCAGAGAGACCTACAGTGGTGGGGAAGGGCAGAAGTTGCGCAGGGTGAGGACAGGATGGGAGGATAGGTCGGTGGCCTTGGCCGAATCCTGGATCTGCCTCGTAAATGCCACTCTCTGGCTGAGGATGGCCCAGGGGACCCCAGAAACGTGTCATGATCCATGTCACATGAGCTGACAGTCTCCAAAATGCTACCAAGAATCACGGATGCTAATGGGCGCGGCCTGGCATGCAGGTGGGGCGGCGGGCTACACCGTCCCGCGGCGCCGGGTACCTTTGAGACTCCTAACAAGGCTGAGCTTCTAAAAGTAGACTTGGGACATAGAGAAGCCCACTGCAAGACCAAAGAGACAGAGTGAAGGCAGGTGAGGTGGCCGTGGTGGCCAGAGCAGGGCCTACCCAGCCACAGATGGCCCTCAGAGAGAGGCAGACACAGGATAGATGGATGGGTGGTGGCAAGTAAGGGGACACTTTTAGCACCTCTGGACCCATGGTGCTACCAGAGAGTTAGCGCTGGGCCCAGCAGGACCCACTCACTGTGGTTACAGGCCCCAAAGGGTTGATTGCACCAAGTAGTACCCCAGGGCCTCCCTTAGAGCCCCAGCAGCTGGATTCCACAGACTGAGAACACTTCCTGCTCTGGCCTGGGGCAGGGGTACATGGGATAGGGAGCTGAGGTTCCAGGTAGTGGGCAAATAAATGCATGTAGATCCCTTTGAGGAAACAAATGCAGAGGGATGTGGCACTCAGGACAAGGAAAGCCACAGGAGGGGTCATGGTGCTCTACCCTTGCTAAGAATCCAAGCAGTCAGTGCTCCCAGATGTACAGGACATCAGAGGCTACTGAAGAAAACTAGGACTGGTAACAGACAGAGGACAGGGAGGCAGGTACCAGGGCACCCCATCCCAGGACAGCAGGGAGACAGGTACCAGGGCACCCTATCCAAGGACAGCAGGGAAGCAGTTGCCAGGGCACCCCATCCCAGGACAGCAGGGAGACAGGTACCAGGGCACCCCATCCCAGGACAGGGACACTTAGCACACTTGGACTCCCAAAGCCCTCCTGGGACATGAAGATGGCACTAGAAGGCTCCAGGGTCAGCATCCCCCAGTGCTCCACATCACAGACTAAGGAAGGGACCCAGAGAAGTGAATGCCAGGCCACAGCCCCAGAAGGGGACAGGGTGGGAACGAGGGGTTGGTCCTCTCCTTCCTGTGGCTATGTGAGGCCCAGGAGGCAATACTCACCTTACCACTAATGTCACTGACAGCCACATGAACAAAGATAGAGGCCTCTTCCATCCCTTCTAGGTACACATGCCGGTAGCCTGAAGCAATAGGGTCGCAAGTCATCAAGGTTCTGACATCTCCTCACCCTGCCAACCCAAACTTTCCTCAAAGGTGTCTGGGCCTTGAGTAGGACCGGAGAGCCTCCTATGCTTAGGAGGAAGAGGCTGGGCCCCCTTCCTGAGCTAGTTAGAAGCTCCTGGGGAACACGGACAGGGAACGCTGGCAAATGCTGAACCTAGCCCAGCCTCTTTACCTGGCATTATGCTGCTGAAGGCCAATGTCCTCTGGCCGATGAAGTCACGCCCAATGGGGTCATGGTCCCAGACGAGGAAGCGTACAAGCGCAATCTCCGGCATGTGCACGGTGAACAGCAGTGTCTCCTCCCACATGGGGTTGAATCCTGGATAGAGCGAAGAGAGGATCAGCAAGCAGGTCCGGAGATGGAGCCAATGACTGGCACCTAAGGGGCTGCAGAGTGGACAGAGCACTGGGCACCCAGAAGTGCCCATATCCCACGAAGGACTTATCAGCCTTGGGCACTGGCTGGTGTCTGGTGGGAGCCCTCACCGTTGTCGTCCACCACTCGGGTCTGCTCCTTGCTGCAGTCCACGGGGAGCCCGATGACCTCTACCTCCACGAAGGGGTCGATGATCTAGAGACAGGGTGAGGGGTAGCACTGGGATCCTGAGCCCTCCCACCACCCACCTCGCCCACGTGGGCGTGCCCTTACCTCCCCACGATCGCCCAGCACCGAGTCCCGTGGCTTGGGCAACTGCTGGCCACTGATGATCCTCAGGGCCAGCTGTTTCTTGAGCTGCCCCGGCAGGGGATCCTCCGAGTTGGGGTTGAAGACACCTGAGAGGATGCAGGTGTGAGCCACGTACACAGCTGACACCACACACCTGCCTGTTGATCTGTGGGGCTCTGGTGAAGAAGAGCCTTAGGCAAGGGTCAGAAAGCTTTGGCCCGGGACAGCATAGCTGCACCAGAGTGGGCAGGAGACCCCGATCACAGGGTGGTCAGACTGCTAATGTCAAGGGTGCACCGTGCATGGAAACACAGCTCAGTGCAGCCAAGAGGTATAATGAAAAGGCGCTGAGCAGACAGAAGCCTGTACAGCAAGCACGCTGGGAAAAGCCCATGGGACAGAAATGGCTCCCGAGCATGCCCATCAGGGACTAAGGTCCAGCACCTGGACCTGCATTTCCTGGAGCATACCAGGACCTCAGACAAGTGCTGCTCCCGAATCTCATGCAGCCTGGATCCTAGGGCCCAACAGAGGAACTTCCTAACTCACACCCTCAGGGGTCCTTGGCATAGAATTCACTGCACACACACACACACACACACACACACACACACACACACACACACACACCAGTAGGCAGGTACCCCACTCTAACCCTCCAGTGTCCTGGCAGCTCAGTCTCAGACTGACCCTCCCCTCTGTTCTGTTTACCCACCATCCCAGTATCCAGTATCATGGGAGCCCCCCCATCCCCTAGCCTGAGTCCCTCACCCTGGCACATGCACTGGGGTTTGAGCACGTAGCCACAGCCACCGTTGGCGCTGAACTTGGCCCTGTTCAGCTGTAGCATCCGCCCCTCTGACTGGTAGTTCAGGGCAACTGAAGGGAAGACAGAAACCCAGGCATGTCAGTGATGTTCACACGCTCTTCTCTATGGGTTCTGGGGCTGAAAGCCCAGCATACGTGCTGCAAGTGCAGGGGCAGACAGGGTGTTTCTCATGCCAGCCTAGGGTCTGGAAGGCCCAACCCTGGTTGCTAAAGGCCTTCGGAGACGGCTCTCCTCACCATCCCACCCTGAACCACATGCCTGTACGCACCCATCTGGCAACCAGCGTTCCAGAAGGGTTGTGGATTGTAGTTGCTGGAGTCCACGCGGTAGGAGGAGGGGTATATGCGTGAGAGCTGGTGCTGGTTGAAGCGCAGGTACTGGGTGGGCTTCTGCTGCAGGATCTGATGGGCCTTGGTCTCGCTGAAGGATGACACCTGCCAGCTAGATACCACTGGGGCACAGACCAGCCAGGTGTGAGCACACACAGCCTACACCCCACAGCCGACCTGCCTGGCCCCACCCTCCACGTGGCCCTCACCCTCCATCTCCACGTCATGGGTCCCCACAGACTTGGTATATTTCACTAGGTCCGAGAGGGCTCGTGACAGCTTCATGGTCTTCTTTTGCCGGGCAGTCCTACGAGGGTGCGGCAGGGCTACTCAGGACCCTGTGGCTACGCCCCTCCCATCCAGTCCCAGCCAGCCTTCCTGTTCTTCGATTCAGGCTCCAGGGCCTGTACAGGTCCATCTGCTCCCCCAAATCATATGTCCCAGGCAACCTGGGACTTGTAAACAATAGTTAAGATCCATTGCAACTCCAGCAGACAGGTACCCTACTCTAACCTTCCAGTGATGTGGTAGCTCAGGCTCAGCCTGACCCTCCACTCTGTTATCTACTACCCTACCTACTACCCTGGTATCCAAGGGAACCTCACAGGAGTCTGGGACAGATCCACCCTAGCTATCAGTGATGAGGTAATAGAGATGTGTCTGCTAGGTGTGGGCTGCTCTGAAGCCATCATGGGATCTTTGGAACAAAACGCTGGGTCCCTTGAACATGAACAAGATTGAAGCTGCGGATTCCTGCTCAGCCAAGGGATGTTCTGAGAAACATGAGCTTCTGAAGGGTTCTGGGAAGGGGTGCGCTAGAAAGACTAAGTCGTGGAGAAGAGGCAGGCCAGTGACAAGGAATGTAATGTCTTAGCAGTGTGGCAAGGCAGAGCTGGGACTGAAGACACATAGGTGGGGAGAGTCTGGGTGTGACACAGATAGACAGACGTGAGCAAGGTCTGGAGAGAAAAATAGAGGGGGAAAGGCAGGAGTGGGGAGTGGGGTCGGAAGGACCCTCCTGTGGGGAAGATGAGCTCCAAGCTGCATTAGCTTGGTGCTATCCCAGAATAGCTGACATTCTCGTAGGGTATAGGAGGCACAGAGATAGACAGACTCTACCCCTGGAGGGAACAGGAAGCTGGGGGGCCTTTGGAAGAGGAAGTGGGAGCTGAGATCTGGTTAGTCAGGCAGTGCCTATGCCCAAGAGACTCTGAGGGACCTTCAGGAGCCCTGCTGGCCTAGTATCTAAGCTAGGCTCACCCTGTGCTTTCTGCCGTTGCCTGGACAGCTCCACTTTCTCATTACCTGCTTAAGTGTTCGTGGATTCCCATACCAGCCACCCATCTCTGCTCAGCACTCAGGGACAGCTCTCTGGGACTGGGCAGGACACGAACGCATGTATGCACACATGTATGCTCACATGTACACACACACACACACACACACACACACACACACACACGCATGTACGCACGCACTGGGCAGGGCACTGACCCTCGGCTCTGGCTTCCTGGGGAGTCCAGGGTCTCATCCCCCTCTTCCACGCTGGCCACCTTCTTTATCTTGCTGCCTTTTTTCTGTGTGGGAAAGTGGAATTGTGACCTGAGACCAACCAGGACATGTAAAAGGCCAGGAGGTGCAGGGTAGGGGCTATCTGTCCAGGTTCCTAAGCTTCTTCCCAATTGGCCCACAGAGATATCTGCAGTGCCCTGGCTCTGAGGGACTCTTGGGACTCTCAGTGTCTGAATCTCAGATACCTGCCAGTATGGGCCAAGGGAAGGCAGTATCCAGAGCTCCTACCTTAAGAACCTGACCCCAACCACAGCTAACAGTACAGGGATGGTGGTAGAACCCAGGACCTCTGCTTACCTTGCGCTTGGAGAAGCTGCTCATGAGGAGACGGCTGTTCCGCTTGCTCACCCCGGTGTCCTCCCCGGACTCCACGTCTTCCTCAACCTTGCTCTGACCCTGAGAGACAGAAATTGAACCCAACCTCCAACCACATCAGGAAGGAAGGATAGCTCCCTGGTGGCCCCAGAAAGCCTTTTCTGAAGGAGGCAGATTTGACCAGGCCTGGAAGCAAGGTGCTGATTTGGGGTAAGGGGAGGATCAAGCACAGCTGCCAGGAAGAGGCCCGAAGAGTTGGACAGAGACAGAGCAGCATATATTCATTCACGTGCCTGCACCAGCCTCCCATGGTGTGTGGTTTTAAACTCGAGTAATCAGTTCCAAATTTCTTTATCGTGGATAGAGACTGCATTATAAATGCAGCTTGCATCTGGAATATTCTCCAGCCGAGTCTACTTACGTAATCCTTTTTTGAAGCCCTGATGCCCTAGCCTGTTACTGCAGCACAAATGGTGAATAATCCTGGATACAGCCAGCTGACTGGTCTGAGGAGTGCAGGGAAGGACTGCCTACGCACTGGGCACAGGGTAGACACACCCCACATCCTCCCAGGCCCTAGCCAGGACCCCGTCCTGGATGCTTGTTCACATGAAAGTCGCTGGGCAACTGTACTACACACTGACTTCTCTCAGACCATTATGGTATCACCACCCACCTCCACACAACTCCTGCATAGATGCTTGGAAACCCAGGACAGCTCTAGTCAGGGCTTCCCTACTTCATTTTGTTACCTAGCCTGGGGAGAGGATGGTTTCTATCTCACACACTAGATCCGTGTAGCTGTAGCTAGGGAATCCTACTGGAGATGAGGATCAGTTGAGAGCACAGATGCAGCATGCACCCCCTATGCTATACACAGGCACAGCATGCACCCCTATGCTATACACAGACGCAGCATGCACCCCTATGCTATACACAGACACAGCATGCGCCCCTATGCTATACACAGACACAGCATGCGCCCCTATGCTATACACAGATGCAGCATGCACCCCTATGCTATACACAGGCACAGCATGCACCCCTATGCTATACACAGGCGCAGCATGCGCCCCTATGCTATACACAGATTCAGCATGTGCCCCTATGCTATACACAGACACAGCATGCACCCCTATGCTATACACAGACGCAGCATGCACCCCTATGCAATACACAGATGCAGCATGCACCCCTATGCTATACACAGGCACAGCATGCACCCCTATGCTATACACAGACACAGCATGCACCCCTATGCTATACACAGACGCAGCATGCGCCCCTATGCTATACACAGACGCAGCATGCACCCCATGCTATACACAGATGCAGCGTGTGCCCCTATGCTATTCACAGATACAGCGTGTGCCCCTATGCTATACAGGTGAGAACTGTCCACACACCATAGTGTGAATCCCCAGGTATGCACATGTCAGATTTGCACATAGCACTGGCGTTACTGTACACACCATGGACAGCCCTACACAGCAGCCCAAGGACATTCCTATACATGCATATGGGCACTTCTTCATACACCTTAGACACTTGAGCGCACCATGGACCACTGCACATAATATGGACCTTTGCATATACACAGATCCCTGCACACACTGTGGACTCCCACATACATTATAGACTCTTGTATATACCACACAGTATGCACACACCCCTGCATGCACTATGGACACTTATACACACCTTTGCATATGTGTGTGGACAGTCTATAGATGCTGCAAAGAGTCTACTTTGGTCCTGGACCACAGAGAACCCTCAGTTCTCAGCCTCAGAAAACAGCTGATCTTTTCCCATGCTCTCTCCTGTCTAAGTCACTCTGCCTTGACATCACCAGGCACTGCTGTTGCAGATCTTACTGATATGATGGTGGTCAGAAGCTCCTGCCAGCTGCCTTCACCCTGACTCCCTCCTCTACCCTCTTCGAGGGTCAGGAGCAGATGTGCCTGGCATTTCCTAATGCCCAAAGTAGCCATGTTAACCAGGCCCTTCCAGTACGCAGACTTCCCAGGTCTGGAGCCAGAGGCAGATTCCCAGTGCCTAAGGTACCAGTCTGATCTGTGCCCTGCACAGATAAGCCCCCAGCAATGGTAGTCCACTTTCCTCTCAATCTGGGGACATGTAGTGGGAGAGGCCTTAGCAGCTTCACTCCTGTGGTGGGAACCCCATGGGGCTGACATGTTTCTAAATTCTTTAAGTAATGTCCAAATTGTTGCCATCACCATGACTCGAATGATCAAAATATGCACACAAATCAAGAGAAGTACACACAAGCCAGGCGGGTGTGTGCTTACTAGGCCTGAGTTCATATGACAAGGCTAGAAGCCACCAACAGTCCAGAAGCACTATGTGTGTGTAGCCTGACCTAGTCCCCTCAGGGGCTGTGAACAGCTGATCGTGAGGTAAGCTTGGGGCAAAGTTGCATAGACAGCATTGGGTGTGTGTGGGGGGGGTTGTCTCAGACAAGGCCAGCAGTTAAGCCTCTGTCCTCAGCAGCAAAGGTCCTGTTTGGGGCCAACCTGAGGTACAGGGCCCCAGTGGCACTAGTCTGAACCATCTGGAGCTGTTTAACTATCAGTAGAGGGTCTTGTCTGTCCTCACACCCTTGTATTCACATGCTGCTCCCAAGCCCTCCTGTTGTCTCACAAGAACCCCTGAGCTGGGCCTCGTGTTCTCAAGGTCCATACACAGAGGGAATGACACCTAGCCTAGACTGTGTGTGTGTGTGGGGGGGGGTGCAGGGGGCAGAGTGACTTATGGTAGGACTTACGATTTCATTGACAAACCAGCACAGATATTCTTTTCTCTGCCTGGACAATGCCCCAGGAAGCTCCCTGGCTGACCAGCACCCTACTCCATAGTTCTTAAGCCCCTAGTTCAGCAAGCTTCATTATGCATTTCCTTTCTACCCTTCTCTTGCAAGCTGTGCAGACAGCCTGGTGATACTGTCAGGCTGGGGGTACAAGCTTCTTCTCCAACCTGGGTATCTCAATACAGGAGTTCTTCCTCCTTCTCCCCCTCTCCTCCTTCCCCTCCTCCTCTCCCTCCTCCCCCTCTCTTCCTCCGAGAAGCTTTCTCTGAGCACAGTTATTCACACATGAGATGGCAAGGGCCAAGCTGTGCTCTTGGCCCCAGGTGTCCCTCTTGTTGGCCAAGAAAAGCAGAGATCCTATTAACTTTCACCAGGGTTGGACCAGTGACAGGGCCCCACCTCCACTCAGCCCCCTTCTAATGGAGGCTGGGCAAAGCATCAGGCAGGTTATACTCTCCTGCCCAAATGTCTGGGAGCTAAAAATAAAGAGAAGGCTGTGTGCACGGGACCCGTGTGAGCCACCTGCAAAACTATCCTATCAGCTGTGCTGAGCTCTCTAGGGTTGTGGGTGGAAACAAACACAGCATGAGCAGACCCTGTTCTTCCGGCCCTCCCAAGAGCCTTGGAAACAGCTAGAAGAGAGCCAGTGGCAAGGAAGGGCAGGGGAGTGGAGGGATGGCTCTCCAGACATCTCACCCTGCAGATGCCTTGCTCAGCTGCTAGGTCAGCTGCCACGGTCACCACAGCCAGCTGCTGGTCTGTCCTTCAAGCCTAGCTTGCTGCTCCCCAACAGCGGCACACTGACACATATCTAAGATGCTTCAGATAGCTCTCAGGACTGCCAGGGCCCTGAGATCCTGCTGTCTGTCCCTCCATCACCCATGAAACCCTTACCAAGGTAGGCAATGCTCAAAGCCCCTCCAAGAGAAACCTTAGGTCCCTAAGAGCATACTTGCCCATGTACAAATACTGTGCTAGTGTACATGAGTGTGCATAGGCATCTATGCAGGTGTGTGAATGTGTGATGTTGTATAGGTATGTGTAGAGGGGTGTGTGTGTACAGGTATATGTGCACACATGCAAGTGTTGTGTAGTATGAGCACACAAGCATGCATATGTACATGTATGCATGTAGGTATGTGCAGAGGTGTACTTTCATATGGGTGTGCATGCAAGTGTGTATGCACATGTATAAGCATTTTGCACATGTGTGTTTAAGTGCAGGGCTGTGTGTGTGTACTGGCATATGGAAAGATACAGGTGTGTGTATATGGATAGATTTATAGACATACCTCTGCATACCAGTTCCTGTATGTGCATAGACATCTATCTACTTCCACATGTTCTGGGATCCTCACCCAACTCACAGACTAGGTGTTGGAAAAATATATGTCAACAACAGAGGGCTCACCTTCTTGGCCTCTGCTTTGTGCCCAAGCTTTCCAGAGGGGGATAGTGTGGACACAGAGAAGTCATTGGGGTCTTCACAGTCACGGATCTTTGACTCCTTGATCAGAGAATCCAGCTTCTTCTTTGCAATGTTTTCCACACGCTTCCGATTGGTGGAGGCCTGCCACAGGTCAGCCCATTAGTGTCCCCATCCCAGAGAGCAGCCCCACAGCCCCTATACATACCCTGTGATTCTCAGCGCAGAGGCTGTGATTTGCCCCAGACAGCTATGGGCAGCGCCAGAACCCAGATACATGTAGTTCCTAAAGTAGTGTGGTCCCAGAGGAGGAGGTCGGGACGTTCGGAACACAACATAGGATCTGAGACCCACACACTGGCTGCCATAAATGTTGAGCAGCCAGCAGGGACAGGAACCTCTAACTCAGGCAGGGTGCAGTGAGGCCCTGATGTACTTGGAGCACTTAAGAGAGATCTCAGTCTGGGACATCAGGACCCCCTGCATGCTCAGGATAGGGTAGCCCCCATCTGCCACCATCCTGGGCCAGCCAGAGACATGTGCAGGCACACCGGAAGCAGGAAGAATCTGCTGTCTCAGGGTTTTCTAAAACAATTAGGCAGCGCTGGCCCGGAGGCCTTCTGCACAATTATTTTCCCATCTGATGACTCCTCAGGGGACAATAAAGTCTCCGCTGCCTCATAGTGGCTGAGAGCAGTGGATGAGCAATGCCCAGAAGTTACAAAGACTTCCTCCACTCAGTTCCCCGAGGACCAACCCCACCGGCTCAGGCTCCCTCCTCGGCCCTCAGCCTTGGGCAGGCCGGCTGCTCTGTGGGATGTCAGTGCTGCCTCACAGGAGGTCTCAGCACTGCAGCTGGCCTTGGAGTTGTTTCTGGTGCAGGGCACGGGGTAGCTGCTCATGAGCACTGGCCACTGAGAGCATTGTGGTCCTCACAGCATAGAGTCTGTGATTTACCCCTGCAGCTAAAGACAGTGCTGAAACCCAGATATATGCAGTCCCTAAAGTAGTGTGGTTCTGCCTCAGAGGAGGGGGTCGTGTGTTCGGAAGGTAACAGGATCTGAGACCCACATGCTGTCTGCCATATGTGTTGAGCAGCCAGCAGGGACAGAACAGACTTGGGCCAGGCATCTGGGGTGCACTGAGTCAAAGCATGGCAGGAACAGGTGTGGGTATGGGTGGGAATGGTGTGGAGCCCAAGGTGCACCCCCTCATTGTTGCCTCTGCTCACTAAGGGGCCAACGAGTCTGTGTCAGCGTCACAGACAAAATCCAAGGTCAGCTTAGCAATGGAAACCAGAATGGGAAAACAGTAGGTATGTGACTGGCCTGCATAATACACATGAGGGCCCTCTCCTCTCCCTGTGTTCCCCCTCCTCCTCCCTCTTCCTCTCCCCTTCCCTGTCCCCCTCCCCACTTCCCACTCCTTACTCTCTCTTCCAAGGTGGGGTTTCTCTGTGCAATAGCCCTGGCTGTCCTGGAATTCACTTTGTAAACAGGGCTGGCCTCGATCTCACAGAGATCCACCTTCCTCTACCTCCCTAGGGCCTTAGGCTTTGTACACCACAGCATTTACCATATGTCCTCTCTTCCTGCTGCCCATCTTCCTCACTGATCCTGGCAACCAGGACAAGAGGCTGCTCCCCACGCTTGAAGGGACTCTAGCCAGCCTGGGTCTGGCAGGCCTTGCCCTTCTCCCTAGTTCCCTCTGCCTTGATAAAATCCATTAGATTACTTTCCTAAGGCTAGCCATCAAGGTCTGTTCCCTTATTTGGCCACTTCCTCCTCGTGAGGCTGATGACCAAGGTTCAACTATCACAATACTGAATTCCAGCAATCAAAAGCCCCCTTTGACTCACCTAATTAACAGGCCTAATTAAAATCAAACATCTCATCCTAACACGGGGTTTATATATATATATTTTACATTTATAAACCACCATTTGCCTGTGGGCCATATCTGTCTCTTTTCTATCCAGAGGCAGTCCTTTGTCCCCCTTACACCCTCCCTTGTTCCCTTCCTCTTCTCCCTCATCCTCCATCTCCTGTCCTTGTCTCTGATCCCTTGCCCTCTCTCCCTCTGGGGCAAATAAATCTCCTTTGTGCTGAGAATTGGTCTTGGGGGGTGGGGGCCAACTGCAGGTTCCCTATGAGCCTCAGGGCCTCAAGCAGAGCCTGGGCTCCCACTCACATCCCCATTGAGGAGCTTGCAGTCATCCTCGATCTCGTCGGCACTGTCCTCATCAGATACTTCGCCTTCTTCCGCATCCTCACTGATATTGGCAGGGAGCTTCTTCCCCTGGGGGAAGAGGTAGATATCAGGAGAAGCTCCAAGGGGCGACCGGGAATCCAGCAGCTGGTACCCACTAGGAGCTGTCGCCATAGGGAGGAGGCCTTTGTAAAGTTCCTTCTTGGAACTCCAGGCCACACGTGGGTCATAACCGTGCAACCAGCTGGTGCTATAGCAGCAGCACACAAGGGAAGTGGCTCAAGGTGACACGGCCATCCTGAGAGTGAGAACCTCCCTCCCCCAGTCTGTCTATAGATACTGTAATTCTCAAGCTTGGCCCCAGGCCAGAGCCGTCTCGAGCTGGTCCTAGAAACCACACCTTCACCAGGATCTTTCCCTTGAGCATCTGTGGAGAAGGAAGCATGGTGGCATCATCGCCGCTCACTGAGGAGAGGTCCAGCTTGTCCCCGAGGATGTCAGTCAGATACTGAGCCATCTTCTTCTGCTGAGAGACACTGCAGTGGTTCTCAATGGACAGGATCACTGGGTACCTGTGCTCCCGAGACAGGAGGAGTGAGAGAAGGCCATGACCCCAGAGACTGACTCGGCCCCACTCCTGTAGGTATACAGGCCACCTGTACCATTGACTGTGGTATAGGTAATTAAGTAATTAGGTAAAAGATCTGCCATCTGCTCTAAGAGGTGACCCACCAATAACTCTGAAAATTAAATAAAATGGGTGGGAGAGAAGCTGAGAAATTTTAGGGACAAGTAAAGAAAGCATGAGGGGAAAAAAAAACCAAAGGCGATTACAAACTCCGGGAAAGTAAAAAGTCACAGTTTGAATATGGCATTATGAAATACTATAGAATAGTGGATAAGCTGTAAGAAATATAGTCTCTTTGATCTACACAATGGGCGACCCTGGGGTCCTTACAGGGAACCCAGAAAGATGGTGCTGGCTCACAGAAGCAGCCCGGTCGGCTACAGGACATCCGTATATCCCAGATGCCCCTGAGCTACAACACCTCCTAAGGTGTACCCCCAAGAACCCTCTGGCTACACCCCCTGAAACCACATCTGTTTCCTAGATCCATCTGTCTCTGCACTTCACCACTTCTTTTTCTGCTTCAGAGTCTTATTTAGCCAAGGTAATGTCTTCTATTTCCTGAAACCAAATTGGATTTTTTTTTTCAACAGTGTCCACAGCCACAGCTGAGTGACAGCAAATTGAGTCTGGACACAGAGTAGCTTCCTGTGGGTAATTAGTGATACAGCTGTCACTCCATGGGTGACTGAGATAAGAGATTGCCACAATGTGTACGTGGGTAGGCTATAGTCACATGACTATCCTACCATCCATTCTTACCTATACTTTAACCTTTCCTCCCACCCCCCATGGCTGGATTCCCTCCCCTGTCACTCTCCTCAAAGAATAACCTCAGCCGGGCGTTGTGGCGCACGCCTTTGATCCTAGCACTCGGGAGGCAGAGGCAGGCAGATTTCTGAGTTCGAGGCCAGCCTGGTCCACAAAGTGAGTTCCAGGACAGCCAGGGCTATACAGAGAAACCCTGTCTCGAAAAACCAAAAAAAAAAAAGAATAACCTCTAAACAAAACCTGCCAGTTGTATAACATAGTCACTGCCCACTGGAAAACACAAGAGAAAGAGAAGAGAGATCCAGACCCTGCATGCCTTTCCCCTGCCTGCTTCTGGAGCCTCTACCCCACCCCCACCCCCAGGAGACCCGGTCACTCACTCGTTCTTAATGAAGGCATATTTGTTGATGGTTTCGATGACATCTTTGAAAAGTATCTTGGAGGTCAGAGTGTAGCCATGATGGACAATGGGTTCTCCATCGGGCCCATCCCAGCAGTCCACTGTAGGCAAATAGATCCTAGTTAGCCCCAGAGGCTTGGCTGTGTGAACCTGGGGAGGGTTAGTCCCTGGTCTTCAAGCATGGGGTGGGGGTGTCTTCTCAGTGGTAAAAAAAGGGACCCTGCCAGACACCCCACTCTCCCCCCAACTCCCCCATGGCATTAGGCCAAGCCCACTTTCTGAAGGAGGTGCCACCTACAGTGGAGACTCTGCCCCTTGGTGCCAGAGGGCAGAGACCAGATGTGCTTACCCTCCACACAGCGGCAGCCGGCCTGCAGGACCCAGGCATACATGTCCACCCGAGACTGGGACATGAGCTGGTCACCCACGAGGTAGGTGTTGTGGGACGAGGTGATGAAGTAGTGACTCAGCGGCTGTGTCATGTCTTGATGCACGTTGTGGTGCTCAGGGTTGAAGATGTCACCGGCGGGGCTCCGGGTATAGTTGGTAAAGCCTGCAGTGTACACAGGAGTGCAGCCACAGTGTATCTCTGATACTGGGCTCAGCTCATGACTACCTGCCCCACAGGTGGAGTCCTCTGTGCAGGCATGCAGCTGCCCCAGCAGTTTCCCATCATCCCCCAGGGACAGCAGAACTGAGGAAGCACCCACTCACCATCAATCCCTAGCACCCCCTTGCTCTTATTTTCCAGGCAAGGCTCAAACTGCTCGATGATGTTCTGACAGCTCTCCAGGGTCACACCGTTCATCTAGGCCAAAGCAGAGGCACGAGCCCAGGCTAGCTTATTCATAGCATGGACTACCATCAGGCAGCCCCCCCTTCCTCCCACCAGTGTCACCATCTNAAAAAAAAAAAAAAAAAAAAAAAAAAAAAAAAAAGAAACCAAGATTTGGGCCAGCCTCGTGGAGTGAAGCAGGGTCTAGCAATAACCCTGTAGGCCATGGTGTTGTGGAGGTAACCCTGGGCAGAGCCAGGACTCAAACCTCAAATCCCAAGCCCACAGCTGCTATTCAGCTACCTAGTCCCCTCTCTGCTGTGGTGAGACATGGTCTACCATTATAATGGGGGGGGGGGGCTCTGAACATGTAGCTGGAAAAAACTGAGGGCTGTGAGCAGGTCCCAGCCATTCACTAATCCCCAAAGCATGCCCTCCTCCTGAGAAAAGATCCAGGAAGACCCTGGCAGATAAGTCCAAGAGGCTGTTCTTCAAAGTGCTGGGGGGGGGGGGCACATGCTACCCTATTGTCTATGAGAGTGTTCTCTCCAGAGGGCTGGGCCTCCCACCTCCCTGTCATCAGAGTGGGCAGTACTTTGTCCATGCCCAGGCCTGTTCTAAGGTGAGGGGATGGTGTCTCTGGCTCTCTACACATGAGTGGGGTAGGCAGCAGGGCAGTGCCTAAGAACACAATTTTGGTGTTGATTCCTTTATGGTGGACTGAATTCCTAGGGCCAAGGTAAAAAGCGCTAGGGGTATTTAAATGTTTGCCGAATGGACTGGTAATTGCAGAAAGGCCATATATGGAGACAGGCAGGACACGTTGCTGTACCAACATCCAGAAGAGTGGTTCCCAAAGATCGGGCAATGTGACCCCAGCTCATGAAATGCTCAGTATGAAAAATTTGCCAAGGGGAGGGGTGATCCCCTGGAGGCTTTGGGTGGGGGAGCCCAATGCCAAAATGGAGCTGACCAGAGGCCCTCTCTGTCTGTGAAGAACCTGTAAGCTTCCTCACTTACCTGGCAGCGTCAAGGGCCCAACTCTACTCTGCTAGGAAGCTCAGAACACATGGTGGCAGAAGCTGAGGCTGAAGTTGAGGCCACACCCACCAGCCACACAGCTTCTTGCAGGGCCTCACCTTCTGCTCCACCTCCAGAAAGCGCTGCAGGTCGGAGGCATCCAAGTAGTCCTTATGGTTGCTGTAGGTCAGCATGAGCAGGTAGAGGTCTCGGCGGGTGGACATCATCTTGTAGAAGGCGCAGAATTCCTCAAAGCCTAATGTTCCCTGATGGTCATCTGTGTCCGCCTCCTGTGACACCCAACCTCAGGTCACCATCCGTGCTGCAACCTTACTACTCCCAGTCTCAAGCCTAGCTTCCCTTCCTCTGCCACTACCCACAGCACCCCTCCAAGGGCTCCTCTCTCTTCTCCCACCAGAAAAGCACTGTGTACCTTGAAAGCACAGATGGGAGCTACCCCTCCCTTATGCCATGCCTTGCAAGGCCAACCGGTAACCAAACCTCATGGTCACCTACACTGTAGTCACCAACACCCTGCCTTGTGAGGTGAAGTCTTCCACCTGAGCTCCTTCCACCTTGGGCTCTGTGCCTACATCTGCAGCCACAGTTGGCCACCTGCCCCCCCCAGAGGGCCTGGCAGTGTCCTGGCTCAGGTGTCCAGAGAAGTGCTCTTGCTCACTATCTTCCTTTTGCAGAGAAAAGGACTCATAAGATACCCCCAGGAACCGTTCCACAGGATGTCCAAGGAAGCCATGTGTCTTCTCAACCTTTACAGACATAAGGAGCATCTACCACGGACACCATTACCCAGGATGCAGTGCACACCCCAGGCCCAGGCCAGGGGAAGACTCCAAAAATAAGGGTGCCGGGGCTTCATAGTGGCCCCAAGAATCTTGGGAGTGGCTCAGGAAGGACTCTGTGGGAAGGGTTGCTTCTGTTCTATGAACTCTAAAGACTGGGCTCTAGTTCTGTAAGGACCTGCTAGGTGAGGTGGGTGAGCCCACATTTGCTTGGAGGTAACAGCCTTGAATTGGTATTCACTGTAAAGGGTTTATCCCAAAGGGATGGATGCTCACTGTTGAGTACTCAGTATTTAGATGCAGGACTGGGATGACCCAGATAGCTCAGGTTCACCATACGGACCAAAGAGACCCAGGCCACAGCTTACACAGTGTAGCTGCCTTTGGCTACTTTGTGGGTTTGTTTTTCTTCCATCTTTTCAATCCCCTAACATTAGATAGGAGAGGAAGAAGGATAAAGAAAAAAAGAAAGAGGTCCCTGAATAAAGTCAGGAGTTGGAAATGGGTCGATGTTATCATTAGATGTTATCATTTCTGCTGATTAGGGGCATTTGACTTTAGAGTTCCTTAGGGCAAGTTAGATCTTTGCCCTCATGATAGCAAATTTCTTCTTTTCACAGGACTACTTAACAAATTGCGACCAACAGCAACCAACCATGCTTCTCTGGGTCCTGGCAGTTTTATATCCTCTGAAAAGTCCCCAGAATTCTAAATGTCACACAATTGCAGAAACTATCTACAGCTGGCAAAATCATGTCCCCGCTAGAGCCTGAGGCAAATCACAGCAGCTGTGAAGCAACCCCTTATCCCACATCTGGGATTAAAACAAAAACATATTCTTATATGATTTTTGTGCTTTTTTTTTTTTAAAGAAATCAAAACTCCAGGTTTCTCACTATGACACAGGACTGAACTCTCTCTCATCCTCCACTGACCAAGAGCAAAGGTCAGCTTTCTACCCCTGGGCACACAGGTGCCAGTTGGCAGCTGCCACAGACACTGGCCAACTCCTCCAGCCTCTACAGAAGTTCTAGATATGTCCTCCTGTAGCATGGCAAATGAGTGTTACCAAATCTGTCACACCAAAGTTGTGGGCCTCACGGAGGCTCTGCAATTGGGCACTCATATTAACCCATTGGCTTCTCTCTCCCTGGCCATCCGTGGGCTGACCTGGGTCCCCAGGGAGGACAGGAAGGGAGCCAGATTGGGAATCTGACTGTTTAACCCAAGTGGAGCCCAGGCGGCAAGGGAAATGCCACCAAGCCCCTGCCGAGTTAAGCTCTGATTAGCCCAAGGATGCTCTTGGGTCATTAAACCTGAGGACCAGTGTGCTAACCAGCCCCATATTCCAATCTTATCTTAGACTTAATGAAATCATGTTAAAGCCACTGCATCTGCTACACAGGTCTCTGCTCTAATTACACAGTTCCAGACCACCCTGATACTGATGGTCAGAGTGGCCTGAGCCTTGCAGAAGGCCACATTTCCATCCTGGGGCTCCAAGTGCCTATGAAGGTTACTGTGAGGTCTTAACCTAAATCGACTCTTCATGGGCCAGGAGATCAGGCTTTTAGGGTCTGGATACTCTATAAAGACCACTGAACAGTGTAAGCTAAAGGGCAAGACCCATGTCTCCAGGACATAACCCCACAACTTCCTGTCCATACCAACCTGTAACTCCATCCCATCTATACCTGCTACCACCTGCTAGCCTCTCATCTAGTATAGTCTTTCATCTCTCCCCAGGGCTTCCTATTGGCAATCTGAAGGAGCTAGGCCTGGGACCACCCAGAGGGACTCAGTACTCAGAAAACAAATTCTGAGACCTACCAAGGCTAGATCTTAAATCCTCCCTTCTCTCCCAACATGCCAAGGGTGTTTTCCTCCTCTTTCTCTCAGGCTGCTCCAAACCCTGAGTCCCATCTTGCCTGCTGCCCAGCCCTTAGTGCATCCTCAGCCTGAGCAAAGCATGCTGAGCCCAGAGCTGTCCTGGAAGGGCTAAGGGTTAAGGCCCAGTGTAGGCAGTAGGGGATGGATCCGATGCAAGCCACCTGCTAGGCACCACTGTTCAACTGCTGACCCAACAGGAACCATCAGAAGGGCAATGAACACTCCCATGGTCTTCAGTGGGCAGTCTGGGAGTGTCCTGTCCACTGCTGTCACTCACACAGAGACCCAGCTAGTACCTGTTATTGTTTCACCTGAGCGTAACTGTCTGTCTAGCATGAGTGCACACGCAAGAACCTCTGAGGGTCAGACTCAGCAGAGCTGTCAGACCATGAGTGTGTGTGGATGTGTGGATGTGTGTGGGGGTAGGGTGGGGTGGGAGCAGACTCAACAGAGATGTCAGACCATGAGTGTGTATGGATGTGCGTACGTGTGGGGGTGGGGAGAGCAGACACAACTGAGCTGTCAGGCAATGTGCATGTGTGTGCCTGTATGCCTGTGTGTGTGTACATGTGTGTCAGACACAGGAGAGCTGTCAGGCCATGAATGTGTGATGTGCATGTGTGTGCCTGTATGCCTGTGTGTGTACATGTGTGTCAGACACAGGAGAGCTGTCAGGCCATGAATGTGTGTGTATGTATGCATGTGTGTGCATGTGGGAGGGGGCACAGACACAGCAGAGTTGTCAGGCCATGAGCATGTGTGTGCATGTGTGTGTGTGTGTGTGTGTGTGTGTGTGTGTGTGTATGCATGCATGGGGAGGCAGACATAGCAAAGCTGTCAGGCCATGAGCATATATATGTGTGCATGTGTGTGTGTGTGTGTGTGTGCTTCTGTGTGCATGTGGGAGGGGGGCAGACACAGTAAAGCTGTCAGACCATGAGTGAGTGTGTGCATGTGTGTGTGCATGTGTGGACACACGTGCACGTGTTAGGGACAAACAAGGCACCATGCTCACAGAAACCCCTTTCTAGGCTATAGAAAGGAAATGAGGTCAAAGATCTGGGTTTGCTGCCTCAGCCCATCCCTGCCCCAAACTGGGAGCTGCTAACGTAAGAGTTTCTCTCCCATGGAGGTTCCCAAAAGACAGAAGTAATTACAGACAATAAAGGATGCATTTTCATAACTCCTAACAGCAGGGTGTTTGGGGGGTCACAGCAAAGCGGGGTGGCTGATGAGAGCTGCATGCCGGCCGGCCCAGCTCTTTGATGGACCGTGTGTGCCTTTAAGGATGGGGATTATTGGAGACCAACAAGTGACTGGATGCATCTGAGTACTTACTCTACATGCCCAGTCTACCTAGGTACAGCCTATGCTCAGTGCCCTGCCCAACAATCAGCAGAGCAGCACCCGGCACAGTCGCCAAGAGGTAATACCCCAAGGTCCCTGGCTACCTACCCTGTGAGGTAACCATGCCCCCGTGGTGACTTCCCACAGCTCTGGCCTGAATGGCCACCCCCAGTTTTCCATCTTGGCCATCCCCAGTTTTCCATCTGTAGCCCCGGAAGGTGTTCCGACGGGGGGGGGGGCGGCAGGGAGATGGGGGGGTCAAGCCTCCACGCTCAGTACTCACCCTGAACATCTGTTTCACCCTCTGCCGGGGTAGGTTCACGTTGAGTTTATGTAGCAGCTGCAGAACCTCACTGATGCTCAGGCTGCCATCCCCGTTCTTGTCAGCCTCATCAAACGTCTGCTTCAGCCACTTTGGGGCTGAGTTAGGGGCCAACACAGTCCAAGGGTCTGACCTGGCCTACTCTTCCCTCCAGCCTAGGAGGCAAGGATCAAGAGTCCCCAGCCCAAGCCGGGTGTGGTGGTGCACACCTTTAATCCCAGCACTTGGGAGGCAGAGGCAGGCGGATTTCTGAGTTCAAGGCCAGCCTGGTCTACAAAGTGAGTTCCAGGACAGCCAGGGCTATACAGAGAAACCCTGTCTCGAAAAACCAAAAAAAAAGAGTCCCCAGCCCAAGCACCCCCTCTTATCTTCCCTTCACTGGGAGACCCTACCCAGGTGGAGAGTGGAGGGGGTCTGTCCCACCCCCAGAGCCCAAGGATATTGGTCCCTGGTACGCTGGCGACGGGCTAGGCTGTCTTCATCGCTGATGCCAGCCATGAGGTAGCGAAGGCCGGTGACCCAGGTACGTGCCTCTTCACCGCTGGGTGAGACCAAGTCCAGAGACTCTCGGTGGCTGCCATGGTAGATGCTGAAGCAGCAGTTGGGGTCGAAGCTGCTGTCTGGGTAGCGCTGGAAGATTTCAGACTGCCGGCCCTCACTCACCTCCTGGATGGAGTCGATGGAAACTGCAGGCAAGTCGGAGGATTCCGGGTCACCAGTGACCCGTGTCCCCCGACTCTTTAAGCCCAGAATACCCTGAGTTAAGCAGATTGTAGCCTTGTTCTCAATGGCTGACACCCCAATTTAATACCTCCTCACTGAGCCCATGCTCAGAGGGGCCCCTAATGCCCCTCTGCCCTCCAGTATGCTTGGCTAACCCCGTCATCCTCCTCTGCTGACTATAGGCCTTCTCTTCCTCCTTTAGGGACAAAATACACATGCCTGCACACACGCATGAGCACCAAGGAAAATAAGAGAGAGGTACTTGTCCCCTTTGGCAGTCCAGGCACCTGGCTATCCCAGGACTGAGCTTCTTTTGGTGCACATTAAGACATCAAGAGCCACCCACTCCACCTGTCAAACTAACCAGCTCATCTCTCCATTCCAAAAAGCACCTGCACCCAGTACGGCTAGATCCTGCGACTGCATCAGTTAACAAGTCCAGCACTATAGGCAAGAAGCCAGTTGTACATAGCCGGCAGCTGCAGCTCAACTCACAGGTGTGCTGGGTGGCAGGTGTGCCAGCATTCCCTGATGAAGTCTCTTTCTCATACCAGCTCAGGGGACCCTCTGCTCAGATCCATCTCTGAGAGGATGAGTCACTTGCTGCCTTTAGTCCCGATGGTCTTCAGCTTGGTCCAGGGACCAACATTTCACCTATTCCTCTCTGCACTGAGTTCTGTACCCACTGGGTCTCCAGGGGTGGTCAAGATGGAAAGCTGAAAATGTTTCTGTTCCTTGGTTCATTCTTCCAGTTACTTTGGGGAGGGTTACAGGGAGGGAAACTCCATGGCTCATCAATGCTCAGCTACCAGGAAATAGACTGATTTGCCAGCTCCTTGCCAAGGTTTCCCCTGGATGATCAGCTCCTGGCTAGGCACCAGGCTCTGCCTGTGTAGCCTTGAGGCAACTCCCTCAGGCCCAAGGCAGAGCCAGTCTACACTGGTTCCAGGATCTAGCAGAAGCCACCTGCTCCAGGATGACTTCACCTTGGGGCTATTTCTCACATGGGCCCTCCAGGGTCCTATCAGAGCAACTGTCTCCTGGGACTCCATAGTGGTACCCTTGGTAACTGCTGGGCTGAAGCCTACCCTGACACACCTGGTCCTGCTGTTGGCAAAGCCAGAGGGACCTTAGAACTTTGCTTCTCACATCATGTAAGACTCTGGTGTCTCTCCGAGAGGGGCCCCTAACTCACCCTCTCCAACTCTGACTCCCCGCTCCTTGAGAGCTATACAACCACATCAAGTACTCTGGCCCACAAGGCCTTGGGCTCCCAGCCTGCCTTCAGTGCTGCTGATGGTGTAGGCTTCTGTGGTTTCAGGACAGACTCATCCCCCTTGGCTGGTCTGATAGCTCTTCGTCCCTCTCTGCCCTCTGCATTTGATATGGGGCAATGCACTAAGCTATCCAGTCTCATGGAGTCCCAGAACCTTGCCTAGCTGGGCAAGGGCTGTCTGGCCTTGTTCCAGAGCCCACTGTAGAAACCCCAGACCACTAAAGTCTAGGAATGATGAGCACAGCATCTCAGCAGGGTCTTAACCCTGTGTCATTGTCTACTCTGGAGGCTTCCCTGTCCTATGCTCCCAGGTTTGTGCCTACCCATCCCCTGTCCTGTGCTCCCCAGGTACAGGCCTACCCATCCCCTGTCCTGTGCTTCCCAGGTTCGGGCCTACCCATCCCCTTCCCTGGGTTGTTGACTTACTCTTGGCTTTCTCGTTTTTGCGTGAGGGACGCCATCGGAGGCAGGAGCGGTGCTCGTCCAGGTAGTAGAAGCGGACCAATCCCTTGGAACTTCCACGGAGCTTCACCATCTGGGTCCCCTCTTGCATGGCACTCATGCATCGCTCCACTAGACACAGGTGGACACACAACAGAGACAGACAGACAGACATCAGAAGCTATGAGAGCCCTAGTAATTTCACCTCACTCCAAAGGGCCTGTCCAAACATGAGACAAGACAGGTTAGCACCCCTCCTCTGCTGGACCCAGGCCCACTGGAGGTGGGTTGAGGCACCAGGGAAGATATTCGGCACTGGTCTGTCCCCTGACACCTGGGCAAGTCCAAGAAACCACTGAGATCCTAAGTGGCCTTTGCTCAGACTGTCAAGTAGTCAGAGACTGAGACCAAAGCCCAGACCGGTCGCCAAATCCACTGCACAGGAAGCTCCCAGTCTGGGCACAAGGTGGACCTAAGCACCATGCACCAAACCTGCCAGCTAGCCTGTGCCATGGGCCACTCCTGACAGCCTACTGACCCTTCTGTGGCATCACCAGGAACATCACCTGTCTCATGAGCAGCCAAGTCATAGAGAAGCCCTATAGGAAGGCACAGAGCTGGGAGGCTGAGGTGCTGGGTTCAAGTCCATACATAACCTATTCTTTCCTTGAGCCACCTGCCACCTCCTTTGTCAACTAGGTCTCCTGTCCCAGGGAAAGGACTCCAGGCCAGACCCAAGCCTATCTATGCATAGGAAACCCAGGAGCCAGGGTGACAAATCTCCTGAGTGCCAATACCAATAATGAAGCATCTGCAGACGGGAGGTGCAGAAAACCATGGGTAGTGCCAGGTCAGAGGAAGCTCTTACTGGCTATAAGCAAAGGGGAACTGTAGGCATGGGGTGGAAAGTCAAGGTAGATAGGGCTCTCTAGGAGACACAGCCAGTGGGGACACAGATGTGGCTGCTTGGTGTATTTGAGGTAGCGTTTGGGGACAGAGACTACTCTAGAACCCTGATGTGGTTCTAGAGTTAGGCCACTGAATGCACAACTTCTGCTGCTGGAGCAAGGAGTAGCAAGTGAATCAGGCATCCTTGACCAGGGCCTCTGCCACTCCACACACTGAACCCTTCTACTGACTACCCAACAGCCCTTTCCTTCTGTCCAGTGCTTCAAAGTACAGGGCCTCTCTGACACCATCTAGAGACCATGGTGTCTACACCTGCATGCCTCCATAACTATGCTGAAGGTATCATTGCCCCACAAATTTCCAAGGACCCCCCTCAGAAAGAGCTCTGAGGCCACATGAGCCGCTCCCCTACCCACAGCACATACAACCAGAGCTTCTGGCTCCAGCTCTGCCTTGCCTTCTTCCCACTTGGAGTTCACCCTCCAAGCTCTGCTAAGGAGGTGGACAGGATCTCCAGCTGGGGGCAAAGAGGCAATGTTTCTGGGCATAGAGATCCCAGAAGAAGACGCAAAGGAATTGAGATGTTGGTGTGAAGAAGAGATCCGGGGCCCTTCACAACCCCAGAGGCAGCCCTAACTTCCGTAGGAAGCTATGCATCCCGTAGCCCCATAGGGCTTGGCCAGTCCCTAGGAGGGACTTGGGTTTTGCCCTTTCTTACCTACAAGGCTGAGCTGCCATCGTGGTGACACTACCACACTCCCTCCAACCCAGAGGAGCACCTCTGCCAGGCAAGCCACGGCTCCTGTGGTCCGGCTAGCAGCAGACAGCTGGGGACCAGGCATATCCAAGTCGTAGTCCCCAAAGCCAAAAGGGACCCTCAGCAGCAGGCCAAGCTGAGGTGTCAGCTGGCACAGGGGCTCCTCGGGGATCCCCTTCTCTCCTCTACCTCTTCGTCTCCCTTCTTGGAGCCCACTGAAGCCCCCCAAGGGCTGTTCCCAGGTCCCACTGGCATTGACCCAACTGCTGCTTGTGGCCCTGGACGGTCCCCAGGCCAGTCCACCCATCCTCTAGAACCCCCAGGCCTATTTGAAGAAGATGAATGCCAGGTGGGGGAGCTGCCAAGCCTCACCCTGCCATCTTTGGCCAATCCGCACAGTAATCCTGCTGGATTCAGCCCAGCTGGACAAAGGATTTAGGCCAGGGGAGCGCCCAGCTGCCAGCTCAGAGCAGGCTGCTTCATGTCTGAGCCACCAGATGCATGTTTGAGGCAGAGGCAAGGTCAGACATGGGACCACCTAGGACATAAAACAGTGTTCACAAGACCAGCAGTGAAGGCCTCTGTGAGGACACTGCCCCCCAGGAGTCTGTCCATAGGTGTGGTCCTACATGGAGCTGTCTTCCTAACCCTGCCCATCCAGAGCTGGTATCTGTGTCTCTGTTTCAAGCTCTCACTTCCTCCTGCTTGAAATTCTTGTCCGTATAAGGACCTCTAACTTGATCCCCACCATGTGGTACTAAGCTGGTCCACAGGTGGGACAAAAAGCAGCCGCATGCTGTCCCAAAGCCCAAGGCCAAGAACCCAGTCCCCGTTGGCTGGAGGCCAGAGCTAAGCCAGCTCAGGATCAGCTAAGGCTGGGAAAGATGGGACAGACCTTTCTACTTTGACCTCCAGTATGGGAAGGAGAATATATATAGGTCTCTCTGAGCCTTGTGCAGATTCCACTCCAAATCCCAGCCCTTCCCTTACTCCCAACTGCCCTCTCCCCGTGCCCAACAGAACCAAAGCTGTGGAGATATCCCATTACCCAGGGCACATTATCACTGTACTCTGCACCCAAGGCTGGACATACCAGACCCCTCATGACAGTCTCCTGACCCAGAGAGGACCTGATTGTCTGCCAGGACACTGGCCACCACTCCACACCAGCCTTATGGGGCCACTGAGCATCTAAGACATGCGCATCACTGCATTCAACTTTGCATGGTTTACTTGGGGCAACCAGAAGCAGGAGGGATGGTAAGAAAAGGGGTGGGGTTTCGTCTCGGCTTCATTGCTTCAGGATCACGGGCACCCCAACTTCCTCCCTAACCAGGCTTCTGTTTCTGGCAAGAGACAGCTCATCCTGAGAGTCCTTGCTGGGCGGGGGCTCCGCATCCAACAGTCATATCACCCCGCTTCACAAGTATCCTGGGTGCCCCTGCCCAGCCCACCCTCTTGACCCTGGTCTGCCTGTCCATGTGTCCTGAGCAACAGGAAGCTCAGCCAGAAGGAATCAGGACCCACTGGGCCAGACCCAATATAATCAACTCACAGCCAAATCCAGGACCCAATTAGGAGCTTTGGCCAGAGGCCTTGCTGGCTGGAGGTGGACAGGCAGCCTGCCCTCTCTGCCACAAATTAGCATAAGGAACCATTTACCACAAGGACAGCCCCTGGCACTCCCCAGGGAGACAGGCCACCTGACCTGATGGCATGGTCACCTGTGTAGGTGAAGCCCGGGATCCTCAGGTGAGTAGTGGACAAAAGCTGGGGTTTTTTTTGTTGTTGTTTTTGTTTTTGTTTTTTAAATTCTGGTATCAGGAAAACCATGGGGGCTGCTAAGGCTGGGCAAGATGGGACGGGCATTCTTAATGCTTCACCCTGAATGATATTTATGCTGTCCACATCCCAACAGCCCTCCCTAGGCCTCCAGGGACCATGCCACTGCACTTCCCATTTGGTACACACACACACACACACACACACACACACACACACACACACACACACACCACTGTATACCAGAATTTCCAGATGTCTTGTTCTCTCTAGGTAGCCTACCTTTGGACACACCTTCTCTTTACTTGTCTGGGCCTAGCCCAGTCTAGGGCCACTCATGCTCCCCAAATCTCTCCAGAGCTAGCTACTTCTACCCACCCCCCCCACCCCCCCACCCCCGTTTTAGCCATCCACCAGTCAGTCTCCCACCATCCGCCAGGAGTTAGCTGCCCAGATGGCTTCAGGGGGGAGCAGATCCAGAAGCACCAGCGCCCCCGGTGGAGGACTCAGAGCACTGCACTCCAGACTCCCTGACCCTTCTGGTGGCCCCAGGCCATAATCCTCTGCATACTAGGCTGGCAGAAGACCAGCTAATCCTCCCCCACACCCGGCTCTGGCAGTAAGGCCTCTCCCACTGTCCTGAGGACCAAGGTAACCCTGCCCACTTCTGATACTGCAAAAGAGAGGTGTACATGGCACTTTAGCCACTGAGCAAACCAGTACCCTAGCTGAAGGAGACTGCAGAGGGCAAGCTACCGTGGGCAGCTCGTCCAAGTAAGAGCCCAGGTAACTGGCTACACAGGACCCAAGCCCACTAACAGCTGGACTGAACTTGACCACCTGGCCACCCAAGCCGTGTGGGAAGTTCAGACGTACACCCCCAACCCCTGCCGCAGAGAGAAGGGCAGCCATTCCCAGAAGAGCTACCTGTAGTGGATGGAAGGAGTACCCTGCCTCCCTTTGATGCCCCCAGGACCCCACATCTATACAGGGCCACCCAGAAGCCCATAGCTATACTTAGGACCCAGGTCCAGTCTGGTGGTTGATTGGGTCACTCTCAGAGGCCAGAGGTAGTTAGCTCCTCATATTAAAGTCACAGAGGGACTGTGGGGCCCCAGAGTGCCCTTCATCTGCCCTCCTTCACAACCAGGCTCTAGAGCATCCTGCTCCCCCAGAAGTTCTGGGGGATCCCTGGGAAGCCAAAGATGTGCAGCTTCCAGAAAGGTGAAGACATCTATCATGGTCCTCACCCAGGTGGCTCAGGCAGGAGTTGCCTGTCATCTCCCCGACTTGACACCATGTATCAGCCCCACAAAGTCTTATGTGGGAAAGGAACAGGTGCATTTGGTTGCCTACCAGAAGAGGCTCACCTCCCCCAGCTGCCCACCCCCAGGACAGGAAGCTCCTGAACTCCTCTGTCCTAACTTTCCCTGCCCCATATTGACTCACACCCCACAGAATGTTGTCTGCTCCCAAGGGTCTCCTCTCTTCTCTGTCTCAGCCTCACCCAGAACCAGGCAAACAAGAGACAAGGATGGATGGGGGTGACCAAGAAGAACCACGGCCACTCAGTCTGCTCTAGGAGCTGTAGGCAACTATGCACCCGGGCCAAACTAGAATTAATGGGTTAGTCTCTCTAGAGTCCAGCCAGCTGCAACCCAGGCCCAGAAGTCCTGGTGCTCAGATACACACATTAGAAGCACAGGTGGAGAGGGGAGCCCTGAAGATGCGCAAGGTTCCTTGGCGCTTTGGCCCCACACAGCTGGAAGACATCACGACTCTCCTCAGCTCTGCCTCATAGTTGCAGACCATGGTGGCCTGGCCAGGCAGCTGCTAGGACACAGGTGCTCCCTTCTGGGCTTCAGCTCCCCTTCTGATAAAAGGCGTGTCCTCACAGCCCTAGCAGGGCCCATGGACACTGACAGCTGCTGAAAGGGAAAGGTCCCGTGCCGTTCAGAGCCAGTCAGTGTTGGTACCATTTCACTTCTGTGAGGGAGATCGATCTTGTCCTCACACAGTGGGTAACCCAGCTTGATGGCTGCTGTGAGCAAGAGACCAACAGTCATTCAGTGGATTTGCCTCTCCCCGGGGAGAGCCAGAAAATCAATTTACTCTCCCAATAAACCTACACATAGTATCCACAGGCCTTGCCAAGTATGAACACACGCACGGGGGGCACTTTTGGGTACAAGGGTCCTTATCCTACAGGCAGGATGGGACTTGCAGCTGTTACCTAGTGAGCAGGGCTCTAAAGAGCAGCAGCATGGGACATTAGAGAATGAAGCTCTCCCAGCCCTTCACCCACAACCTTGATCCTCCCCAGGCTGCTTCCCAACCTGCAGGCCACCCTGACACTTAGATGGTGCCTGGGGTAGAGTGGAAGAAGGAAGATGCCGTCCTGCCCCAGCTCCACAGCGCCCACCAGAATGAGCCTGGCCCCTGGTCCCGTGCCACTCAGCGGGGAGGGACAGGCCCACACACATATGGCCAAGCTTATTTAAACGTCTGAGAACAGCAATGCATCCCCCCCCCGCACGTCTGGGCGCCTCCTCCCCAACTATTTTTACTGTATCAGAGAGTGTGAGCCGGCTCGTTCCTGCCCTCCCGGGCCAGACCCAAGGGGCTATGCTTGCTCCTGGGGGCACTTGAGCCAAGGCGGGACCTAGGGAAGTAGAAACAGTGTGAGGCTGTCCTGGGGATGGAACAGCAGGCTTGCTCTGCTGGGTGGATATGCCCTTTTCCTCCAGCAGTGCCTGCCCCATGATATGCAAGCTCTGGCTTCTAGCAGGAGGAAGCAAGTTTTGTGAGAGAGGGGCCTGACCTATCACGTCACCCTGACCCTGGCTGAGCAGTGGGGTTGGCCAAAGGGGGACTGAGACAGGCCACTCAGACCTTGTTCTGCCCCATGTTCAGATGCCTGGGGCAGCCAGTGGTATGAGCAACCTAGAGGGTAGAAATGGATTCTGCCTGGCCATCCACTGTCCATTCGCCACGCTAGCGAACTGGTCCATCCATGAGCTGACCTGAGCTGCCGCATTCTCTCAGAAGTCCCCACAGCTCGGGGACCTGGCCCTGGACCACAGAGATTGGGTAGCAGCCTGGCCTGTTGTCTGTTGGTGGTACCAGCTTCAAGATCTTAACCCCCTACCCAGCCCAGAGAGTGAACTCACAGTACCTTATTCCTGATCTATTAGCCAAGAGGAGTAATGAACCCAGGTTCAAAGTCATTAAGTGTATGTGAAGGGGTCAGGGTGGGGGTCAGGAGCTCACTTTGCAGCCACAGTGGCAACAAATAAACAGAGCACTCTCAAAGGTCGGCAGTATCCACTGCCTGGTGCTTTCACTTAGAGACATCCACACATGTTCAGGCCTAAACCAGGTCCCTCCAATCCTGCCTCCAAATGCCTGCCATGGCCATGGGGGCCTCGTTCCTTTAGCCCACAGAGGTCTCAACATTGGCTTTCCTCTATCTCCAGCAGAGCTGGGCCTCCTCTGGGCTCCAAGGCCACAATCACGGTCCCTCCAGAGCAAAGCAAGCACCTTTCGACTCTCTCAGGATCCCTGGCTATTACTAGCTGGTAGCAGCTCAGCTCACAGCAGTGGTTTCAATCACATTCGACAGCCCCGCTAGGAAGAGGACTCTATTAATAACCCATCTCTCAGTCTTTCGCTCTCTCATGTGGTCCTCATTCCCGTGTCCCTGGGGGTTCCTGTCTTTGCCACCAGCCACTCACTTCCCTGAGGGCACAGCTGCCCTCTCTTCCTCTTCCAGCAGGGCCTGGTCAGCAACCATGCATACTTGGGCTCTAGAAGGCAAATGATCAGCCACTGTCTAGAACAGATTCTGACCCCCCAAGTCACTGCCCAGGACGCCTTTGTAGGAGCTGTCATGGAAATCAGGCTGTAGCCATCAGATCTGGGTGGGGATGTCCCTCAAGAGCACAAGTAATAATGGGAGCCAGACCTGCCCTGCTGTCTTCCCTGGAGACCAGATGGGGCAAAGAGAGATAGCAGCAGTGGACATGGTGAGTGGCCTCTGGGTATGGATTCAAGCTGGGGCCAGAGACAAGAAACAAGAGGTCTGAGCACTGAGTAAGTACCCAGCACTGAGCAACAAGGGCCCCACAGTGCCGGAGAACCAGCCAGTGACCCCAGAGGAAAGCACTTTTCTGCACACAGAGCTGACCCCCAGTGTGATTTTCTATAATGTGTGTGTGTGTGTGTGTGTGTGTGTGTGTGTGTGTGTGTGTGTCCTGAGGTTGAAGACACCTGTCCCGACCCTTGCTGGACTGGACAGTTCTCTACAAGCTGCTTCTTTCTTACCTGGTATCAGTTGAGACTGAGACTGAGTGAGGCTCTTGCTAATTCTAGCCCTCCTGCAATGTTTCCTGTGGTCACCCCGGTAACCCAAAACAGCATGGGCTGCCTCTGAGAACTGGGCAGCTAAGACCTAAGTCATCTCAATCACAGGGCCAGAAGCGAGAAACCTGAAGAGCTTCAGCAGGAAATGAAGCCACGGATGATGCAGGGCTGTGTCCTGATCATCCTGGAGTCCAGATACGCCCCAGCCCTCTGGGGACCCTGGGCTGCCAAGTCTGAGCAAGCTGAGGGCCTCCTCCCAGGGTGGACTGGCCAGTTCTTCCAAGTCAGGACTATCTCATACCAAGTCAGGACTATCTCATACCAAGTCAGGACTATCTCATACCAAGTCAGGACTATCTCATACCAAGTCAGGACTATCTCATACCAAGTCAGGACTATCTCATACCTAAAGGCTTACCTGACTGCCCTCCTGGGAGAGCTGGAAGGGATTTCGAGGCTAGTAGCCCCTTGAGTTATCCCAGCAGCTTACCTCATTCACTTGAGGCTATCACCCACAGCTTAGGGATTTCACCTAGCCAGTAAAGGGCTCCTGTACCTGGGGGGGTCCCCATCTTGGGACTGTTGCTTACCTCCACCACCTGCCCTTTCCCTTCTCCACATAGGAAGTCTGTCCAGCCAGCCATGAGCCCACATGCTCTGCTGGAAGCACACTCCCAGGAATAAGCAGGCTCTTTCCTCTCATTCCTTTCTCCGGGCCCTCCCCCCAGCCAATTCTCTTTGAGTTGGAGCCACAGACCCTGGCCCAGGACAAGCTCCTGAACCCACACCTGCCCTGAGAGAGGGAGGGGGTGGTTTGCTGTTCAGGGGCTTCCTGGTTCTCTAGGGAAGGTGCCAGAAGCTAGGGAACCTTCGTCATCAGCTCATTAGCAGTGCAGATGGAGGCCCAGACCCAGGACACCGACCCATCTGCTCCTTCCTCAGCTGCATCCTGAGACTGCGAGGACTCTGCCATTGTACATCTCCCCTGGAGCCACCAGAAGATGGAGATGGGCTTGGAGGCCTCCCACCCCCCCCCCTCTCCTCCTAAGAACAGGGCTCTTCCTTCGGGCATCTGGAAACCCCGTGTGTGTCCAGTCCCCTAGACCCTGGGGCCTCAGGGCTATGTGGCAGCTTCCATCCCCTGCCCCTTCAACAAAGCAGGTATCCCAAGCCCAGGAGCCACCCAGAGTAAAGACTCCACCCTGTAGGCCAGCCTTGTTTCCCTCAGATCAACCAACCCTACTGCCACACTAGGATAGGGGTTGAGGTCAGGAAGGTGTATCTCCAAACACTATGCCATTGGGTCCCACAAGGGCCTAGCATAGTGTGGCCCCGTAGCCTTGAATCAGGACTTGAAATCCCTACCATGCTGTCCCCAACTCATAAAGGGCACCTTAGGCTGGGAGGAAAGAAGGGACAGGAAGGGAGGAGCAGGCATTTGTGCGTGGGGCAGTCACACAGGCCGGGTGTGGCATGGCACTCTACAGAGTTTCTGAGTGCTTGCAAGTTGCCCTGGTAGGTGGCCCTCACACTGTATCTTCCCTTCCTCACAGGCTTTGGATGGGGGTCCTCAGTGTGGGAGTCACACAGGCCTTCAAGTTTAACATCCAAGTCAATCAAGGGTAGATAAGGCCAGTCCTGGATAAGCCAGCCAAACAAATCAAGAAGGTACACCCTACTCTCCTTGGAACTCGGGGCCTTCATCAGGAAGTTTTTTCTGATGTCTAGCTCAAATCACTCCTGTTGTGGCCATAACATCAGGTCTCTTTCCCTCTCAGTCTCCCCTACCCTGGCTCAAACCAAGCTTTGCATTGGGTTAGACAGAGATCCAGCTCAAGGGAAACTCTCCCACACCCGCCACTGAAGATGCCTGCTCAGAAAACTCAAGAGAATGGCTTCTCCTCACACCCGACCTCCTTGCTCTGCTCTTGCGGACAGCCTGGAGGACTCGTGCACCCCTGCTGGCCCATGCTGTCTGCCCAGGGCAATGCCAGTTCCCTACACAGGAAAGTGGGGCAGATCTAAGCAAGGGAGTTTAATTCCAGGAAGGAAGACAGTGGTGGTTCTGTCCGTGGTGCTGACGAGACTTCAGGACGTTGATCCCTCTCTCCCTCCAGCCCACAGCCCCTGACAGCTCCGGACCTCTCCTCCAGACATCCCCTGGGTTGGACTTGAAATCAGGAACAGTGGCAGCATGACAGGAGCACCTCACCCTGCAGAACAGGACCTCAGAGCCTTCCTGCAAGGTAGCATCTACTTGCAAGATGCCAGACGGGGTGCTACACTGCTGGCAGGGAATGGGGTCACCAGCTACTCTCCCAGGAACCCTAAGGTGAAGAACAGCACAGCACTTGCCCTGGGATCTGAGCTGAGCAGGGAGAGTCACAACCCTCTACCAGACACCCTCCTGCTTGCCCTTACCTTGGTCCTGGCTAAGCCCACCAGGGGGCCCAGGCTCTTCCATGGCCCACAGGCACCAGACCCACTGTTACCGGCAAGGCCCCAGGAGGCCAGGACCCTTTGCTGGTCCCCAGTGTCCCCAAAGTTGTAGCCTGATCCAAGGCGCCCCGTGCACAGCGCCCATACCGGTTCAAAGCCCGCTGTAGCTAGCTAGCTAGCTAGCTGCTACTGCTGCTTGCTAGCGAAGAAAGACAGGAGAGGGGAGGGGCAGGATGAGGCCTCGCTGCCACTGGGACCGCCCCTCCCACGGGAGCCCCGCCTGCCCTTAACTCTTGGCTATCCGGTTCCTGGCCCACCTTGGCAGCTATTCAGAAGCGTCAGTCTGAATCACGGAGGGAGTTTCATATGGGCACTGAGCCAGCACTGTTGAGAGGCCAGAAGGGGAGGCAGTCCT
This sequence comes from Mus minutoides, assembly GCA_902729485.2. NCBI lineage: Eukaryota > Metazoa > Chordata > Mammalia > Rodentia > Muridae > Mus > Mus minutoides. The sequence goes on along the minus strand of LR749639.1, from coordinate 1,248,206 downwards.
GGCCACTTTAAACTCCCACAGTGGCTTCAACGACCACTCAATATACCTACCTTTCAAATCTAGTCCCTCCTACAAGAGGGGTAGTTATGCACCTTCAAGGAACAAACAAGTGAGCCTGGCTGTTCCTGATGACCATAGGGCCCTTTTGATCACCACCCCCCCAAGACCTCCAAAATGGGCTAAGGTGCCCGTCCATCAGCTTTCCCTGACTGGAGGTGTCTAGCCTAGGGGAGGCTGAGCCAGGGCTAGTTCTGTAAAAGCTCCACCCCTGTGTTCACCCAAGTTTCCTCTGTCTGCCTCCACTGTTCAGCCTTTGCTACTTGGCTGCACAGGTTTGTGGGGTCTTGGGGACAGTGGTGACTGTTGGCATGGCAGGGAGTGGCCCCTATGTCACCAGCCCTGGGGCAGGTCTTGGAGGATACAGAGTGTAGAGGAATGACATGGTCTGGTTCAGCCTGGGTTCATCTCTCTGGGACCTGCCTGATCTGTGTACAGCATCTGGGCAAAGCTCCATTCTCCAACCTGCTCACTCCAGCTCAGGAGAAGTGGTAAAAAGGAGTGACTTTTGCCCCCAGAACATGTGATGTGGTAGGGCTTTAAGCCCACATCCCAAAGGGGGCCTGGGATAGTTAGTGGGTATCCAGGAGAACAGGCCATTGGCAATCACAGATGCAAGCGGGGAGGACTTGGGCCACCTCTGGGCTCTCTGAACCACCACCTCCAAGGTGTGACAGCCTCCCGCCGCACAGGGCCCCAGGTGTGAAGGGGGAGGAGAGCCTAAGCCAGTAGTACCAGCTGGGTCCTGCCAGGAAAGGCCCTTGGTCCTGCTGCCTGGTGCCCTGAAAGGAGCAGCCTCCTTCTCTACTGCTACTCAGAGTAGCCCTGTTCTAGACTATAGGGGATTCTCTTTGAGTAGATACTATGTCTCCCATTGCCACATAGCCTAGGCACAACTCCAGGGTCCATGTCTATCCCACCGGCAGACCCGAGGCAAGAAAGAGGCCTGTCCTTTGGGTAGACATCAACTGATGAGGTCATATTAAAGCACATGTGGGCTACCAGGACAAGAAGAAGGGGCACAGCCAATCAGGGGCACCAGAGGACAGGGGACCATAAAAAAAGAATCTCAGGGAGGTGCCCACAGCTGGGCTTTATGTGTTTCCTCCAGGAACTGGTCGTCAGCCTCCTCAGAAAAAGAGAAACTGAGGCAGGCAGAGAGAGAAAAAAAGAACAAGGAGTCAGAAGCCAAAAAACATGGGGGTGGTGTGTGGGGGGGATATATTATGAACCAGGCAGGTGACAAGGTCCCTGGAGAGCAATCCAGATGGGGCTGCATCCTCCCTGGTGGACACGAGGCCCCTGAGTCTAGAGAGGCCATGAAACCCAAGTTCACATCGTAATGAATAATCCATCACACAGCCAGCTCCCCCTCCCCTGACGCAGCCAGGAGATGATTTCCAGCTCCGAGACCGCTATTAAAAGCGGTGATTAAAATCCACCAGGCACATGTTAATTTGCTCAAATTCTGATCTCTTTTCTGGGCATTTAAGTAGAATCCCACTCTGAAAGCGTGTGGCCTGGCTGGCCGTAAGCAGGGAAGTAAGGGCCTGTGGCCCCTAAAGGAGTTTAAGACACTCAAGGAGTTTAGTCTTCTCCTTTGAAGAAATCAACAAGTAGACAGGTAAGGGGTACACACCCAGGGGTCCCTGCTGGGGTTGTTCCTCCAGAGCGAACTCCACATGCTCAGGTAAGGTAGGACTTCCACATGCTCACAGGCCACAGGATTTCTACCGGACCTGAGCTCCTACTGTAAGAGGACTCTGCTCCCTGGGGACCAGTTCTCACCCTCCGGATCTAAGCGGCTGCTTCTCTCCTTCCCTTGCTTTTAACCTTAAAGGCATTGTTAGAGATAGGCAGGAGGGTGCTGCACCCCGAGACAGCCTGCTCCTTTCTGTGCCTCAGTCTCCCCGGTGGTTAACGCAAACACCACATATATGTGCACACGTGCCCCAGGTCTGTCCCTTGTTCATGAGTGAGTGCTGGGAGGCTCATCCCTGCACAGCTGTATTATACACATCTCACAGGCCATTCCAGGAACCAAAGGGCCTGCTTCTAGTCTCTCGGCTGGTAAGCATTTTTGCCTTACAGGTTTGACAGAAGTCAGAGAAACCAGGGAGCCTCTTAGTGTTCCACAGTGAATGGCAGCAGGCTGAGAAAAGCCAGGCACTGCTCCTCACCCATGCTCCTTTTCACTTAGGTTCATAGTTTACCTGAAGGGTATGAAGTGGCCCCTCTAAGTCCTACACAGGGGTGCTTCTACCTTCCAGTGCCATAGGAAATCTGTGGGTGGCTCGAGGCATGACTTAGACTGGTCAACTTGGTTGTGTGCCATACAACACTGAGCTGGAAACCACTCTGAAGGTAGAGATGTGGCAATAAAGGAGGCAGCATAAGGGACAACTGTGAAGGCCAGTGAAGCATGGAGGACAGAGAGCTGCTTGGAGACCCAGAGACAGAGCCCCTTGGGTACTTCTACCCAGGGCACCCCCCCCCCCGCATACCAGGGCCAGCACCTGGGAGTAGAGGCTAGTACCACAATCCCACCAGCACCATGAGCCCACCAGTACCACGAGCCCACCAGTACCACGAGCCCACCAGTACCACAATCCCACCAGCACCATGAGCCCATCAGCACCACGAGCCCATCAGTACCACGAGCCCACCAGCACTGGGTCCTTGGGCTGAGGCCATAGGGAGCGTGGAGGCTAGGCGATATATCCTAGGAAATATCAGAGAGCTGGCAATGGCACCATAAAGAGAGTCAGACTCAGCCAGGAAGGACTATGGCAAGCAGTTCCTTGGCCAGGAAACATCACGGTTCAAGTCCTAGCTGTTACCTCTGAGAAATCAATTGGAATATACTGCCCCTTTGGCCTGCTTCCCAGTGGAGCACTTAGGGAGGATCAGCAGTCTGGGAGAGTGTGGGGGGGTGTTGGGGGGATGAGGGTGGGGACAGCCTGGACCCTTGAGCTGAGACTCTATGGTTCTGGGGGTCATAAGCCCTGCTTGTAGATTGGCAACAGCATCCACTTTGCAACCGTCCCCAGAAACAGGTGGCCAGGACAAAGCTGCATCTACAGACTCGGCAGAGTGATTCACACCTCGGAAGCCTTTGTGGGGCACCTCAGATCTGGACTTCCAACTTCTGTCCTACATACATCTCCAAGGAAACGCTTCCAGTGAGCAGCTGCACTCTGCCCAGCTCAGTGTGTCTTGATGGCCACAGCACAGCAGCCTGGCCACAGCATGGGAGGACAAGCACAGTTTAGGGGCCCTAATGTGACCCCAATTCTGTTCCTGTGAGGCTGTCTCAGAATGCCCCAAACAGGAGGGCTCCAGAAGCCACCAACTTCAATCTGTTTTCTACAATGGGAAGCTTTCCGGGGTGGACCGATCCCCACAGTCACTCTGACCCTGAGGAACCCTGAGGTTGGAGCACAAGGGCCTGCTGGCTAGGAATGCTTTAATCACCTCAGAAGTACTGGATGATGAAGTGTAGGCCCCTCAGGTGCTGAGTCCGTTCTGACTGCTGTGCTGCAGGGAAAGACACAGGCTCAGCAGCAACTCATGCCTAAGACGTTTTATTAACTATTCAACACCAAATCCAATTTAGTGCTGTGTCTACCCTTGTCTGAGAGTTCAGTCAATGTTACTGCCTCTAGTGAGGACCCAAAGCTGCTTCAGAGGATGATGTAGGAGCCTCCAACCATCCCACAACCCTGGCACATCCTAGATATCAGTGCCTAGATACACAACCTCCTGACCTGGGTGGCAGGTGGCAGAATGTGGAATTCAGGGTAAAAGCAGGGACATTGGTCTTTTGGTCTTCAGGTCCCTTCATGGAGTCACACACAACACTGAGTTGATATTAGTTCATCATTCTCAGGATGAACACTTTAGAGGGACATGTGGCCTCAAGAAGACTGGCCAATAAGGAACTTGTCTGACCACCATTATCCAATGACCACAGGTAACTCAGAGCAACCAGAGCTGACTCATGACCACAACGTCTCCAGGCATCACCGCAGCTATCCCAGTGACCCTGGCTGTCTAGGCAGACCATACCTGCCCCAGTGACCACAAATGCCCCAGGCACCTCAGCTGCTTCAGACTAACCAAGGAGGAGACTGCCATTCTAGGTCTGGCATGCCCGCCTGCCCTACCTCCAAACCTAGCAGAGTCGGGTTCAAAAGAAGCATCACTTGATTCCAAAGCAGACAAAGCAGAAGTGGCGGGAGGAGGAATGTGTGCAGAAGGGACATAGCAGAAGGAGATGGAATGCTGTCACTGTCCCCACAGTAACCCTGTATTGCCAGGACAGCAGCTGAGGCCCTCGGGCTGGTACCCAGTCTCAATCTCAGAGCCTGTGGGTAGCAGAGAAATCAGCATGGTCTGGGTGATCATGGAGAACGTGGCAGAGGGCAGAGGCCTGGGCAGCTGGAGCTTCTGGGAGCTTTATGAAGGCTTTGGCCTAAATTGTCACAGCCACAGGTGCTGGCTTCCTTGCGCCCAGAGGCCTGGCCATGTAGACAGATAGCATCTTGCCTTCACCGTGCCATCTTCAGACACCGTCAGCCACAGTACACACCTATTGTTTGGCTTCTCACTCCCAAGGAGGGCCTCTCAGCCTGTTCAGGCACCAAAGGGAGAGGTGAGGGTCTCTGGCCTAGGTCAATGGGTCAGAGTCCTGCCCACAGCTGCAGTAGCCTAGATAGAGGCAAAGTGAGCAGGCACTGGCCTGGCAGCTCACCCTGCCTCCCTGCACCAGCCTGACCTAGATTCTGCGCCCGTGTGCAGCAGCTATGCAGAGCTGCAGCCAGCCTGGCACTGAGACAAGTAGGCAGAATCCAGAGCCAGCGCAACCACATGGACACTAGCATGGTCCCAAGATACACTTGCTGTGGGGTTCTGTGTAAGCTGCCCACCTTTTCTAATCCCTCCCCATCTGGGGCCTGAGAAGCTCTGAGGAGCCCTTGGCCTCTACTCTCTGGTCTGGACCCTACCCCAGGACCTGCTGGAGGAAGAGAAGACAGGAGAAGATTGAACCTGCTCTGTTACCTCCCTCCCATTCTAGTAGTCCTGTGGTTAGAACGAGGTACCCAAGACTCTGTGAAGCCACAAGGCCTGCTATAACCACTCCTCAACTCAGCTCCAATAGCCCCGGATGCTGCCCAAAGACCCACAGCCTCTGCCCACAGGCAAGTCAGCTGACCTCTACAGGACTGGCAGCCTTCAGTCTCCCAACCTGCACCACAGGACCATATGGCCAATCTGGGCTTTATGCCTGTGCGCTTGCCCTATACCCCCTGGCTTCTTGCATGAATGAAAATCCTTGAAAACCAAGGGGTTTGTACCCTGGATGCAAATGTATGCAAATGATTCTTCTTCTCCTTCTTAGGCCAGAGGGGCCCTTCAAGCCACACAATGCCCTATCTCAGGACCAGAATTGGCCAGTTCAGTGTCTCTTCTTGCTCCTCTCCCTTCTGCCTTTTTCTCAGCAGTTAGCATTTATTAAGCACATGCTGTTTTCAGCTATTGCTTGAGGCTACAAAGGCGATAACAAAGTCCATCAGAAGTAGTGTGTGTCCTAGTGAACCCCTGGTCTGGGAGGGCAGGGCTGTATCTGTGGTCCCAACTCCTTGAGGAAGTTCTGGACAGGGAAAGCAAGGTAGTACAGACACCAGAGACACTGGGGAGGAAAGGACCACTTCCCTGGAGGTCAATGGGCACTGGGGGACCAGTACAGAGGAAATCTCAATACAGACTGAGGTACGGGTTGTGTGCCAGAGGTGAGGAAACAGAAGATGTGACATTGCCAGAGGGACACAGTTACTACCAGTGCAGAAGAACACTTGGCTCAGGACTTAGCCACACTCAGAGCACAAACAGGCCAGAGAGAAGTACACAGCAATAGGCAATGGATGGACACTGCTCTCGGCCTCACAGGGTTCACCTCCCATCACGGGGTTCACCTGAAAGTGTTCTCCAGTGCTTGCCTCCCAAACCTCCCTTGCCATTCTCAGCTCAAACCCCAACACTTGCTTTGGAAACCGCTCACCAGTATTCAATGGTAGAGTTTAAAATTCTGGGTGGCAACTCACAGACTCAAAACAAAACAGTATACAGAAGCCACAGCCTGCCCGTGGTCAGTGTGAATCTGGCTGCCACATCCCACGAGGTGACAGATGCTAGAGCTATGAGTATCTGTACCAGATGGGCTGTGAGGCTTTGTGAACCCACTGGCTTCTACAAGTGCTGGCCCTGTCTGCTGCCTACCTGAGTCCCAACCCCAGAGTGACTGCAGAGAGTGGCATTCTCCTTACAAAGGGTGACTGGGTCCCTGTGAGCCAGCAGTTCCATGATACCAAGGACATGTAGTGCCATCAGATCATGCTCTGGGCTGCTGGAAAGGCATCCCTAATCCAAGCACACAGCAACACATCCTGGCATACACTGTGGCAGCCCCACACCCTCACCTATTTATACAGTGGCTTTGTGATGTGAAAGCAGAGACTAAAGACCCTGGGAATTCGAGAAGGGAATTAAACTTAGCCATGGACCCGTTTCTGGAGCGACATCTTTGAAGAGGCTGTGTCCACGTGGTATGAAAGTTTCTTTGTGTCTTCTCTGGAAGTCAGAGCCAGTTTCCACACTACATATGACCTGACATGCAACCGGCTCTTTCATATTATTTGTGGAATGACCTTCCCAAATCCAAACCTACATGGCAAATCTTTGCCACTTTGCCAGAAAACAAACCTACAGATCTTCCAAGAGGAGCTAGAAGGGAACTGTCTTACTAGGTGAGCAGAGGTTGCCAACAAACCTGTAGCCATCACCAACACAGTGTGAATGTCCTTGGGAGGTATAAACACACAGCTCAGGGAAGGAGTGTGAAACACAAGGTGAGGAGAGGAGTGTGAACACACAGCTCAGGGAAGGAGTGTAAACAAACAGCTGAGGAGAGGAGTGTGAACACATAGCTGAGAATAGGAGTATAACACACAGCTGAGTGTAGGAGTGTGACCACACAACTGAGGATAGGAGTGTGAACACATAGCCGAGGATAGGAGTGTGAACACACAGCCGAGGATAGGAGTGTGAACACACAGCTGAGGATAGGTGTGTGAACACAGCTCACAGAAGGAGTTTAAGCAAACAGGTTAAATGTGAACACAGAGCTGAGGAAGGATCTGTGAATGCATAGCTCAGGGAGGGAGTGTGAACTCAGATGAGGAAGGGAGTATAAACACATCTCAGGGACAGACTATAAACACATAGCTAAGGAAGAGTGTGAGCACATAGCTCAGGAATGGAGTGTGAGCTCACAGCTGAGAGAAGGTGTGAACACATAGCTGAGAGAGGATCTCCAAATGTACAGCTCAGGGAGGAAGAATAAACACAGATGAGAAAGGGAGTGTGAACACAAAAAAAGAAGGGAGTGTGAGGGCTGGCAAGATGGCTCAATGGGTAAGAGTACTAACTGCTCTTCTGAAGGTTCTGAGTTCAAATCCCAGAAACTACATGGTGGCTTACAACCACCTGTAATGAGATCTGATGCCCTCTCCTGGTGTATCTGAGGACAGCTCCAGTGTACCTATTTATAATAAATAAATCATTGGGCAGGAGGGAGCAAACAGGGACTGAGCAAGCAGGGTTGACCGGAGTGAGTGGGGCCAACTGGAGCGAGTGGGACCGACTGGAGCGAGCAGGGCTGACCAGAGCAAGTAGATGTCCTAAAATTCAATTCCCAACAATTACATGAAGGCTCACAATCATCTGTACAGTACAGTGTACTCATATACATAAATTAAATAAATAATTTTTTTAAAGAAGGGAGTGTGAGCACACAGCTCAGGAGGGAGTGTGAGGACGGCTTAGAGAGGGAGTATGAAAGCAGAGCTCAAGGAGGGAGTGTGAACACAGATCAGGAAGGGAGTGTGAACTCAGATGAGGAAGGGAGTGTGAACACAGATCAAGAAGGGAGTATGAGCACACAGCTCAGTAAGGGAGTGTGAACTCAGATGAGAAAGGGAGTGTGAACACAGCTCAGCGAGGGAGTGTGAACATAGATGAAGACAGGAGTATGAACCCAGCTCAGGGAGAGAGTGTAAACACAGTTGAGGACGGGAGTGTGAAGCCAGTTTAGGGAGAGAGTGTGTGAACTCACACAGCTTAGGGAGGGAGTGTGAACACACAGCTCAGGGAGGGAGTGTGAACACAGCCTAGGGAGGGAGTGTTGAAAAGACAGCTCAGGGAGAGAATGTGAACACTGATGAGGAAGGAAGTGTGAACACAACTCAGAGAGAGTGTGAATACAGCTCGGGGAGGTGGTGCTCACATTCCCAGCACCTTCCTTGAGGCCTGTGAACCATTACTGAGGTGCTCACCATCCATAGCCAATAGGACCTGATCCTTCCCTCGTTCCCTAGAAGCCACAGGCCTGGGCAAAGCTGCTGTTTTCCACAAACACATCTGTTCTCAGTCTCACCAGGGTCAGCTTTTTAGCAGGTGGGAGCAGGGTGCTCCATCCTACCTCCTGGGAAGCCTGGTGCCCTGATCTGAGCCCTCAACCATACCATCCTTTGCCCTTTCCTGTGTGGGTGGTGGGTCTGGGTGAGACATGACTGTCACCACACATCCGCAGACACTCACCCACAGCAGATGACGACTCACCACTGGGGCACTCTGACCTTGACTTGCCTCCCTGGGTGCCAGCCCCTCTTCTTGCCCTCTGTACCCTCAGCCCTGTGTCACCTGCAGATAGTGTGGGCCCAGCAGCCACACAGTGGCAAATGCTTATTTTTTTTTTCCTTTAGTGCAAAAAAGAAAGAAAAAAGAAATCCTGTGAGTCACTGAGAGCGTTCAAGTAGAAGGCTGAGGCCAGCAGCCCCAGCAGCCCCAGCAGCCTCGGGCAGAAGCAGAACTATTCTCACCCCAACTCCACCCGAGGCTGCAGATGTCTGGCTGTGGTAGCCACTCAAGGTAAACTTGTCATTCCCCCATGGCTAAACATTCCAAGGAAGCTGCCACCTTTGGGGACACTTGTCTGACTGCCACAGGCCCCTGCAGTATTGGGGGATGGCAGGAAAGCCTGCATCGATCCAACAGGGCACCGAGAGAAGACATTACTGGGTGGCTGAGGCAGAAGGGCTCATACCCTGTTGTGGCTTGTAAAGTTTTTGGGCCATTCTCTCTGATACCACCTCAAGCAGAATAGAAGGAGGCACTACACAATGGGGGTGTCCACGAGGAGACACCCCACAGTGTCCACAAGGAGTGTACCTCGTGGGGGGGGGTTGCCCATAAGAGTCAGACTTCCTTCCTACCCCTGCTGCTGGTGCTGAGGGTCTCACACAAGGCAGCAGCCAGTCTGGCCTGGCTCCCTGGTAGCCCTGGAAACTTCTGGTCCCAGGTGACCCTAGACCATAGCAGGGGCCCTAAGGCCTTGCAGCTGCACCTCAATGCCTGAGGCTTGGATGTACCAGGCAGGTTTTAAGAACAGCTCTGTCCTCTAAGAAAGGAAGCAATAGTCTGAAACTCCGGCTGTACCAAAGCCAGACCAAGGACTATGGGAGAAATTTCAGCCATCCCTCATAGTTCTGGACACAGAGGTCTCTTCCAAGGGAGGGTCTCTTGTAGCCTCTTTTCTTTCCCTGGGAAGGGTGGGAGGATTGTTGTACTCACTGTGGGGGTTAGCCCTACACCAAGACTCCTATAGGAGCCCCATTCAGAGGAAAGCTCTCTGTTTTCAGAGGGAGAGACGGAGGTTTGCTTGAGGTCATTAGCCATGGTAAAAATGTATAGTATCTAGGCATCGACCCCGGTCCATCACCTTGCCCATATTGCTCTTTGACCTGAGGGGGTCAAGAGTCATCTAAGGTCCACAGCTCAGTTTGGCTTGAGCTGCCAGGAGGAGCCACCTCTGTGACCTCATGTGTTCCTGGGGCAGAGGCAGCAGTGACGTCTGAGTCACGCCTGCAGCTTTTTAAGGCTCAGCTGACTGCAGGGGTAATTTAGGTTTTTTGAGGAGACGCAGGAACCCACGGCAGAGAACATGGTATGGAGACACCAGCCACAGTGCAGAGCTTTCCTGCCCTGCCCCCGTCCAGAGTTTCCTCCTGAGGCAGAAGCCTGTCCTTTGATCCTACAGGGGTCACACAGAAGATGGCCACCAGGAGTGGTGTGCTTGCAGCCTGGCAGTGGATGAGGTAGCTCAGGCCTTGCTGGGTGGCCCGGAGTGTCCTTTAGAAGGGGCCAGCCTCCAGATACTTCCGAAAAGGGAAGTCTGGCAATTCCCCTCTGCTCCTCGGTCATCTAGTGGCAGTGAGGGGTGCCTCAAACCAGAGGAAACCCCCGCAAGAGGCATCTGAGGTGGGACCGAATGCAGACCTCAAAGCCGGTTCTGATGACCAGGAGGGAAACAGGTAGATTCACTCCCGATTCCACTTCCTAACTCCCATCAAGTCCCCGCTCGCTTCCCAGCCTGATGATCCCCTAGCCGCATTGTCTCCTTCCTAACGGAATATAATAATTCCCAATAATACCAAGCCCAAAATAACACCCCAGTGTGCAGCCTGCAGAGCTCAAGGGGAGAATGGGACTGACTCAAACACAGCTGCAAGTCGCTTTTAAAAATACACCGAAACACACACAAACACGGGCGGCGTGTGTGAGAGAGCTGCCTGTGAGGATGTTTGCCTCCACCCACAGGCTCTGTTCAACAGGTATGCAGTGTGAGGCTAGGGACATGGGGGGTAGGGAGGGAGGGATGGAGAGATGGAGGAAAAGGAAGGAGGGAGGGAGGGAGGGAGGGAGAGAGGGAGGGAGGGAGGGAGGAAGGGGGACCATATTCTTCACTCCTGCTGTCCCAAAGACTCCTGACCGGAATCCCCTCACCTAAGGGCACTCAGCCCTACACACCCAGCATGGAGCAGTGCGCCAAAGGAGATGTGAGCTCTAGGCTGCTCTCAGGCCAAGAGAGACAGAGCTGGAGGCAGACAGACCAGCTGATGGGTTCTCAGGCATCAGGCTGCCAGCAGGTATTCCTTAGCTCCTACACCATGAGGACCTGGGCAAGCTGGCTCCAGGGTGCTGCACATGGTGCTGGTACACAGTCGTGAATAGTAGGAGGGAAAGCAGTCTGTCCCACAGAGGCTGTGGAAAGGAACCGATGTACAACCTCCCTCTCTTGCCCTCGGTTTCCCCGTTTGAAATCCACATAGCGGTACACTCCAGCCTGAAGAGCAGGCTCTCAGAGCACACTCTCTATTCATCACAAGGACATATAGCTCCCAGGAGCCTAAAGTCACTCTGTCACACCAACATTGCCAATAAGCACAGATCCAAATCCGGCACAGGGACAGGCCAGCGATCTTCAAAGATGTGGCCCTGCCTAGAATTACTGAGCAAGAGTCGGGATGCTGAGGAGGCTGGAACAGCTTAGTGGCCTGCAAGTGACAAGCCCATTCATTTCTCCTGACCCCTGGGAGCTGTTGGGAAAACTCATTAGACCCATCCTCAGACTCTGCAAGGGAGCAAGGCCCAGCAGGGCCCTATCAGGAAAGCTCAGGGTTAATCATCAGACCATCCCTCCCCAGTAATGGGGGGTGTCCACTCAAGGTGTGCTGCCTCAGCCCTGAGAAAATAAATAGTCTGTGGCCATGATCCTTTACAACCAACTCCAGAGGGCTCCCACACCACGGGAGGCCACCCAGCTACCTTCTGCATAAGTACCTGAGAGGGGGATGGGAACAACACAGTTGTCCCCCAGGGGACTTAATATAGGCCACAGGGCTCTCTGTTGTGGCTACTGAGGGATCCTGGATGCCAATCTAACAAGTGATGGGAGAGAGGGCCAGGCCCAGAGCCTGAGTTTCCTGCTGAGTCCATTAACAGCCCTGAAAGATAAGAAGGAACAATGCCAGGACAGGGAAGCAGGAGTGGGTGGGTTGGTGAGCAAGGGGGAGGGGAATGGGATAGGGGGTTTTCAGAGGGAAACCAGGAAAGTGTATAACATTTGAAATATAAAATAAAAGAAATATCTTTAAAAAGGAAAGAAAAGAAAAGAAAAGAAAAGAAAAGAAAAGAAAAGAAAAGAAAAGAAAAGAAAAGAACAGCCCAGCAGAGCTAGCTTCTGACAGCAGCTAGAGAAGAAAGCCATGATTGGCTGGGCCTGGAGAGGGGCTCTATAGCCAAGACAGATCCTTCCACAGCGTCTTCTGTGGCAGTGGCAGTCCAGTAACAAGACACCTAGACTGGCCATCAGGTCTATCGCTGTTCACCAAGTCTCCAAAACCCACTGAGGGCACCAGCCAGAGGGACTGATGGCCTGTGAGGACTATAAAGAGAAGGCAAACAGACATGAGTGGACCTTCCAGAATTGTTCCTGCCACATGTGAGGACAAAGGGCCCTTATGCCACAGGCCAATTAACACTTTCCCTCACCTTCCCAGGCCACAGGAACCTCTGCTGCTCTGAAATTCTGCTGTGAGCAGCTATAGCCCCATCCTTCGGAGAAGTGAGCCACAGGCCTGACCTGAAAACTGTTGCTCAGAAACTAGAGGATCAGGAGATAGGCTTCATAGCGGGTGTCTTGTCGGACCTGCAGCCGCAGTGCCTGAAGCTCAGCCTTAGAGCCTCTGATCACGCAGCTGATGGCCCTCCTGCTGCAGGCTCCGGCAACCCCAGACTCTGCTCAAACCTGGAGAATATAACAAGGGCTTTGTAGCAGCCATTGCCCCGCAGTTCCCCACAATCGTGAAACACCAGAAATCACAGCCATCCACCCCAACATGGGGGTGTGCAGGGGACATAGTCCTAAGTGAGGACCCCTTGGTCTTAACTGAACTGTACCAGTTGGGTCCACTGATAGAGTCTGCTTCAGGGAGACAAGGTGGCCAAGGGCTACCAAGCAGTTCAAGGTCCCTGGAAAAAGGACAGCAAGATGGAGAAGCTGTGTGTGGCTCTTCTCCTTGAAGAATAGAGCTCTGTGACAGAGGAGCAGACAGAAGAGGTGATAAGAGGAAGGAGATAAATGACCTTCCACAGGACTGGCAGCCCCTGCAGAAGGGCATCCTTGACAGAATGGCTTGCTTTTCAGCATGCCCAACCACTACAGCTCTCCTAGGCACAAAGGGAAGTACATAGGAAGTGCCTCTTCCACACTAATAACCTTGTTCAACCCTCCACAAGTGGCTTGAGACCCCAGCGAGTCCTTCTCCTTCCCATTTCAAGTTTCTCATCATCAAGATGGGGGGAGGGGTCAAGACAGGACCAGCTGTAAACACATATGTACAAGGGTCTCTGTCTCCTGTGCTGCATGAGGAAGGGTTGTGCCTTCAGGGGAGTGTGGCGGCCCCAGATCATGGCCCTGAGAAGAGGAAGCTCTGGTGCTGTGAGGTTTAGGGTGTTCCTGTCATACCTTGCTTTGACAGATTGTCTCAGTTGTCTCTCAGGAACGGAGACCAGCAGGAGGATGCTGCCATACTGTGAGGTGGGGGTGGGCCTGACCTGAGGAGGCAGGGTGGACTGGTCAGCTATGAAGCACTCACTCAGCTGCCATCTAAGGGAAGGGGATGGGGTGACGATCTTCCTGGCTCTGCCCTTGGGCAGCACAGCTCAGATAGGCTCCCTGAGGGAAGCCCCTCTCAGGGCTCTGTGGAACTCCTGGCTGGGCAAAGAAGTCTTTGCTGTCTTTGCCAAGGACCTTCCCTCCCAAATCCAATATGGACTAGCAGGCGATGGATGGGTAAGGCACCACCCAAGGAGCTTATATCTAGCCCCAGTTTGGGGAGCTCCAATCAATGGGTCTTTTGTCCCTATGAATTACTGAAGCATCTCCCGAAGCTCACCTGTGGCTGTCCTACAGCTCTCAGAGAAGCAAGTGGAGACCTGACCTAGCTGCCTGATGTAGCCTAGCCTTTTGCAATAGCCCAGACCACAGTCCCAGCCTTAGCCTCTCTGGCTTTAGTCTTACTTAGCCCCAGTCTCAGGCTACAGCCGCCCCCCCCACTCCTACCCTCTCACAGTACCACTCCTAAAGATCTTGTGGGAGCAGGGGGCAGGCATGGTGGGCCAGGCAGGAAGAGGCAGGATCAAGGGCTCCAAGTCTCCACCACACAGCCCTTTCCCACTGGCTCACTCCAAGATAACAGCTGCTGCCTTTGAAATGAGGTGAGATACTTCCGCAGCAGCACTGCTCACCCACTGGGCAAGGCACAGTGGAGTGATGCAGCTCCCAGGGAGACTCCGGCCTGCTCCCTGAGGGACCACAGCCTAACTCACTCTCCCCTCCCCTGCCCCCAGCCTTTTCTTTCTGTAAGCTTGAACAAATGAATGTGAGGCTCCTCATGACTTTGAAGGACAGCAGAGCATACTCCAACTAGTTAGACATCAGAGTGAGGGCTGTCCCCCCACTCCTACCCACCCACCTCCACTCAACCAGAGAGCCAGGAGCCTAGGGGAGGCATCCCCTTTATTTTCCACTGTGTGAGGGGATTGCTGTGGAGCAGGTGAGCCTCCAGGCTGGGTGCGGCAGGCTCTGTTCATCTCCCTGTGGCAGAACACAGCCCTCACTTAACAGGCATGGCATTTCTGAAGATGACAAAGATCCCGGGCTGAGAATGTGTGTGTGTGTTTTTTAATATGAACAGACACTTCCGCGCCAGCATGCGGACGACGGTGGTGGTGGTGCCTCCCCTGCAGTTCGAGGCTGAATCATCAGCCAAGATGAGGCCAAGAGCACATGGTGGTCCAGCCGCCCCAGCTGGCCGCCGTGGGACTCTGGGGGATAAGGCCCACCCCCCTTGCCCCTCGGAAGGGCTGGCATCAGTGTGGTCGGCCATGGGTTTCAAGTTCTGGGATGGTCCACACCACATTTAGGCTGCATCCCTTTGCAGGGCTGTGAGCTATGAGATGGATCTATCGGCAGGGACTTCTTGGGGCTGGGAAAGCGAAGAAGGAGCAGGAAGAAGAGCCTCACTCAGAAAACAGGGGTCGGGCTAGTGAGATGGCTCAGTGGTTAAGAGCACCCAACTGCTCTTCCAAAGGTCCTAAGTTCAAATCCCAGCAACCACATGGTGGCTTACAACCATCTGTAACGAGATCTGACTCCCTCTTCTGGAGTGTCTGAAGACAGCTACAGTGTACTTATAATTAATAAATAAATAAATAAATAAATAAATAAATAAATAAATAAAGCTTTTTTAAAAAGAAAAGAAATGAAAAGAAATGAAAAGAAAAGAAAGCAGGGGTCTATGGAAGCCACCTCCAGCTGCTGGCAGCTAACCAGGCTTCCCGAGGGACTGCATGGATTGGTACAGCCCTTGGATCCATCTTCATTAGCCATGTCCTTGGCTGCAATTTTTCACCTGTCTCTGAAAGTCTTACCCCTGGAGGAGGAGGGTGCATATCCCTGTATCGGGTGGAGAAGGCACAGACAGACAGGATTCCCTTAGCACCTTAGGACCCGGAGCACAACCCCCAGCAGCCTGTCATCTGGGCAGGATGGAGGCAGTTGGATGGTGTCTTGGCACCTTGGCAACATTAAGTGGACCAAAGTCTATCCCAGGACAGGGGCCAGGGGGTAGGATTATATGCCAAATATCCAAGCAGCAGGCCTCAGAAGGAAGGCTCAAGTGAAGGCTGTCTTTTTGGAGCTAATCTCTCCTCCCCTGGAACCAGGAAACCCAGAACTGGCAACACTCGTGTCTTCTAGCAGGTCCTTCACCTTCTCTACAGCCAGCTAATCCCCCTCACAGACAGCACCATCCGTTTCCTTACAGATGAGAAAACCAAGTCTTAGGCAACTTTAAGAGCCTAAGTAAAAGCAGGGATTATGTTGTAGACCTGGCCCCTGGACCACCCCACCTACCTTCCCTCCATGGGGCCAGCCCTGTGGAGCTCCCAGAGGTCCAGAACACATGCTTCCACTGAGATGGCCAGAAGGCCCTGGGATAGGCTAGCCTATACTTTCCTTGCTTCCTGGCAAGTAAGGGGTAACTGTAGCCTGGAGCAGTGCTGGAATCAGGCTTCCCAGAGGAAGGCAGGTCCATCTTGTGCCTCCCTAAAAACACTGAGGAGCCCCAGGGGCCTGTCAAAACCACTTGGAACGGCCTAGGGAGGCAATATGTCCCTGCACCTACTCTGTCAAAGGAGATGGCTACTGAAGGCTTTGCTTATGAACCCCCCAGCTTGGAGAATGGCAGGCAGTGTCAGACAACTTGGGCCCAGGCTGGCGGCTCTAGACCTTGAACTTGGTCTCAAAAGACCCAGCCAGCCTGAGAGAGTCTGAGAGAGGGACAGTATGGTAAGTCTGGGGATTCTGAAGCAAGAAGAGACACCAGAGGGATCAGCTTGGTAGTCGGCCCCTTTCATTTCTGCTCTGCATTTTCACTGTGTGCACCAGTGGATCAGAGCTTCAGGCAAGTGGAGCATTTTATGATCTGTTAATTAGGAGCCCAGAGGACTGTTGCCCCACAGAGGAGGGTCACCAGCAAGGGAGAGAACCACTTGAAAAACCTCAAGAAGAACTTGAAACTCAGGCCACCACTGCAGACTGAATCCACCCGCTGCTCCAGCATCAGTCACCACAATGAGAAGCCACCAGAAGAGCCATCTCTGCTCCAGCCAGTCTACCTGGACAAACCTTGGGGACACAGCTCAGCTGGGCAGGTGCCACTGGCTTTCCGGGGCATTTCAGAAAGGCCCAGTGGAGCTGCTGAGACACTGTGTGCAAAGCAACCACCCCACTCCTCCCAGTAAGTGGCAGGACATCAGGGTTGGGCTCAAGGGGACCAGGGCCCAGTATACCAGCATCCATCCTGGTCGACACCACTCTCCTATCCACATGTTCACGGGCTGAGGGAGAAGGCAGCTGCTCATCAGCTATCTAAGGCCACACAGGAGAGATGTGAGTTTGGGGGAGCATCGAGGATCAGGGGTGGGGCAGGACAGGGTAGGAGGCTCAAGTTCTTCAGCCACTGCCCTCTCCCATGCTCAGGGACCACGGTGTGTGCAGCTATGCCCGTTGGAGTCCACTACACAAGAGATGGCATCAAGGCTTAAATTACTGAGATCCAGTCTGTCTATCCAGTCCTGGGCTTGAAGTCTCTACCCTGCTGGTCCCATCCTATCTTCCTGAAAAAGCTACTTACTACCCACCTGCAAGACTTTGCCCAGGAACAACAGAGACCATGTGCATACCTGGCCTCTGGCACACTGCACCTACACTACTTCCACAGGGGTGGATTCTGCAGTAGCTGCTCAGCCCGAGGCCAAGTAGTCCCTGAACCCAACTGTCAATGTAGTCATTGATTGGAGGCCTGAGAACAATAACATTTGGGAGGGCTCAGCTCCTCTTCACTTGCTCTCGTAGCCTCTGAAGACAGTGGCAGCCCAATCAGAGATGAGATGAAGGTGGAGAGGACTTCCTCAGCTTTATACCATCGGCATGTGCCATTCTGTACCAGTCCTGTCCTGGGCCTGTGTGACTCAGCATCAGGAGATCTGTACCCTGATTCTGGCTCAGCAGTGCTGAGGCAGGGGCATACCAGGGTACATGACGTACCTTCAGGTGGGCTGAAGGACAACAAATATGCATATGTGTCCCAGGAACCTACAAGCACAGCTGCGATCAGAAAGCATCTCTGTAAATGGGACTAAGCTTGGGACCTTCAGGGTCCTGAGCATCTACACAGCTACTCAGAGAGGCCAAGGGTATCAGTGGCCATCCCAGCCCAACGATAGGCTACTGTTCACATGTCGAAGGCAGAAAGAATGGAGTTCTAGGGGACATCAGGGGGCAGGGTAAGGTAGGTCAGGGCAAGAGGCTCAGGAGCCTTGGCTGTGGCATCTCCTGTGTAGAGAGGCCTGTGTATGGGGAGCACAGCCCATGGGAAGCAATGAGCCTCAGAAGGAAGGGGAAGGTTCAGGAGACAGAGCAGGCAAGGCAGAAAGCAGAGGCCACAGAAGAGAGGTGAAGAGAGAGAGGTGATGGAGATGTAAGTCTTGGGTGCCATAGAAGACCAAGACCAGGAGATAACAGGTAGAACCTTCGCACAGAGCCCTCAGAAGGAGCAGGATCCTGCCTACATCTAACGTGTCAGACCTGTAGCCCCTGGGTCTGTGTGAGGGTGCATTGCTGGGAGACGGCATCAGTGTGTAGCAGTTTGTTCAGGCTACCTAGATAATAGCCCTCATGCTAGGATGGACAACAAGGAGTCCAGGGGAGGAGAGTACAGGATAGCTGTCATGAAGAGAAGGGGGGTCCCAGTGACCACAGCTCCCTGAGACTGCCCTAGTCTAGCACAGAGCCATGTGCTTCTCTCAGTCGTCCAAGTAGTACTTGCAGTACCACTGGAGCAGGTAGCTGCAGATGCAATTTTGCAGAAGACAAAGGGACTCACAGATGGTTAAATGGCCTGTCTGACTCTCATAGCCTCTTAGAGTGATTTGTACAGAGAGCACCAATCCCCCACCCCATCCCCACCCCTATCCACAGAACTCCAAGGTTCTATGGGCTGCATATATGTCCTTAGAGTCGCCTCTGAACACTTCTGTGTCACAGGAGAGAGCAACTACCAGGTGTGGTGGTGCCCAGGGAAGGGCCAGGTCGGCAAAGTGACCCCAGTCCGGATCTAGGCTGTTCCATGATAAAAGAAGAGGCTAGGCTAGAGGTACTGGCATGGATCTCAGATGCTTAGGCCCTCCCTAAGCAAACAGAGAAACATCTCAGAAGCTTATCCTTCACCATCCTCCAGGGTTCCCATGCATTCTAGGCTCTCCAAGGTCAGCAAATCAGTCAGGATCGTGGGTCATGAACAGCTCAGCAGTCTGGAGCTACAGCCTCTGCCCAGCTTCCTTCTCTCATACCCACAGCCAAGGTCTCAGGAAAGAAAACAGGTCTCAAGAATGTCCACCAGAGGCTGGAGAGATGATGGCTCAGCGGGTAAGAGCACTAACTGCTCTTCCAAATGTCCTGAGTTAAATCCCAGCAACCACATGGTGGTGGCTCCCAACCATCTGTAATGAGATCTGACGCCCTCTTCTGGTCTGTCTGAAGACAGCTACAGTGTACTTACATATAACAATAAATAAATCTTAAAAAAAAA